>SJYT01078731.1:568898-579753 GCA_006410635.1 Cephalophus harveyi
TTTTTTTTTTTTGCTTTTGATGACAGCCAATTGATCAGTTTTTTCTTTGACCGTTGGGCATCATACTATTGGTTTGATATCTAAAAAGTGTTTGCCAAATAAAACATCAAAAAGATTGTCTTCTCCAATTCATAAATTTATATTTTGTATTTAGGCCTATTGTCACTTTGTATTTAGTTTTCATATACTTTATAAGATAAAGATTAAAGTTCAATCTTTGTGCATATTAATATTCAATTATCCCAGCATCACTTTTTGAATCAACTAACCCTTCTCCACTGAATTTTGCACTCATGTCAAAGATAAAGTGTCTATATGTTGTGGGTCAGTTTCTGATCTAATTATTCTGTTCCACTGATCAATTTTCTGATCTTTATGTCAATACCAATCTATCTTGATTGCTGCAATCACTTTACAATGGTTTTGAAATTAGGTAGTGTTTGGCCTCATGCTTTTTCTATGTTGTTTTGGCTATTTAGATCTTTTACATTTTCATGTGATTTTTGGAATTAACCTGTCAATGTCTCCAGAAATACTCCTGGGATTTTGCTTGAGGTTGTGTTAAATCTATAGATAAGTTGAGGAGAATTGGTATCTTAACAATATTGTCTTCCAGTCAATGAACATGGTATGCTGCTGTTGTTCAGGAGCTAAGTCATGCCTGACTCTGTGTGACCCCATGGACTGCAGCACACCAGGGTCCACTGTCCTTCACTAACTCCCAGAGTTTGCTAAAATCCATGTCCATTGAGTTGGTGATGATATCTAACCATCACATCCTCTGTCACCCTCTTTTCCTTTTGCCTTCAATCTTTCCCGGCATTGGGGTCTTTTCCAGTGAGTTGGCTCTTTGCATCAGGTAGCCAAAGTATCGGAGCTTTAGCATCAGTCCTTCTAATGAATATTCAGAGTTGACTTCCTTTAGGGTTGACTGGTTTGATATCTTTGCTATCCATGGGATGCTCAAGAGTTTTCTCCAGTACAATTCAAAAGCATCAGTTATTCAGTGCTCAGCCTTCCTTATGATCCAACTCTCACATCCATACATAACTACTGGAAAAACCATAGCTTTGACTATTTTCTCAGCAAAATAATGTCTCTGCTTTTTAATATGCTGTCTAGGTTTGTCATAGCTTTCCTTTCAAGGAGTCTTTTAGTTTCATGGCAGTCACCATCCACAGGGATTTTGGAGCCCAAGAAAATAAAGTCTGTAACTGCTTCACCTTTTCCCCTTCTATTTGCTTAAAGTGATGGGCCAGAATGCCATAATCTTAGTTTTTTGAATGTTGAGTTTTAAGCCAGCTTTTCACTCTCCTCTTTCACCCTCATCAAGAGGCTTTTAAATACCTCTTCACTTTCTGCCTTTAGAGTGGTGTCATCTGCATATCTGAGGTTGTTGATATTTCTCCCAGCAATCTTGATTCCAGCTTGTGATTCATCCAGCCTGGCATTTTTCATGAGGTACTCTGCATAGAAATTAATAGAAGTTAAATAAGCAGGGTCACAACATACAGCCTTGTTGTACTCCTTTCCCAATTTTGATCTAGTCTATTGTCTCATGTCCAACTATAAACAGTTGCTCCTTGTCCCGCATACAGGTTTCTTAGGAAACAAGTAGGGTGGTCTGGTACTCCCATTTCTTTAAGAATTTCCTACAGTTTGTTGTGATCCACACACTCAAAGGCTTTAGTGTAGTCAATGAAGCAGAAGTTTTTCTGGAATTTCCTTGCTTTCTCTGCGATCCAGTGAATGTTGACAATCTGATCTCTGATTCCTCTTCCTTTTCAAAACCCAATTTGTACATCTGACAGTTCTTGGTTTATGCACTTCTGAAGCCTAGATTGAAATATTTTGAACATAATCTTGCTAGCATGGAAACGAGCACAACTGCATGCCTCTTTGAACATTCTTTGGCATTGCCCTTCTTTGGGATTGGAATGAAAATTGACCTTTTCCAAACCTGTGGCCACTGCTGAACATGGTATATTTCTATATTTATTGAGGTCTTCTTTAACTCATTTCAGTGATATTTCACAGTTTCCGGTATACAAGAGTTAGGAGTCCTTTTTCAGATTTATGTTTAAGCATTTTATATGTTATTATAAGTGCTATTTTAAAAATTTCAACTTCAGATTGTTTGTTAATAATATATAATAAGTGGGTTTTTTTTAATATTAAAATTGTATCCTGCAGTCTTGCTCAACTAACTTACTAGGTTTTGGAATTTTGTTGTAAATTATATAAAACCTTCTGTATAGTGGATCATGTCATCTAAGGAAAAGGACAGTTTTAGTTCTTTGATTCTAATTTTTTCAAAGCTGATTTTGATATCTAGAACCTCCAGTAAGCTGTAGAATAGAAATGGTGAGAGCAAGTATTCTTGTCTTGTTCCTGATCTAAGGGAAAAGCAATGTCTTTCACCCCTAGTACATTAGCTGTAGGTTTTCCCTAGATGTCCTTTATCAGACTTTGAACATTCCCTTCTATTTATAGTTTGCTGATTTTTTTAAAAAATTAAGAATGAATGTTGAATTTTGCCAGATGCTTGTGTGTTTCTGAGTGTTGTCTGTGTGTGTGTGTCTATTAAGATGATCATATGGTTTTCCTTGTATAGTTTATTAACACGTAATGGTGAATTACATGGATTGATTTTTGAAAGTCAAATCAACAAGCAAAGCAATATTCAGATAAACTCCACTTTATTATAATATAGTATTACAATGCTTTATATTGCTGCAGTTGACTTATATTTCAGAGAGAATTTTTGCATGCATGCCATAAGGCATATGCATCTGTAGATTCTTTTCCTATAACTATTTTGTGTGGTTTCAATATCAGATTAATCCTGGCCTTAGGATGTTTTGGGGAAGCAGTCACTCTTGAAATTTTAAAATAAATTTGTATAGAAATGATGCTTTTGTTCATTAAATGTTTGAGAAAATATAATAGTGGAGCCATCTTGGATAGAAAAAAATTTGGAATGTTTTTAAACCGGAATTAAATTTATTTAAAAGATATCAGACTGTTTATACTGTGAAGAAGGCTGAGCGCCGAAGAATTGATGCTTTTGAACTGTGGTGTTGGAGAAGACTCTTGAGAGTCCCTTGGACTGCAAGGAGATCCAACCAGTCCATTCTGAAGGAGATCAGTCCTGGGATTTCTTTGAAAGGAATGATGCTGAAGCTGAAACTCCAGTACTTTGGCCACCTCATGCGAAGAGTTGACTCATTGGAAAAGACTCTGATGCTGGGAGGGATTGGGGGCAGGAAGAGAAGGGGACGACCGAGGATGAGATGGCTGGATGGCATCACTGACTCGATGGATGTGAGTCTGAGTGAACTCTGGGAGTTGGTGATGGAAAGGGAGGCCTGGCGTGCTGCAATTCATGGGGTTGCAGAGTTGGACACGACTGAGTGACTGAACTGAACTGAACTGATAGAATCTCTTTCAGTTTAAGTGAGTTTTGATGGCCTTTGTCTTTCAAAGAATTTCTCTCTTAATCAAACTTCTTGAAATTTTTGCATAAAGTTTCTCATCTTATCCTTTATTTGTAGACTTTTTAGTGAACTACTTTTCTCCTTTCTGATGTTGATATTATGTGTCTTTCTCTTTTAATCCGAGAAGTCTAGTTAAATGTTCATCAATTTTACTGATTTTTCACAAAGGAAAATATTAGGGTTATTATTTTTTTCTATTAGGTTTTTCTGAATCTTGTTTAATTAGTGTCTGCTCTGATTTTACTGCTTCCTTGTTCTCATTACTTTGGGTTAAATCTCTTCTCTTACTAGTTTTTTTTTTTTTAAGATAAAACATCAAGCCATTGATTTGAGATCATTTTTATACGGCCACTTAGTGCTATAAATTTCCCTGCTTATACTTCATTGTACTTCTTGGCAGCATCTCACATATTCTGATATGTTTTGCTTTTATTCTCATTCAGTTCATACTAATTTTTTTAAGCCAAATCCTTACTCAGGAGTGTGTTGTATCAGTTCAGTTCAGTTCAGTCGCGCAGTCATGTCCAACTCTTTGTGACCCCATGAATAGCTTCCAACTATTTGTCGTATTTATGGAAATCTTTACATAATTGATTTCTAATATAATTTTATTATAGACAGTGCTGTGTTCTCAGTCACTTCAGTCGTGTTTGACTTTTTGTGACCCTATGGACTGTAGCCCACCAGAGAACATGGCTGTTTTGACCTTTAATTATACTGAGTCGTTTTCTGGACCAAAATTTAGGGTATCTTAGTAAATGTTCCCATGTATTTGAAACGAATGTATGTTTCAACTGTTGCGTGGATTGTTCTATATACGCCAATTGCATTAACTTGGTTGGTGGTATTTATCAGTCCCTCTGCATTCTTTCTGAATTATATTTAATCTATCAATTTTTGAAAAAGAAGTTATTGGAATCTCTGACTATGACAATGGGTTTATTTATTGTTTCCTTGTGATTCTTTCAGTTTTTGCTTTGCTTGCCACTGCTGCTGCTGCTATGTCACTTCAGTCATGTCCGACTCTGTGCGACCCCATAGACAG
The DNA here is from genome assembly GCA_006410635.1 of Cephalophus harveyi. Classification (NCBI taxonomy): domain Eukaryota; kingdom Metazoa; phylum Chordata; class Mammalia; order Artiodactyla; family Bovidae; genus Cephalophus; species Cephalophus harveyi. The sequence goes on from SJYT01078731.1 coordinate 573,441, forward strand.
CAGCCTATCAGGCTCCCCTGTCCCTGGGATTCTCCAGGCAAGAACACTGGAGTGGGTTGCCATTTTTATTGTTGTTAAGCTGCTAAGTCAGTCTGACTGTTTGTGACCCCATGAACTGCAGCATGCCAGGCTTCCCTGTCCTTCATTATCTCCCAGAGTTTGCTCAAACTCATGTCTATTGAGTTGATGACGTCATCCAACCATCTCATCCTCTGTTGCCCCTTTCTCCTTCTGCCCTCAATCTTTCCCAGCATTGGGATCTCTTCCAATGAGCAGGCTCTTTGTATCAGGTGGCCAAAGTATTGGGGATTTTTCAAGTATTGTTATTAGGCATATCCAAGTTTAATAGTGTCATGTCCTCTTATTGAATGGATGTGATTATCATTATGCACTTATTTTCTTTGGCTATATTCTTTGTTTAGAAATCAATTTTCTCTGAAATTCCCGTATAGTGACTTCATATTTCCTTTCATTAATGTTAGTTTGGTAAATCTTTCATTCTTTTAATTTTAGCCTATTTGTGACTTTATATTTAAAGTTCATTTCTTATAGGCATTTACAGTTAGATCTCACTATCTTCTTTAATCTTATTATTTCTTGCTTTAAATTGGAATTTTTAGAGTATGTCCATTTAACATGATTATTAATATAATTAGGCTCAGATGCATTATATTTTGTTTTCTGTTGGTCCTGTATATTATTTGTTCCCATTTTTCTTTTTATCTTCTTTTTGACTGAGTAGCTGTCATGATGTCATTTTGTGTCCTTATTTTAGTTTACTAACTGTGAAGGAAATGGCAACCCACTCCAGGATTCTTTCCTAGAGAATCCCATGGACAGAGGAGCCTGGTGGGCTACAGTCCATGGGGTTGCAAAGAGTCGGACACAACTGAGCAACTTTTCACTTTCACTTTCACTTTTCACAACTGTGACTATTAATTTCATGATTGACTTATGGTTTAGAGCATGTTTCCTTAGCATCACAGTCTACCTTTCTATATAAGAACCTAATTACTGTGTACTTCTATCACTCTTCTCATATGTAAAAGCTATTATTGTTTAAATTTAAAAGCCCCACAATGTATTTTTACTGTTTTTTTGTTTAAAGAGTCCATCATGCGTTCAGTTCAGTTCAGTTCAGTCACTCAGTCGTGTCCGACTCTTTGCGATCCCATGAATCGCAGCACGCCAGGCCTCCCTGTCCATCACCATCTTTCAGAGTTCACTCAGACTCACATCCATCGAGTCGTGATGCCATCCAGCCATCTCATCCTCTGTTGTCCCCTTCTCCTCTTGCCCCCAATCCCTCTCAGCATCAAAGTCTTTTCCAATGAGTCAGCACTTCGCATGAGGTGGCCAAAGTACTGGAGTTTCAGCTTTAGCATCATTCCTTCCAAAGAAATCCCAGGGTTGACCTCCTTCAGAACGGACTGGTTGGATCTCCTTGCAGTCCAAGGGACTCTCAAGAGTCTTCTCCAAAACCACAGTTCAAAAGCATCAGTTCTTCAGTGCTCAGCCTTCTTCACAGTCCAACTCTCACATCCATACATGACCACAGGAAAAACCATAGCCTTGACTAGACAGACCTATCTAGGTTGCTCATAACTTTTCTTCCAAGGAGTAAGTGTCTTTTAATTTCATGGCTGCAATCACCATCTGCAGTGATTTTGGAGCCCCAAAAAATAAAGTCTGCTACTGTTTCCACTGTTTCCCCATCTATTTCCCATAAAGTGATGGGACTGGATGCCATGATCTTCGTTTTCTAAATGTTGAGCTTTAAGCCAACTTTTTCACTCTCCTCTTTCACTTTCATCAAGAGGCTTTTTAGCTCCTCTTCACTTTCTGCCATAAGGATTGCCATCTCTTCTTAATATCTTCTGCTTCTGTTAGGTCCATACCATTTCTGTCCTTTATCAGGCCAACTTTGCATGAAATGTTCCCTTGGTATCTCTAATTTTCTTGAAGAGATCTCTAGTCTTTCCCATTCTGTTCTTTTCCTCTATTTCTTTGCATTATATCTTAGAGAAATTTAATAGCAAGAAACAGTTTGTTTACCCAAATATTTATCTTTCCCAGTGCTCTCCAATTCTTTGTGTGCTTCTATATTTTCATCTGTTAATGTTAACTTGAATGAATTCCTTTACCATTTCCTATAGTACAGGCCTGGTGATAATGAATTCTTTCAGTTTTTATAGGCATGCAAACATGTTTTGTTGAGTTTTGATTTTGAAAGATATTTTTGCTGAATGTAGATTTCTAATTTGGCAGATTTATTCATTTGATTCTTTAAGGATGGCAGTCTGCTGTCTTCCTGATATCACTGGTTTTGTTAAGAAATCTACTACATCCTTGTATGTTATTTATCTACTACATTCTTTGTATGTTATTTATCATTTTTTCCCCTGGATGTTTTAAAAATTTTTTCTCTTTATCCCTGCTTTTAAGTAATGTGATTATAATGTGACCTAATGTGCTTTCTCTGGTTTTTGTGCTTAGCATTTATTGAGCTTCTTGGATCTATAGTTTATCAGTTCAGTTCAGTCTCTCATTCGTGTCCTACTCTTTGTGACCCCATGAATTGCAGCATGCCAGGCCTCCCTGTCCATCACCAACTCCCGGAGTTCACTCAGACTCACGTCCATTGAGTCTGTGATGCCATCCAGCCATCTCATCCTCTGTCATCCCCTTCTTCTCCTGCCCCCAATCCCTCCCAGCATCAGAGTCTTTTCCAATGAGTCAACTCTTCGCATGAGGTGGCCAACGTACTGGAGTTTCAGCTTTAGCATCATTCCTTCCAAAGAAATCCCAGGGCTGATCTCCTTCAGAATGGATTGGTTGGATATCCTTGCAGTCCAAGGGACTCTCAAGAGTCTTCTCCAACACCACAGTTCAAACGCATCAATTCTTCAGCACTCAGCCTTCTTCACAGTCCAACTCTCACATCCAACACAGTCCAACTCTCACATCCATTTTTTTACTGGAAAAACTATAGCCTTGACTAGATGGACCTTAGTTGGCAAAGTAATATCTCTGCTTTTGAATATACTATCTAGGTTGGTCATAACTTTTCTTCCAAGGAGTAAGCGTCTTTTAATTTCATGGCTGCAATCACCATCTGCACTGATTTTGGAGCCCAAAAAAATAAAGTCTGACACTGTTTCCACTGTTTCCCCATCAATTTCCCATGAAGTGATGGTTTCGGATGCCATGATCTTCGTTTTCTGAATGTTGAGCTTTAAGCCCACTTTTTCACTCTCCTCTTTCACTTTCATCAAGAAGCTTTTTAGTTCCTCTTCACTTTCTGCCATAAGGGTGGTGTCATCTGCATATCTGGGGTTATTAATATTTCTCCCAGCAATTTCGATTCCAGCTTGTGTTTCTTCCAGTTCAGCATTTCTCATGATGTACTCTGCATATAAGTTAAATAAGCAGAGTGACAATATACAGCCTTGATGTACTCCTTTTCCTATTTGGAACCAGTCTGTTGTTCCATGTCCAGTTATAACTGTTGCTTCCTGACCTGCATACAGATTTCTCAAGAGGCAGGTCAGGTGGTCTGGTGTTCCCATCTCTTTCAGAATTTTAGTTTTTATCAAATCTGGAGAAGTTTTAGTCATTATTTCTCCAATTTTTTTTTCTATCTTCTCTCTCAATAGCTCCAATTACACAAATATTAAAATATTTGAAGTGTTTGTACAGCTCTCTAATATTTTGTTCATTTTTTCAAATTTTTCTTTTTATTTTGTTTTGGATTTTTTTATTCCTATGTTTTCAAGTTCACTATTTTTTTCTACAATGTTTTATCTGCTGTTAGTTCATTCTAGCTTAGTTTCATATCTGACATTGTACTTTTTAACTTTAAAAGTTTGATTTTGACGTATATGGGCTTCCCTGGTAGCTCAGCTGGTAAAGAATATGCCTGCAATGCAGGAGACCCTGGTTCTATTTCTTGGTTGGGAAGATCCCCTGAGAATGGATAGCCTATCCAGCCAGTATTCTTGGACTTCCCTGGTAGCTCAGTCAGTAAAGAATCCACCTGCAATATGGGACACCAGGGCTTGATCCCTGGGTTGGGAAAATCCCCTGGAGAAGGGCACGGCAACCTATTCCTGTATTCCTGCCATGGATAGAGGAGCCTGGCAGGCTGCAGTCCATGGGGTCACAGAGTCAGCCACAACTGAGTGATTAAGCATATATATATATATAAAATATATACGTTTTATCTCTTTCCTTAATTTTAAATATGATTATAAAATCTATCTGCTAATTCTAATATCTATGGAAGTTATTGGTTAATGAGTTTGATTTTTCTCCCAGTCATGGGCCATAATTTCCTACTTCTTTGCATGTTTGGAAATAATTGATTTAGATATCAGACATTCTGAATTTTATCTTATTGAGTGTTCAATATTTTTGTGTTCTTATAAACATTCTAGAGCTTAATTCTGAAATACAATTAAATTATATGAAAACATTTTGCTTATTTTGCCTTTTTGTTTTAAGATTCATCACTTGGAACTTAAGCAGAGCTCATTCAGTTTAGTTCAGTCGCTCAGTCGTGTCTGACTCTTTGCGACCCCATGAATAGCAGCACGCCAGGCCTCCCTTTCTATCACCAACTCCTGGAGTTCACTCAGACTCACGTCCATCGAGTCAGTGATGCCATCCAGCCATCTCATCCTCTGTCGTCCCCTTCTCCTCCTGCCTCCAATCCCTGCCAGTGTGAGGGTCTTTTCCAATGAGTCAACTCTTCACATGAGGTGGCCAAAGTATTGGAGTTTCAGCTTTAGCATCAGTCCTTCCAGTCTGAGGGAAAACTCAGCCTAGGCCTAATTTCAGGCAAGATTCTTTTGAATATTCTATTCAGTGACATATTTATTATGAGGTTTTCTAGTCTGACTGGAAGGGATAGGCACTATTCCTAGCTATGTGTTATCACTAGACACTGTTACTTCTAATCCTTTTTGCTTCATTTCCCCTCAGACTTAGGTAATTTCTTCAATAATCAGTTCTCAGCTGAATTCTAGAGGAGAGCTCTATAAGGGTAACTGGGGTTCTTTCTATGTAACTCTCTATCTCTGATACTCTATTCTGTAGTATCATACCTTGGTCTTTCTCCTACATGGTACCCTTGACTTAAAGAATTTGCTTGATTGACCTGGATTCCCTTTTCCTGGAAAATACCCTGAAAACACTTTCAAGAGAGTTCAGTTCAGTTCAGTTGCTCAATCGTGTCTGACTCTTTGTGACCCCATGAATTGCAGCCCTCCAGGCCTCCCTGTCCATCACCAACTTTCAGAGTTCACTCAAACTCATGTCCATCAAGTCAGTGATGCCATCCAGCCATCTCATCCTCTGTCATCCCCTTCTCTTGTCCCAAATCCCTCCCAGCGTCAGAATCTTTCCAGTGAGTCAACTCTTCACATAAGGTGGCTAAAGTCCTGGAGATACAACTTTAGCATCAGTCTTTCCAATGAACACCCAGGACTGATCTCCTTTAGAATGAACTGGTTAGATCTCCTCGCAGTCCAAGTGACTCTCAAGAGTCTTCTCCAACACCACAGCTCAAAAGCATCAATTCTTCGGTGCTCAGCTTTCTTCACAGTCCAACTCACACATCCATACATGACCATGGGAAAAACATAGCCTAGATTAGACGGACCTTAGTTGGCAAAGTAATGTCTCTGCTTTTGTATATGCTGTCTAGGTTGGTCATAATTTTTCTCCCAAGGAGTAAGCATCTTTTAAATTCATGGCTGCAATAACCATCTGCAGTGATTTTGGAGCCCAAAAAAATAAAGTCTGCCACTGTTTCCACTGTTTCCCCATCTATTTCCCATGAAGTGATGGGACCAGATGCCATGATCTTCGTTTTCTGAATGTTAAGATTTAAGCCAACTTTTTCACTCTCCTCTTTCACTTTCATCAAGAGACTTTTTAGTTCTTCACTTTCTGTCATAAGGGTGGTGTCATCTGCATATCTGAGGTTATTGATACTTCTCCCAGCAATCTTGATTCCAGCTTGTGCTTCTTCCAGTCCAGCGTTTCTCATGATGTACTCTGCATATAAGTTAAATGAGCAGGGTGACAATATACAGCCTTGATGTACTCCTTTTCCTATTTGGAACAAGTCTGTTGTTTCATGTCCAGTTCTAACTGTTGCTTCCTGACCTGCAAACAGATTTCTCAAGAGGCAGGTCAGGTAATCTGGTATTCCCATCTCTTTCAGAATTTTCCACAGTTTATTGTGATTCACACAGTCAAAGGCTTTGGCATAGTCAATAAAGCAGAAATAGATGTTTTTCTGGAACTC
>SJYT01078731.1:580454-645751 GCA_006410635.1 Cephalophus harveyi
TTACTGGTTGGGGCATAGACTTGGATAACTGTGATATTGAATGGTTTGCCTTGGAGACGAACAGAGATCATTCTGTCATTTTTGAGATTGCATCCAAGTACTGCATTTCGGACTCTTTTGTTGACCATGATGGCTACTCCATTTCTTCTGAGGGATTCCTGCCCGCAGTAGTAGATATAATGGTCATCTGAGTTAAATTCACCCATTCCAGTCCATTTTAGTTTGCTGATTCCTAAAATGTCAACGTTCACTCTTGCCATCTCCTGTTTGATCACTTCCAATTTGCCTTGATTCATGGACCTAACATTCCAGGTTCCTATGCAATATTGTTCTTTACTGCATTGGGCCTTGCTTCTATCACCAGTCACATCCACAACTGGGTATTGTTTTTGCTTTGGCTCCATCCCTTCATTCTTTTTGGAGTTAGTTCTCCACTGATCTCCAGTATTTGGGCACCTACTGACCTGGGGAGTTCTTCCTTCAGTTTCCTATCGTTTTGCCTTTCATACTGTTCATAGAGTTCTCAAGGCAAGAATACTGAAGTGGTTTGCCATTCCCTTCTCCAGTGGACCACATTCCGTCAGACCTCTCCACCATGACCCGCTCATCTTGGGTGGCCCCATATGGCATGGCTTAGTTTCATTGAGTTAGTCAATGCTGTGGTCCTAGTGTGATTAGATTGACTAGTTTTCTGTGATTATGGTTTCAGTATGTCTCCCCTCTGATGTCCCCTCACAACACCTGCCATATTACTTGTGTTTCTTTTACCTTGGACATGGGGTATCTCTTCATGGCTGCTCCAGCAAAGTGCAGCTGCTGCTCCTTACCTTGGATGAGGGGTATCTCCTCACAAATCCCCCTCCTGACCTTGAACGTGGAGTAGCTCCTCTTTGCCCTCCTGCACCCACGCAGCCACTGCTCCTTGGACATGGGGTAGCTCCTCCTGGCCGCCTCCCCTGACCTTGGACGCAGGGTCGCTCCTCCCAGCCGCTTCTGTGCTGTCGCAGCCTGGCACTCAGGGCAATTGTGTACTCACCTCATTTTCTTCTTCATCTTTCAAGGATCGCTGTCATTAATTATCTGGTGTTCAGTGTCTTAAAAATCATTGTTTCATATATTTATTAATTCTTTTGTTTGCTTCAATTACAAGGTCAAAGTCGGTTCTTGTTACTCTCCTTGGTCAGAGGTGGAAGACAGGTTCATCTCTGAGTCATTATTTATTGCACCTTGGCCTTTTGATTGGGCTTCCCTGATAGCTCAGCTGGTAAAGATTCTGCCTACAGTGCAGGAGACCCTGATTCAATTGCTGGGTCAGGAAGATTCCCCTAGAGAAGGGATAGGCTACCCACTCCAGTATTCTTGAGCTTCCCTGGTGGTACATGTCAAACAGGGCATTCAAAAGATAAGTTAAGAGTTCTTTTTTACTGTGATCCATCTGAATTTTCACAAGATGAAGAGCTTGGAGAACTGGCAATTATTAGGTTGACTAACTGTAAATAAGATCCATAATTTGTAGCAAAAATGATTTAGGGCTCAGAAAAATTTAGTTTGGCTAAAGTGATTCTAGTCTGAATTCAGTTACAAATTTTCATGTGACTATGCTCTTTTGGGGGTCTTCATACATGATACTAGCGGTAAAGAACCCACCTGCCAATGCAAGAGACATTGTGTTTAATCCTAAGATGCAGGTTCATTCCCTGGTTTGGGAAGATCACCAGGAGAAGGACATGGCAACCCATGCCAGCATTCTTGCCTAGAGAATCCCAAGAACAAAGGAATCTGATGGGCTATAGTCCATAGGGTCTCAAAGAGTCAGACATGACTGAAATGACTTCAGACTATGCTCTTTTTTTTTTTTTTTTTTAAATCAATGTATAAGTAGATATGATTCCAATCATCCCACAGTAGCTTAGCAGAAGCAAATTAAGTAATTAGCTCAATCATTTCACCCTTCTCTTTGAGGATACTGCAATATACCATCTATCAGTTCAGTTCAGACTAGTCATGTCCAACTCTTTGTGACCCCATGGACTGCAGCACACCAGGCTTCCCTGCCTATCACCAACTCTGGAAGCTTACTCAAACTCATGTCCATTGAGTCGGTGATGCCATCCAACCATCTCATCCTCTGTCTTCCCCTTCTCCCACCTTCAATCTTTCCCAGCAACAGGGTCTTTTCAAATAAGTCAGTTCTTCTCATCAGGTGGCCAAAGTATTGGCATTTCAGCTTTAACATCAGTCCCTCCAATGAACACCCAGGACTGATCTCCTTTCAGATGGACTGGTTGGATCTCCTTGCAGTCCAAGGCACTCTCAAGAGTCTTCTCCAACACCACAGTTCAAAAGCATCAATTCACAGTTCAATACCATGTACAGAATGAATTAAAGATTCAGATGATTATAAGGACTACTGAAGGTCTATCTGTACAGGTTATCTTGCCATTTGCTTTAAAAAGCAAAACATAGCTACAGCTTTACTCTNTGGACTGGTTGGATCTCCTTGCAGTCCAAGGCACTCTCAAGAGTCTTCTCCAACACCACAGTTCAAAAGCATCAATTCACAGTTCAATACCATGTACAGAATGAATTAAAGATTCAGATGATTATAAGGACTACTGAAGGTCTATCTGTACAGGTTATCTTGCCATTTGCTTTAAAAAGCAAAACATAGCTACAGCTTTACTCTCCAATCTCTAGGAACATCTACTTATTTTTCTCTTATTTTATCTTTAAAGGTATAGCTAAATAAGATAATTATCTTGCTCACTTAAAATAGTCATTTCCTCTTACTACATTTCAAAATTACATAAAGGTTTCCATTATTTTAATCCAATGATTTAAACAACTGTTGTGATTTCATAAGTGGAAGAATTTGACTACAGGTGGGGATTAATTTGCAAAGGCAAGAAAACTTGAAAACAAAGAGCTAGTGTCCAAGTAAGTATCTCCTGAGAAATTAGGAAATACAAGCTACATTACAGAGAAGAGTTATTACTAAGTATTATGATTTAAAGTATTCCAGGTGGTCTGCGTGGGTCATAATGCTAGCATTTCATCTTGGAATAATCTTTGTCCTTTCTAATACATTTTTAAAACTAGTTATTCTCCTGCAAAGTGCTGGGAAGTTTGTTCATACAGGCTCATTAAACCTGTAGCTATATAACAAAAAAAATGAATAGTGAAGAAATGAACTGATGGAGAATTGTTCCTTTTTACAAACTATAGAGATAAATAAACTAAGCAAATTGAGGGCAAAGGAAGATTGAATTATCTGGATCAATGTTTAATTCACCATTTAACTTTCCCCATGCAGATATAGCACTTGTCTCCATAGTTTGAAACTTTAACTTAATTCAAGGCTTTTCTAGTTTTAGTTTGTGAAAAGAGAAAGAGATTTAAGTTCTTTTTTACTTTCAAAGGAGGAAATCGATATTGGTAAATCATGACCAAGAAAAAGTGGGGGTAGGTGTTTAGGAATGATGAATAGGATAAAATATTCATGGCCTCCATGAACGTCTATCATTTCTTCATCTATCAAGATGGACCTTATAACTCAGTCTACAATAAAATCTAGCAACTCCTGCTACAAATTCAAAATAAGCCGTTCTCTTCAAGACATATGAGCAAGTTTTATTTAGCTATTTAAAGTCAATTATTTCATGCTCTATATAAATCTTCCGCTCCTCCCCATTGCCTAGAGATAAAAAACACCTTGGCATAGACTGATCTCTTTTGCAATCTAGTTCCAACTTGCCTTTCTATTTGCATCTCATGTCAAATCACCCCTTGCACCTTATTCTTCAGTTGCAACAAATGGTAACATTTCCCCAAAACATCAAGAAATTTTATGTCTCTTTCCTCTTAGGATCTTTTTTCTACTGAGAAATTTTTTCTTTTTCCTTACCAACTGTACTCTTGTTCCTCCTTCAAGAAACACATCAAATATCTTATTCTTACTGAAGCCATTCTCAAATATCTTAGGAAGAGTCACCTCTTTACCTATTCATATACATTTATTATTATTTTTGGTTGTATTCATTCATTTTACTTTTAGATTCCATATGTAAGGGGAGACATATAGTATGTGTCTGTCTCTATCCGACTTATTTCACTAGGCAAAATACACTCTGTGCCTATCTATGTTGTTGCAAATGGCAAAATTTCTTTTTTATAGCTGAGTCATATTCCATTGTATATGGAATCTTCCTTATCCATTCATGATGAATATCTCTTTATCCATTCACAATGGATGCTTTGGGTTGCTTCTATATCTTGGCTATTGTAAATAATGCTGCTATGAACATTAGGGTGCATACATTTTTTTCAAATTAGTATTTTTATTTTCTTCAGATGTATATCCAGGAGTGGAATTACTGTATCATATGGTAGTTATATTTTTAATTTTTTGTGGAACCTCCATACTATTTTCCATAGTGTCTGATTTACATTTTCCTATTGCATTTACTATTTTCCATAGTATACTGATTTACATTCCCACCAACACATGATGGTCCCCTTTTCACCATATCCTTAACAGCACTTATTGTTGTCTTTTTAATGGTAGCCGTTCTGTTCTGACAGTTATGGGGCGATACCTCCTTGTGGTTTTAATTTGCATTTACTTCATAATTCATGGTGTTGAACATCTTTTCATGTTGGCCATCTTACTATACCTTTATATTAAGGTTTAACATGTACCATTGACTATCATTTCCAGAAACAACATGTTCTATCTCCATCTTGTTATCTAACATAATTGGCACAAAGTAGGCCTTAATTGGCACAAAGTAGGCCTCAAATGAGCATATGAATGAGTTTACTTAAATTAATGGATAAATGGATAGTTCCTTTCACACATAGAGACACCACTCAGAATTGACCATGTTCAGACTTAACCTTTCTTTTCAAATGCATAAACAACACACTGACTTCATCAGTATAAATCATTCTAGCTCATTTGGGAAGGATTTTGTTGCATTAGGTAGCTAGTACCAGCAAAGAAGCCTTGGTGTCCTTGTGTCTTTACAGCTTGGATGACAGAGTGAAATAAAAACTATGGAAGTTGAGATTGTTGTTTAGCTAGCCACCAAAATGATACAATGAGTAGAAAAATAAAAAGTGGCAAAGCAATGGAAACTGCATATAAGTGAACAGCATAGTCATGCACCTGTTTATTGATTTGATCTTTGTTCAAAGACTTCATAAAGTTGTTCTAGAAGTAATCTCCCAATTATTAGTGCAGTGACTATGAGTAAAAATAATAACAGTTAGATACTGTAACTGTAGCCACCTGGAATTGTAATCCGTTTAGTATTTTCCTTCAGTATCTCCACTGCCACTTACAACTCCTCAGAAGAAGCAAGAAACATCCCCTTTATAGTGGAATTACTGAAATATTTATCTATCAAGTAATATCCATAAATAAGTGACAAATGAATTTTTAAAAAATTGCTTCTGTTCTTAACTTAATGCTTTGTTTAAATAAATAGCATCTACTTTCCTGTCATGGGTATTAGTGTATAAAAATTGTACTTGTTCAGCCCAGTAAATAAATGATATAATTATGTTTCATATTTTGTTTGTTTCTTAGGCTGAAAGAATAGATAAATACAGTATGTCTGAAACTGCTGGTAAAAGCTTATAGTCTGGCTGAAAGAATAAATGTCTGCTTTCCTTTTTTTTTTTTATATCTGTGAACTCTAGTATAAGTAAAAGATGAAATTAAGGTAAATCAAATTAGTAAAGTGCATCCAATATTTTAAGAACAGATCTTAGAGTTTAATTTTTCTTATTTCTGGCCTGGACCTTTGGAACTATTGCTACCTCTCACATACCCCCTTTAAGTACAGTAAAGAGGAATAAAAACATGAGACAACTATAAAATATTTTACAAGATTTTAACATTACTAGCAGACTTTCATTCCCTTTGTTTAGTGGCCGGCTGTAGCTGACACAATATATGGTTGCTAGTTGCTAGCCTGCCCTGAGAGTGAGATTTTATATAAAGATTTATTTATGGCTAATTTATTTATCTTTATATTGAGTGTAATACTTGCCAGTATCTTTCAGCTTGTAATTATTTTTCTTCACATCAAAGAATAGGCTTAGAAATTAAAGTCCATTCAGTGTCATTTATGATTCACAGCCTCTGTTGTTGATCTTGTGAAAGATGCTTATTTTTTTTCTTTTCTGGATCTTCTTCCCTCTTCCTTCTGCTCTCTGCACCTGTGTACCCCCCACTTCCCATTATTAGGTTCTTTCAGTATTAGCAATATGTGCTAATATATATTGCCAATATATAAATGTAAGGGAAAGAAAGCTTTTCCTGCCCTTAAACCTGATACATAATCCAAAGAAACCTTTTTCTTGGCCCTTGGCATCTAACTTACAGTTAGGTTTTTTGTGCAGACATCCTAAAGAGTTTGCTGATTAAGAATGACTTGGTTGGTACTGAGATGCCTTCAATTTCTTCTCCTTAGTGTGGAATCCTATAGCACTATGAAACTTATAAATAATTGAGTTATTTTTAAACCACTGGATGTTTTCCAGTCACTCTGTTTCACACTGGATTAATTATGTAAGAAAACTGAATTGTTCCTCACCAGTGTTACAACTTTTAAAAACAACATGCTGTTTAAATTCAGCTTTGGCAACTCTAGCCCAAACCCCCTCAAATTTATGGCACCACACCCATAGCATAATAAAACCTTTAGTGGTCCTTTGTCTTTTAGCTTGCCTTCTATTTTTTCTCAAGGGTGTTTTAGGCTGGAAGATGCAAACAAAAGTTGTCCAGATGTTATTTGTATCATAGCAGGATTTCAGTCCAGCTATCTGTGGTTGCAAATGTTTATTTTAATGGGTTATTGTGCAATCTTGCTGTGTAGACCTTCATGGCCTTATATGCATGTTCTCAGCAATGCCAGGACATTGTTTTTTAAAAGATATGATTTTAGTCCAATTGAATGATTACTAGTCATTAGGGAAGCAAAAAGTGTAACACCTGTAGAAACATAGAGGATATTTTTGCCGAAGCCCCAATGGTGACACTGTGAAACTGCCTGATTACAAAACTATGACCAATGGGCTTTAGGTAAGCAGGAGGAAGGTGTGGTCCACACCCTAGCAACAGTCTGGGCCTGAGACAAAGTTACTCAGTTACATGGCTGCAGTAAACATAGCAAGGAGGCATGGGAAAAAAAAAAAAAAGACCAGCTGCTACCCCATACCGGTTGATGGAATGAAAGAGGCACTCAGCTAAATCACCATAGTGTGAGCTGCAAGTTTATTTTAGCTATTATAACAAGCACAGGGCTGGGCTTATTATTCATATTTAGAATTCTAATAAAATCTTAACTGATGTTTCCTTGATACAAGAGTAAATTGTTTACCCTGTCTCTAAAAACATGTTATGTCCAATGCACCAAATAGAAGTGGGGAATTTCTAGTCCTTAAACTAAATGTGGAAACTAAATTACATCATATGAAAATGGATTTAGTTTTTCAGAATGTGCTAAATTTTAGAGCTACTAGTTTTCACTGAGAGTTTATTTAAAATCAAAAGATACTTCTAGCACATTTGTAAAGGACACATTCTCAACTATTGGGAAAAAACACATTTTAACTCTATTTATTTTAAGAGGAGTTGAATAGACATTTTTCTATTTATTTCTATTTAATGAAGTATAGTTGATTTACAATGTTGTATTAGTTACAGGTATACAGCAAAGTGATTCAGTTATACATACTGAAATACATCTAATTTTTCAAAATAGTTTATAAATCTGTGGGTCTCTTTTTATTAATATAAGTTCATTTGTGTCATTTAGACTGCACATGTAAGCAATATCATATATTATTTGTCTTTATCTGGTTTACTTCACTTAATATGATAACCTCTAGGTCCATCTGTGTTACTGCAAAAGGCATTATTTCATTCTTTTTTCAATGGTTGGATAATATTCCATTGTCTATGTGTGTGTGCGTACCATATCTTCTTTATCCATTCATCTGTCAATGGACATTTAGCTTGTTTCCATGTCTCAGCTGTTGCAAATAGTGCTGCAATGAATATTGGGGTGCATATATCTTTTTCAATTATGGTTTTCTCTGAAAATATACCCAAGAGTGGGATTGCTGGTTCATATGGTAGCTCTACTTTTAGTTTCTTAAGGAACCTCCATACCATTCTCCATAGTGGCTGTACCAATTTACATTCCTACCAACAATGTAGGAAGGTTCCTACTTTGCCACACCCTCTCCAGCATTTATTATTTGTAGACTTTTTGATGATGGACATTTCACTGGTGTGAGCTTTGACTGTAGTTTTGATTTGCATTTCTCTGTTGTCCATGGGATTCTCCAGGCAAGAATACTGGAGTGGGTTGCCATTTCCTTCTCCAGGGGATCTTCCCAACCCAGGGATCGAACCCATGTCTCCCACATTGCAGGTAGATGCTTTAACCTCTGCAGTACCAGGGAAGCCCCTAGTAATTAGCTATGTTTGAACATCTTTTCACTTGCCTTCTGACCACTTGTGTGTCTCCTTCAGAGAAATGTCTGCCCATTTTTTGATTGGCTTGTCTTTTTTTTCTTTTTTTATATTGAGCTGTATGAATTGTTTGTATACTCTAGAGATTAATCCCTTGCTGGTCATATTGTTTGCAACTATTTTCTCCCATACTGTAGGTTGTCTTTTAATGTTATTTATGAAAAGACCCCTAAGAGAAATATTATTTTAAGATGTTTAATACCAGCAAGTAATATAACCTCACACTAAAGATGTCACTTGGCAGTTCTGATTGACTTTCTAAAATAAAGCTAAATATTTGGTTGAAAATAAAAGTTGATGATAATCTTTTATAGATCCACTCTGAGGTAATTAAATATTGGTGTAGTTTCATAGATATAAGAAGCCCTGATGGTCTAGAAATTAGAGTGCATGATAAGAAAAAGTTTTTAAAACTTGGGAAAGATAGATTTTTTTTTTGTTATTTCATATAATAGTAGGTATATATCAGTCAATATTGTAATAAAACTTTACCTTTGTAATAGTTTAGAAAGTACATTAGACATTAACTTACACCTTTATAGCCTTGGATATTTTATAATGTCATGCTGTTGTCCCTACCTGGATTCTGAAATGTCCTTATGTACTGACTTGTTTTCCATAGGTGTGTGCACATGTTATTGATAATTTTCTCTAAAAGTTTGAGATCATGTGATCCTGTGGTCTTAATCATAGTTTTTCAAGGAAGAATAACACTCAAGTTGTCCAAGATGTGAGGAACAAAGGTGATTTTGCACCAATCTCAAAAAAACATTTCAGCACTTTATTCTGCTTATAAATTTGAAATGTGTTCAGATTTGCTACATTCTATTAAAAATGGACTATAAATTTTTTCAAAATTGAAATTAAAGTTGTACAAAATTAATTTTTGTTAGTCAAGGTTTGATTATGGCTGCCAAAAGAAAGCAGAGTCGTTAATTCTAGAACTCATTTTATAAAATATTTACCAAGTACCAGGGAATTATAAAAATGAATAATATTAAACTGGATCAGGCAGTAGTCAAGGTTTTCAGAGTAGTTAGATTTGATCCTGAAATTCAGCTCTATGGCTTTCTGGCTAGGAGACCCCAGGCAATTTACTTTCTTTCTCTGAGTCTGAATTTCCTCATCTGTAAAATAAGATAGAGGAGTTAAGGGATTTAATGAGCTTGAAAAGTGTTTAAGGGTATACCTGGCACATATTAAACACTCATTACATGTCAGTTTCATAATGGTGTTCATGGAAATGCTAGGATTGCTGCCATCAAAGTCCTAACAATCTGCTAAAGGGGACGGATGTAATGCAGGGCAAACTACAAGTGTTCAATGATCACAAAGAATGAGCACAATTAGAGAAATATCTTTCAAGAAGGTGGAATAAATAAATGGTTCTTAGAACACAAAGTTTCCTGTAGGTAAGGTTAAGAGTCAGATTGAGGGGCTGAATATAAATCAAAGCATAGAGTTCCAAATGCACAGGTATGCCTGGAATATTTAAGGGTTCCAAGTGAGACACAGAGCTCTCTCATATCGTTGAAGAGTCCCAGGCCTCAGACCCCAGACTTGTCCCTTCCTGTCTACCTTAAGTAGAAGGTAGACAAGTAGAAAGACTTGATCGTATCCATTCTTCATAGCTTTAACACTGGCAGTTCACTGAGAAAGTCCAACTTTGGGTTGAAGAATCCTAAATTTAGGTTTCTAGATAAGCTCTTTTCCATGAGCTTCACTGTACATTTACACAAATTCATTTGGATATCTAATGAGTATCCCAAAGTAACATGTACAAGCTCAATTCTTTATATTTTCTCCAGAAATTATTTTCCCCATAGTTTTTCCCAACTCAGTAAATGGAAACTCCATCCTACTAACCATTCAGGCCCCAAAACATTGTGTCTTCATTTTCCTCTCTCTCTCAAACAAAATATATATTTCATCATCAAATCTATTTTCTCAGCTTTGAAAAAATATTCAACATACGACCTTTTTTTACCTTCTCTACTAGCATCATGTTGATATCCCTCCTAGATTACTGCAATGGTTTCTAAACATGGCTGCCTCCTTTTGAGAACCCTGAATGTCTCTTCTCCAAATAATAGCATATTTAATCTTATTTGAAGTAGTTATTGCTTCTTTTCAGGGCACTGCAAGCCTCTAGCCCCATTTCATCCATATTAAAAGCCCAAGTTGCCACATGTTCTAGAAATCTTCACTAATGTCACCTTTGATCTCATTACTTTATTTATTTCCCTCTTGATTATGTCATGACAGTCATACTGAGTTCCTTTTCAACAGATGTGGCTTCAGCTTCCCAACTTGGGCCTTTGTTTTGCCTATTACATTTGCCAGAACCCCCTAGATATTTTTCTGGATAATATCCTTATCTTCTTTAAATCTGTGCTTAAAATTCATCTGCCTTTGTTAATCTATACTGACCACCTTATTTAATTCTATAACTTGCACTCTTCTTTCAGTGCTTACTTCTTTTTCAAAGTGATTCTGCTGTACTTATTTTTCTAAACCCTTACTATCTTATAACTGGTATATTATTTACTAATTTTAGGTAATGTTAATCTCTTACTACTTCCACTATGATATAGCTTCATGAGGGCAGCTGTCATTGTGTGTTCTGTTTACTAAAAAAGTGTTCAGCACATGTAGATGTTCAATAAAGAAAGAATGAGAGAATTAATGCTCTTTCTT
Source organism: Cephalophus harveyi (assembly GCA_006410635.1). Taxonomy (NCBI): domain Eukaryota; kingdom Metazoa; phylum Chordata; class Mammalia; order Artiodactyla; family Bovidae; genus Cephalophus; species Cephalophus harveyi. Next base: position 591,700 of record SJYT01078731.1, read on the forward strand.
CTGACTTATTATTAGTACATTAGCACAAACATTCCCAAGCAAATAAAAGTGCATGATACTTATTATTTAAAGGATCTTGGGTTTGATTTCTATACTCTTTAAGCATTTTCTCCATTGGAAAGTGAAATATGATATGAAATAAAGAATTATTATTTTTACTTTGATTCTTTTCTGGAAAAAATAATACTGTTAGAACCATATTAGGAAAAATTAATAAACATATTGAGTAACTCCATTATGTTAGTCATTACATGTATTATTTCATTAAAAAATAACACTATGAGTGGGTGTTTTCTCTACTTAATGATTTGAAAACTGGAGATCAGAGAGGCTAAGTAATTTGTCAATATTCACACAGTAATCGGAATTATCTGGAGTTGGAACAGATTTTTCTGACTCCATGACTCTTATTATTGACTGGCCATCTTGATTTAATAAGCTAATATCTATTTTGTAGATATAAGAAACATTAAAAATGCATAAATATCCCTGAACCTAACAAGGGAAAGATCAGTTCAGTTCAGTTGCTCAGTCATGTCTAACTCTTTGAGACCCCATGGACTGCAGAAAGATAAGTTCTTTTAAATAAACATTTATCTTCATGAAAGGAATTTATCATATACTTATCTTGCTTTCAGGCCATTCCACAGAGAACAGCTCTGTAGATGTAGAAAATAACTTCATTATAGATAAATAAGCTTATGAAACTTAAGCATATGTATAGAAAAAGCCAATTAGTAAGTTATACTTACTAATTATTGCAAAGATGTATAAACTATGACAACAATAGGATGAAGTCATACTAAATTTTTCAAAAATCTATTTTTATTAGCAACTCATGTGTTTAATGTCAGAAAATGGTCTTTGAATATTTTACTTTTGGTTTCGATACTTTTTTAAAGTTTGTTCAAAACTTTGGTCTGAGTTTTCACAAGATTTTATTCTTGTATCCTGTATTTAGGCAAAATACTCCCTTTTACTACTGTTATCTTTCCTATTATGTTGAAGCTAACATATGTTTTTAAAAGTTTCTTTCACACCTTTCTTTATATATTGTTATTGTTCAGTCTCTCAGTTGCATTCAACTCTTTGTGACCCCATGGACTGTAGCCCGCCAGTCTCCTTGGTCCATGGGGTTTCCCAAGCAAAAATACTGGAGCAGGTTGCCATTCCCTTCTCCAGGGGATCTTCCTGACCCAGTGATTGAACCTGTGGATTCTCTACCACTGAGCTACCTGGGGAGCCAATATATGTCAACTGTATTAGAAGGCAGAAGCATTCTGTGTAAATTTCTCTCCACTGATTTTACATTCCATCTCCTAAACTCAGATTACTCGTATGTGTCATTTCCTTTATGCTCTCCTAGAGAAGTCTTCGGAGAAGGCAATGGCGCCCCACTCCGGTACTCTTGCCTGGAAAATCCCATGGATGGAGGAGCCTGGAAGGCTGCAGTCCATGGGGTCGCCGAGGGTCGGACACGACTGAGCGACTTCACTTTCACTTTTCACTTTCTTGCATTGGAGAAGGAAATGGCAACCCACTCCAGTGTTCTTGCCTGGAGAATCCCAGGGACGGGGAGCCTGGTGGGCTGCCGTCTATGGGGTCACACAGAGTCGGACACGACTGAAGTGACTTAGCAGTAGCAGTAGTAGAGAAGTCTTATTTTCTTTCTAATATAATAAGTGCTACTCGAGGAAGGAAATTTTTCAAATTTACTTAAGAAAAAAGATATTTTGTGTGTGTGTGTGTGTGTTTTTACTTCATTTCCAATCTCGCATCAGTCAAAAGTAAGGAGATCCAGCCCCACAATTACTTTATGCATAAACTTACATGCATAGAATCTCGTAAAAGAAGGACCTTTTGTCCACAGAAGAAGCCATGTTGCCCATTTTGCTCCAAGTGAAGCACAGAGAGCTTAAATGATTTCCCCAAATAAGCATGTTAGCATACTTCAGTTTCGGACAATGAAAATAATTGCCCATGAAACTTCAGACTCTTTTAAAGAAGTTAAAATCTGAAGAGAAATTCATTTGTTAATTTTCAAATAAGATTCAGTATAACAATCTATGTAGATTTTCTTCTTTTTTATGACAAAAACCATAGTTAATTTCATACACTTTCCTTTTTAAGCCATACTCCAGAAAAGAAGTTAAAAAAATCAAATTAGATAGCAAGATTTCCAGTGAGATAAGTTTGCACATCCTTAGTTTATCTTCTGCAAATGAGCATGTGTAAAATAGTCCACTTACTGTTCTCGTTGCCACGGTTTAATGCAGTTCCACTGAATGATCCTGTTAACCTAACCTTCAATTTGCTGGGGTCTGAACTCTGAATTACAGCTTACAAACATAGTTTAACAACTGGTACAAGGGCTTCCTTTGAATTTTTAATCATATGAATTAAAGATTACTGGAGATGCTTTTTTATACTTCTCCTCAGAATGATCTAATGTATAGAAAATCAAAGTCAAGTATAGATAAACTCAAGGGAACTGAATCACAGAGGTACCAGGCCTGGAGACATGAGGCCACACACTCTGCCCACCAGGTTGGGATAATGACTGCAAAGCATTCATTAAAAATTGCATCTTAAACAATGATAACATTATCAAATATTATACTGTCCTCAAATGTATAACATATATTTTGTTGTTAGCTTCAGAGAGGCATTAGTCAAGTAGAAGTGAGCATATCATCAAAATTCTCATTACACCAAAGTCTTAAATTGGTCCAGAGATAAATCAGAAGGTAGTTAATCCACATTCTAAAGGATTACTTGATTGTTACTATAGAATTTCATAAAAACGGCAGTGTTTTTCAAAGAAGATTTTTAAAAAATGTACTGAATACTGAAATTAATTTAGTGGGACTTAAACCAATTTTTTAAAGAACAAAACAGAATAGAATAGAAAATGTCTGAATGTATCTCATTTAGCACAGTTCAATTGTGTGAAATTTTGTGTTAGCTATTTGTGTTTATGTGTCTCTGTGTATATGTGCTTGGAAAATGTATTTTTTTTTTCTCTGTTTAAGAACAGTTTGAGAAACTATTCAGGCAGAATGTTTTAATTTGATTTGAATTTCCAATATTCTTACTATTTCAATGCATTGTCTTAAGAGGGTATGTAGTACCGACACAAAAAAAGAATATATGTAGCACGTATAATCAAATATATGCAGAATCGTACTGGTAATAGGCACATAGCAAAGTTCAGGTGTTTAGTAATATCTAGAAAAATGCCCTGCTGCTGCTGCTAAGTCGCTTCAGTCGTGCCTGACTCTGTGCGACCCCATAGATGGCAGCCCACCAGGCTCCTCCGTCCCTGTGATTCTCCAGGCAGGAACACTGGAGTAGGTTGCCATTTCCTTCTCCAATGCATGAAAGTGAAAAGTGAAAGTGAAAGTGAAGTCATGTCCAACTTTTAGTGACCCCATGGACTGCAGCCTACCAGGCTCCTCCATCCATGGGACTTTCCAGGCAAGAGTACTGGAGTGGGGTGCCATTGCCTTCTCTGAGAAAAATGCCTAGAATATGTTAAAAAGTATAATTTGAAGGCAGAAATATTTAGCATTCAGTTCGGTTCAGTTCAGTTGCTCAGTCGTGTCCGACTCTTTGCGACCTCATGAATCGCAGCACGCCAGGCCTCCCTGTCCATCACCAACTCCCGGAGTTCACTCAGACTTGCGTCCATCCAGTTGTCATTTTCAAAACTATATACATGTGTATATGCATTTAATAAATTCTTTTTTTTACTGTTTATTTTGGCGTAACTGTCCTTACATACTGAAAGTTGCAGGGCTTCAGGTTAGTACAACTGGCTATGCTCATGCATATCAGCAGACTGGTGGTTTGAAGTAAGAGACAATTCTTTGTTATTTCATATTTCCCCCAGTTTGTGCACTTATCAAGTATGAGGACAGTTGTACACGTGATCAAATAATTTTCTAAAATACTCAGAAAAGAATACCAGAGTTTTTGCCGGTGGCTTGATTGGTAAAGAGTCCACCTGGAATGCAGGAGATCTAGGTTCAATCCCTGGGAGGAGAAGATCCCCTGGAGAAGAAAATGCAACCCACTCCAGTATTCTTGCCTGGGAAACCCCATGGACAGAGGAACCTGGTGGGCTATAATCCATGGGATTGCAAGAGTCTGACACAATTAGTGACTAAACCACCACCACATCTGATAGAATACTGATAGAATACCAAAATACTTAGAAAAGAAGTTAAAATAAAAACAGACCAAAATATTAGAGCATCAACCAAAATGATTCACAGGTTTGGTTTTCCTCATTCAAAATTCTGTGAATTCTCTAAAAAGTTCCTCTCCTAATGGTTGCCATTTGATGTTGTCTTATTTTCTAGACAAATGCAACTTAACTCTGTCTTCATAAACATGAAGATGTGTATGTTTCTTTTGTACACCACCATATCTTTTTAATAACAAATATATTTTTGAGAAGCTTGGATCAATACAGAGGTTGAGCAAAGTGATGTATTTCATTCTTTGGAATTGTACAACACTTCTTTCCATCCGGAGAATCTGTACATGACTCCCTTACTCCCTTTAAGTCTTCAACAAGGCTACTGAGAGAGGAACTTGCCATTCTTTGTGGCTGTGTGTAAGTTTTGTTTCTTACAATTTGATATGAACAGATCAAAGTTAGATAAACACAAAGGAATAAATTAAGACAGTTTAGCTAATTGAAAGGGCTCAGAACTGGCCACAGAATAAGAAATTGCACTGAGACAATGGTTTCAATAACTGATATGGCTCCTTGTGGTGAGGCAATAAGGCAAGAGTAACAGAGGAGAACCGATTTTGGAGAGCTTTTGAATACTTTTCTTACCATGTGATGAAATGGTTGCTTAAAGCAGCTGGCTGCACTTAATTATTTTTATTTCAATTTTATTTTTTTTAAATGTGGTTACTTCATAGACACATTTATTTTCCAACATCAGCTCCTTAGTAGTATAATATAGAATGCCTCATTAGCAATGGAAAATGGGCTTAAGTTCGTAGCAGGAATGTTCTGAATAATGTTTTTAGATGTGGAAGAAGTTAGCAAGGGAGATTATAGAACCTTAGTCTTCCCCCCGGAGGACTTTAAAACAAGTAAGAACTTTTTATTTAATCCACAAATCTCCCATACAGTCCATCCTCATTTACTGGTACTGGTTTTAGTTCCGTTAAGTCTCCCTAACCCTTGCTCTGTATTCTGCCTTTGCTTGGAGAGGCTGCAGGGGAAAACAGAAACATTCCTCCTCCACGGGGAGGAGGGCATGGGTCCTGCTCCAGCGATGTACTGATACATTGCTCTATCCACATTCTCTTTCTCATGTTCTAAATTGTCAGTCAGAGGATGGATTAGTGCCATGGTTTTCAAAGTGTAGTATCCAGACCAACAGTATCAGCACCACCTGGGAAACTTAAAAATGCAAGCTTCTGGGTCTCATATCAAATTAACTGAATGAGAACTCTCAGTGTTCAGGAGGCTGAGCTTCTGTAGACTCAGGTATGCAATGTTCTATCATGATCAAAATAACTGAGCAATTCAAGGAAATGTCTGGAAAACATGGTGAAATAGCACCCACAAAATGACTGCAAAGGCAGATAAAATTTTTTACCTGGCAATATCCTCTGCCCAATATGACACAAATATTTGCATGTTGAATGTCTGCTCACACTTCTTTAGACCAAAATAACCAATTCATCCTAGGTGGTTCCAAAAAAACGTCCCGTCTCATCAACAAATATTCATCGAACACTTGGTATGGGCCAAACACTGTTCTATGCACAGAGGATGTAGTTTAAAGATGACGGTTGTAGGTTCATTGCGTCAAGTCCTCTGCAGAGATGAGAAAATTATTTGTAGAGCTGAATCGGGCCCTCTTTTCTTTTTTTCTTGGCTGCTGATGCTACCACAGAAACTTTTAAAATTTCCAATAGTTTATGCCCTGCAGGTGGAAAAGCCTTTCCTATCAGAGAGGATGGTTACATTCCCCTGATGAAATTTCCTCTGCCCGACAGTGTGTTTACTGAGAATGCTATCTTTAGGGCATTCTAAAGAAAGGAAACAACAGTACCAGAAAGTGCAGCAGCTGAGAGGCTCACATGTGCCTCTAACTCAGATCTGAAGGGTGAAGCTGAAGCATCGGCCGCAGCTGGGAGAATAGGGAGCAGAGCACTGGCGATGGGCAAAATGGTTATTCATTTCCTCTCTTGTGATCTTTCAGATTTCATTTTTTGTGAATCTCAATACATAGTTGAGACTTTTCCCAGATTCACAATCAACCCTGATTATCTTCCTCCTCTTTCTACTTTTCCCTTTTTAGTTTCTTGGAAGCTGTTAGAGGAAGATTAAAAACTATCTGGCATGGAACATTCTTGCTTTTTTTTTTTTTAGGTCGCTGAGTATTTGTCTAAGAGTTGAGAAAAAGAGACAAAGGAGAAAATAAGGTCAAAGGATAAAGAGAGACAGAAAGTTTTGTTTCTCTTCAAATATGTTTTTCATCTCTGACCTCACATAAAACTTTGCAGTGCATCCAGCCATAATATTTACATAATTTTAAACAGGTAGTGATTCTTTTGGTGACAAAATTATTTTACAATGTTAATCCCCTCTTATGCTCTCGTGGTTTGGTAGCTTTTTATTTTCCTTGGGATTTAGTGCATGTGGACAATTTAGTTTCTGTGGACAACCTAGCAACAGCTTGATTGCTTTAAGCTGTTCATAGTGTGATTTTTTTTTTTTTTCCTTTTTCTTACCTGAGCTCACCTAAGCATCGACTCTTTAAGGTAAGGTAAGGTGAAGTCGCTCAGTCGTATCCGACTCTTTGCGACCCCATGGACTGTAGCCTATCAGGCTCCTCCATCCATGGGATTCTCCAGGCAAGAATACTGGAGTGGGTTGCCATTTCCTTCTCCAGGGGATCTTCCCAACCCAGGGATTGAACCCAGGTCTCCCGCATTGGAGGCAGACACTTTAACCTCTGAGCCACCAGGGAAGCCCCTCGACTCTTTAATTCTCTACAACTATTCTAAAGCTATATATGAACACAACAAGGTCCACATAGTTGTTGAGGATATACTGAGTGGTAGAAGGTGACATTGAGAGGCACAGTTCAGGCTACAGCCTAGAAGCTCCATCTGCCTTGGGGCCTGTGTCTTTATCTTGAACAGGAGTTTCCAGTGGTCTGCAGGAAGACTTGCCCAGTTAAAAGATTTACCAGTAAATTCTATATATGTTAAAAATTGTGGAGCTAGTTTTCCAAAAAACAAAAGGTCTAAGTCATGAGGGTAAGTGAATATATCAAATGGGAGATCCACAATCTCTCCCCCACTCTACCCTGCCAACAGATGCTGAAAGATGTGGGAAAATGCTAAAAATCTAAAACTCTGGACAGACTCTAATATGATTAAATTTTATAGGAATAGTTGTAAGGCCCTACTCTGGGATTCAGAAACAAAATGCACAAAGGTAAGACTGGAGGAGATATGACTTAACAACAGCATGTGTGAAAGAGGCTTAGGCATTTAGTTGACAATAAGCTCAGTAGGAGTCGACAGTAATGTGGCTGCCAAAACAGCTGATGGGCCCGGAGGCTGTATTAATAGGAGTATTGCATCGTGCTTGAATTAGGGAAATAACGGTGCAGCTCTACTGGAAGCTGCGCACACATTTCCTGGAGAGTGCAGGCAGCCCTGTGGGCTCCTTGTGGACCCATTTGCAAGGACCAGTGAGTGATAAGGCAAGGAAAAGTAGTGGGAATTACTACCTGCAAGAAACATTTGTGCTAAGTGAGACTTACCTTTAGAAAAGTCTTTAGAAGTATGTGATGCCATGAGTTGTCAAAAAAGATTAGACTTATTCCGCATGATTAAGAAGAAGAAAGAGAACCACTTGTAGAAATCTTGGAGAGAGAATCTAGAAAAATAATATGGTCATTGCATTCACACAAATCTGACATGGGCTTCCAGCTGATAAGTCTACTCTATGAGCTTGAACAAAGTTTTTTCCCCCTGTCTTCTTTATCTCTTCTCATAGTCACAATATGAGGATAATACCTGTCTTGAAGATTTGATATGAGGCTTAGAAATAATGTATTCAAAATACTTATCACCCCATGCTTGTCAACACATGTACTCAGAATCTAAAACAGCAGTGAAGAAATGCTGTTCTTCAGAAGAAACAAGAAATGAATGAAATTATGTTCATTAGAAATGGTGGTGAGAGTGATGTACTGAAGAAGATATAGTGTTGGGGGTGGTCAGGTGAGTAATCAAATGTAGGTATAGGGTTTCATTGGATCTTGAGTGCTATGATAAATATAACATAGTGATATATACAGAAAAATACCACATTGAAAATAGAACTAAAATAAACATCATTCAATCAAAGAAATCTTTTCAACTTTTGGTCTTAGGTATTTTATAAATATTTGAGAATATATTTCCCTTTAAAAATCAGGAACTTCTTAAAGGACTTCAGGAGATTGTAAAAGCATCATTTAGTAGGGAGCAGAGATGAGATGGGTTAAATTATTGTGACTGATATAAAACATTTTTTCTAAATTCTTTCAATAGGTAATTTATTTCAATGAGCAAAATCAACCCTTCTCACCCAGTTGACATCCTGCTTTTTTCAATATTCTGAGGACAGAATTCTTCACATCCTACTAACACTGTGTGCATTATTTTCTTTCATGCAGCCTTAAGTCAGTTGACTTGTAATAGGACTTGCCCCTTTGGTGTTTATTTCCTTTCTTTATAATTAAGAAGAGCCTAATACATATCTGAGATAAACTGTGTTCAAGTATAGTCTTTTAAATTATGTTCAAAAGCTACTTGCAGTGTTTAAAATTCTCAATGAGCTTGTTGCAATTCTGATGTTACTTCAAGACAAAGTCATCCACGAAAACCCACAGCTGCTCAGGGAGAAAATCCAGAATCCACAAATGACCTTCCACAGTGGGGAAGTCAAGTCATACAGAAGGCACTCAAAACCTCAGACCAATCCCAGTAAAGGGCTATCCATTTTTATAGTTCCTTAAAATCCTAAAGAACTATGCATATACTTGTGAGGATATATTCCGTATCTGTTTCCTTCATGAGTGTGTATATTCTAACATTAGCTGATAGTAAGTTACAATAACAATTTCTTAACAAATGAACAGATGACTCTTTATTAGTGGTTCTCGATCAGTTACACATTAGAATCACTTGGGAAGCCTTTGAAACCACAGATGCCTGAGCCCATCCAGAATGAGGGAAAACACAACTCTGGGAGGTGGAGAGTAGCCAGGCTTGGTATTTTTCAGAAGCTTCTTGTCAATCCTTACTTGAAGGCAGGATTGAAAATAGCTGTATTATATATTCCTGTTCATACTCCTGGCATCTATTATCTCCCTCAAGGTCTTATAAACCACTTTTCTGTACATTTGATAAAGGGTGCTAAGATTTGGTATTCCCCAAATCATAGTTTTTACGTTTATACCTTAGAATTTTCAGACAAGCTATTCTTTTTTTCTGGCAGTTAAATGAACTAAACAATATAAGTAATCTGTTTAAAAATTATGAGACTTAGTTTATTTTTGGATAGCTATTCAGTGATTGCTTTCTTGGAAGTTTTAACTATTAAGTAAATCAGAATTCAAGATTATTTGTATTTTAGCTTTAAACTAAATACGTTGAAGCATATTGGTTCTGTTCAAAATTGTTCATGAGGGGACTTTTTTCCTATTTTGTTTACTGATATATCCCATCTGCCAAAAATACTACCTGACAAAAAGCAGTCAATAAGTATTTGTTGAGTAAATGAATGATTAAAATCTCCATGATTCACAGAAATTCATGCTTAATCTGAAATCACGGAGCTGTAAGTCACACATATAAGAGCATAGAGAGAATTTTCCTTTAGAGAATTTTCAAACTGGTCAGTTAGGTATTTTAAAATGAACTGTATTATACATATATTTAGGTTGAATATGCTCTCTAATTCATACAGAATCATTTCTTATTGATGCTGCTGTTCAATCACTAAGTTGTATCTGACTCTTTTGTGAATCCGTGAACTGTAGCCCACCAGGCTCCTGTGTCCACGGAATTTCCCAGACAAAAATGCTGGATTGGGTTGCCATTTCTTTCTCCAGGAGATCTTCCTGACCCAGGGATCGAAGCTGCATCTCCTGTATTAGCAGGCAGATCATTTTATCCTGATTGATGAAAACATTTTTTTTGGGGGGGGGGCGCGGCACTTTACAGACATTTGAATATGTAACCACTCTAGACAAGTGTTTTTCTACTTTTTGATCCCTGGACCAAAAACATCGGTATGGTTCCAAGTTACCTTGGAGCTTGCCAAAATGTAAATACTCAGGTAATATATGGATTACCAAGTTACTACAGGTGATTATAATACACTCTAAAGTTTAAGAACAACTATCAATTTTAGGAAAGCATTACCAGGTAACATCTCTCAGTTAAGGCATACCTTAGAACGACAGCAACAAAACAACCAAACACGCACAACAACAATAAAGCAGATTCCGATGCCTCATCTCAGACATACTCACAGAGCCAGAATCGATGGGAGCAGGGACCAGAAAACTGGGATTTAGATTCATCTTTCCTCTACAACCTCACAGAACAACTATTTTGAAGTTATGCTGACAAGTCCGAAGACTGGTGTTGAGGGACCCGTTGGCTAGGTACCTTGCCTTTGCAAAGCTGGTCAGTCGCCTTTCATGCTGTATCAATGAAAGAAGCTTTAAACCTAAGGTTTCAAGCCAGAAGAATGAACACTGTAGCGCTTTCATCACTATAAATATTTCTAGTCTTTTTTCCTTCACTTTATGAAGCGCCAGTTTCTCTGTCTGCCTTTTGCTAAGTTTCAATTTAGTGACAAGCCTTATGCTGATGAAAGTGTTCCTGGATCTATCCTAATAGAAACCAATTAACATGTCACTCACATAATCCCTCAGGATATGGCAATAGAGAATCCCTTGGGAGTATAGTTTTATGGAAATGTGCACACCTCTTTTATTCTGATCTCCATTTCCATTCTATACTTGTGCAATTAATCTGCTTGGCATTATGGTTATTACTTTTACTTTTCCACTAAAAAATTGCTGATTAATTTAATTAATCATTTTGCCAATGGAATTCTTCTATAATCCAATCCCAAGATACCTTTCCACTCATGGCTCTTGATGTTGTTCAGTTTTTAAGTTGTGTCCAATTCTTTGAGACCCCATGAATTGTAGCATGCCAGGCTTCCCTGTCCCTCACTTTACCCAAACTCATGTCCATTGAGTCGGAGATGCCATCCAACCATCTCATCCTCTGTCACCCTCTTCTCCTGCCCTCAATCTTTCCCAGCTCATGGTCTTTTCCAGTAAGTTGGCTTTTCCTATCGGGTGGCCAAAGTATTTGAGTTTCAGCTTTAGCATCAGTCCTTCTAATGAATATTCAGAGTTGATATCCTTTAGGATTGACTGGTTTGGTCTCTTTGCTGTTCAAGAGGATCTCAAGTCTTCTCCAGCACCACAGTGAGAAAGCATCAGTTCTTAGTACCCAAATATGTAAGTCTTTGGTGTCACACAGCAATTTAAGTAAGCTCTTCTACCTCCTTCACATATAGCTGCTCATTGTTCATCTTAAGAGGACCAAATTGAACAACATGTCTTGTGGAGAGTCTGTACACTGTCCAGAGAAGGCTGTGACATTATTCTCAATCCCACAGTAGTCATTCCTGAAAGAGCTTGAGTGGTGTTTGTATTAGGAATAAAATGCAAACAATTATTGTATAAGAAACACTTCAAAGATGATCATAAGGCCATTTATAAAGGCATCATGGATATCTTTTTTCCTTCAAAGAAGATTCAAATAAAGCTATTACTTGCCTTAATAACAATGCCTAATAAGCAAAATTCAAAGGAACTAAACCTCTGCATCACATTATTTATTTATTTATTTTTAACATTTGTAGCCTCTATTTTTATTTTTGGTTTATAACTACCCTTTTATTTTATTTATTTATTTACTTATTTTTTCTTGTATTGGTTTTCCCATACATCACCAGGTATCCACCACAGGTATACACGTGTTCCCCATCCTGAACCCCCTTCCCTCCTCCCTCTCCGTACCATCTTTTTTATATTCAAAATGTCATGTTTGACTTAATACTACAAACAGCAGTAATGGAATCACTATATAGACTTATTACAAGAAGGAGATCCTCTGTCCTGTTCTTCCATCTTTCATTTCTTATAGAAATTTCTATGGTGCAATGAATATAACATAAATCAAAACACTTAGTGGTGAAAGCCAAATACAGAACTTAATTCAAACAAGATAATTCAAATATTTGCTTCACTGGTAATATAAAGTATCATTTTATTAGGTCATAGTTTCACTTATATAAAATGAATATGGTAAAGACATGCATAGTATATATATGATGTATGTGTATATATATAAATTATTCAAAATGGTATATATGTATGTGTACTTATATAACAAGCCATAGGAGTTAGGGAAATTTTTGAAACATTGTTAGAATAAAATAACAAAGTAAGATAAAAACTTTATCTTTGTGATATGTAATAAACTTATGGGTCCTTAAACCTAATTTTTTAATGTTAAAATGATTTAATGTTAATATGTCAAAAATGGTGTCTTTTTAAAATGTCCATAGAGACCTCCAAAAGACTACATCTTCATAACATACAAGTACACCAGTGGGAATTAAGTATTAAGTGAAAAAAACTGAGAATTTTATTACCCTTTTCATGCATGTTTTATGCAGGTATTAGATGTTGCTATTTTATTATTTAATAAAATAGAACTGCTGAGTGGCAATGATTCCTAAGACATTTTAACCTGATTTATCCTGATTTCTTTTAAAGCAGTATACAACAAATACATGGCTACTCTTCTTACGTCCTGAGTCTCACTCTTAGAACAGAATTCATCTACTATCTTTTTAAGTCACTTGTCAATAGACAGAAGAAAGGAGATATTCTATATTGATGAGAGTTTTTCCTAAACTAGATTCTGAGAAAGAACGAAGAGAGGAGAAAGAAGATGAAGACTATAATTCTGCTTCCTAGCACTTCTCATGCGCTTGTCAATGTGTTGTTGCTGTTTCGTGTGCTTTCCCTTCAAATGGCCATAAATGTTATCTTAACTTAAAGGGAATTTAAGAAGCACTGAATTACTGAATTAATCAGGTTAGGTGTGGAGTAGATGGTTGCAACATGTCTGATACTTTGACATGCCATGCAGAAATCTAATCTGGGTTGTTGCCGTTATCAAATCAATGCATTGGACAATGGCTGCTATGTCTTCAAGGAATAAAAGTGTTAACAGCTAAGTTCTGGTGTAATTGCAGGAGATAAAGATAGATGTTAGGCCAGGTGGAATTTAAGACTCATGAACTTATAATGTGATTTGGAATGTAAGAAGAACCTATTCTGTGTTCTATATGGCAAATAGCTGGGGATAGAGTACATCATAATACTAGCCACTTTTGTTAACAAATGAATGAGTTAAATCAAAAGAAACAAACCTTTTAATCTAGTGAATATAAGTCTATCAACCAAATAAAAAGCATAGTTGGAAAGGCAGACATATCTAACAGAATTCCTTTTCACAAAATTTACAGTTTCCTGGGGAAAAAAGAATAAATATATGGAATTAAAAACAGCATATATATATAGGTATGTATGTATCTACATATGAGTAGTATATACATGTAAATTCAATGCTATATTGTATAACATAGGCAATAAGTGTTATTAGTATTAGTAGAACTAAATTATAATGCATTGAAATAGTTCCACTGAGGAGGTAGGCATGTAACCAGATCTTTGAAGAGGAGCAAGAGGGATAGCAGGAAGATGACTGGACATTCCTATCAGAAGAAAATATAGTACAAAATACAATCCTTTGTCTTTTTGATAAAGGATGGCACATATACCTGGCTGAAATTACCTTTGGGACAATGTTGGGTAAGGGTGGTGGAGGGGAGATTTATGCTGATGAACTTAGAAGAGGTAAAGATGGATGCTGAAATTCACAGTGCTGCCTCCCCTCTATTCCTTGAGCCTGAACCGAAGAATTGATGCTTTTGAGCTGTGGTGTTGGAGAAGACTCTTGAGAGTCCTTTGGACTTCAAGGAGATCCAACCAGTCCATCCTAAAGGAAATCAATCCTGAATATTCAATGGATGGACTGATGCTGAAGCTGAAACTCTAACACTCTGGCTACCTGCTGCAAAGAACTGACTCAGTTGAAAAGACACTGATGCTGGGAATGGTTGAAGGCAGGAGGGAAGGGGAAGACAGAGAATGATATGGTTGGATGGCATCACTGACTCAATGGACATGAATTTGAGTAAACCATGGGAGTTGGTGATGGACAGGGAGGCCTGGCGTGCTGCAGCCCATGGGATCACAAAGAGCTGGACACGACTGAGGGACTGAACTGAACTGAACTAACAGGAATAAACCCTACTCTATTTTCCTGTCTACTCAGCATAGGAAGGCAAAGTAACATTTTCCTGACTAGAAGAACTGTATGCACATTTAAAAGCACTTCCTGTTTAGATATCATCTTACCTTTATGACATTACCCATCATTTAGATAGATGTGGAGTAATGAAGTTATGATGAGATGTAATTTTAGAGATGCTTAATTCAGAACTGCATATACTGTGTTATTACATGTATATTACACAGATCTCAGTAGCAACTGAAATAATACAGGTTGCTGTTCCTACAAGTACTTACTGCATTTCACTAGTGCTTAACTTTGTTCAAATGTTTATATGGAGGCAGAGAGCAGGGGCAGAAGAGTAATGTGACTGTAACTATGAGGCTTTCTGGGGCAAAATAAACTAAAACAGCAAGGCAGAAATAATTTGAATACAAATCCCTGAGAGCAAAACTGTCCACCAGAAGAGAAAGGCAGGAGCTGGTGATCTGAGTGCAGAAATATAGGTCACAGACATGGCCTGTGGATTAAAGAACTCCAGAGAATGCTTGTTCAGTGGTTACCAACATAAGTCACAGCTTCAGAGGCAAACTGAGGGGGCATGTCATCAGTTGTTACCTGTGCAACCTGGGACTATGACTTCACTTTTCTAGGGCTCTGTTTTCCCATCACAACTTGCTTCATAAGGTCATGATGAGAGTTAAAAGAATTATACTTTGTGAAAATTGGAGCACTAAGCAAGCCGTGTCACAGAATGCATGTGAGCATGTACTGTATCACTGTAATTATGACAGCTTTAAGACTTAAAAGGGGTGCTAAAAACATTAAAGTTTATAGATTATTTTGAAATGTTCGTTTATTGGTCAAAAACCAGTTTCATCAAAAACACCAGTAGTTTATCCAAAAATAATTTTAAAAATAAGCCTTTTTCTTAAAGATGAAATAACAGATTTATACCAATTAAAACAAAAGTACTTATTTATTGAATATTATGAAGGACATAAGTAGAAAAATATTTTTGTCACATTTTCATGAATGCAATCAGTTTTGTTAGTGTATTTTCATTATTGTGTTACTGGTTTTGTTCCCTTGAATGTGTTTTGTTTCTCAATGTGGTTTTTAAAAATGTTTTAAACAGCTTTATTGAGGTATAATTTACATGTTGTAAAAATTCATTTAAGTAAAAATTATTTAAGTGGATAATTCGATATTTTTAAAAGGATTTCAGAGTTGTGTGAATATCATCACAAAGGTTTTCTATTTTTAAGTTCTTCATAAAATTACCTCTAACATTTTTCCAAGTTTCTTTTCCTCTGATTAATCAATTTGAAATTGTTAATGCATTCAATTCACTCTTCTGTGTGGACCATAATGGCTTCCCAAGTGGCTCAGTGGTCAAGAATCTGCCTGCCAATGCAAGAGACACAGGAGACACAGATTGGTCCCTGTGTTGGGAAGACCACTGGAGTAGGGAATGGCAACTCACTCCAGTATTCTTGCCTGGAAAATTCCATGGACAGGGGAGCCTGGTGGGCTATGGTCCACGGGGTCGCAAAGAGTCAGACACAACTGAGTGAATGAGCATGCATACATGGACCATAATAATTTTAAATGAGAAAACGATGTGTTAGCAGATACTAAAGTACTTAATAAGCTCATGGTAAATTCTAGAAAGGAAATATATTCGATTCTAATTTTTTTAATATAAAAATATATACATAGTTCAGTTCAGTTCAGTCGCTCAATTGTGTCCGACTCTGCGACCCCATGAATCGCAGCACGCCAGACCTCCCTGTTCATTGCCATCTCTCGGAGTTCACTCAGACTCACATCCATCGAGTCAGTGATGCCATCCAGCCATCTCATCCTCGGTCGTCCCCTTCTCCTCCTGCCCCCAATCCCTCCCAGCATCAAAGTCTTTTCCAATGAGTCAACTCTTCGCGTGAGGTGGCCAAAGTACTGGAGTTTCAGCTTTAGCATCATTCCTTCCAAAGAAATCCCAGGGCTGATCTCCTTCAGAATGGATTGGTTGGATCTCCTTGCAGTCCTACCTACTTTTACAGGTACTTGCATTTGTTTCATTCACCTTATCTTTAACCAATATCTAAAATCTCTTTTCATAAGACTACACTTTTCAAACACATTAGGTATTTGTGACCGTTTACCATATTTAAACCCTGTAAAACTGTCGGCTTTCTAATTTGTTTTCCATTTCAATTTACTGTATACAGTATTTCAGTTTAAACAAGGAATTCCATATTGTTTTTCCCCACAAGTTATTTTTCAGCCCAGTCTCTGAATTTAAAAATTAAATAGTGCAGGCTCTTTGGGTATTCACTATTTAAGTTTCTCTATTTTCCCATTGTTATCACAAGGAGAAATTTTAATTCCTTCTTCCTATTTTTTTTTAAAGGTGGATGCACCAATTTACAACTCCACCAACAGAGCACGATGCTCTCTTTTCTCCACATGCCCAATACTCATCTTTTGTCTTTTTGATGCTGTCCCTTTTAACAGCTGTGAGTTGATAGCTCACTGTAGGTTTGATCTGCATTTCCGTGGTCATTAGTGATGATGACCTTCTCATTTGCTGAACATTTTATGTCTTCTTTGGAAAAATATTTATTTAGATCTTCACATTTTTAAGGGACTTGTTTATTTTATTGCTATTGAGTGTATGAGTTCTTTATATATTTTGGGTATTAACCTCTTATCACAAATATGATTTGCAAATGTTTTATCCCATTGGGTAAGTAAGTAGCCTTTACATTTTGCTAATGGTTACCTTTGCTGTGCAGAGCTATTTAGTTTGATGGAATCCTAATTGTTTGTTTTTGCCTTTATTGCCTTTACTTGGGTATCAATTATAAAAATTAAGCCAAGACCAATGTCAAGGAGCTTACTTGACATTTTCTTCTAATAGTTTTATGGTTTCAGGTCTTTTGTTCAAGTTTTCTTTCATTTTGAGTTGACTTTTGTGTATGGCAAAAAAATGGGGTCCAATTTTATTCTTGCATGTGACTGTCCAGTTTTCCCAACATCATTGTATATTTTTGTCATATTTTATATCCTTGACTCCTTTGTCCTAAATTAGTTGATGGCATATGTGTGAGTTTACTTTGAGTTTCTCTGTTCTCTTACATTGATCTATATGTATGTCTTTTATGCCAATACCAAAGTGCTTTGATTACTGAAGCCTGATAGTTTTATTCTTCTTTCTTAAGACTGCTATAGCTATTAGAGGTCTTTTGTGGTTCTATACAAATTTTAGAATTTTTTTCTATATCCATTCTTATTTTTAGCACAGTGATACAAAAAATATGAGTTTTAATACTGTTTTTAGAGTACTTAGGTTGACTTATGAAGCAGTTCTTCAGTGGTAAACCATTTCTAAAATCTGTTGATGGCAAACAAAAAGAGAAAGCATGTACTACCAAGTTACTTTTTAAATTATTCATCATTAACTTCATCACAAAAATTCTGTTTTTCAGCTAATCCTACTTTATAGATTTTTTTTAAACCTAAATAATGACCACGCCTATTTCTATTTTATTAGAGATTTTCTGTTTGTTTGGATAAAAGGATAAAATATTTGTTCACCACAACTAACTCCAAGTAAATATATATTTCTGTTCCATGCTGTTGCTGCTGCTGCTAAGTCGTCCAAGTCGTGTCCGACTCTGTGTGACCCTGTAGACAGCAGCCCACCAGGCTCCCCCGTCCCTGGGATTCTCCAGGCAAGAACACTGGAGTGGGTTGCCATTTCCTTCTCCAATGCATGAAAGTGAAAAGTGAAAGTAAAGTCGCTCAGTCGTGTCCGACTCTTTGCGACCCCATGGACTGCAGCCCACTAGGCTCCTCCGTCTGTGGGATTTTCCAGGCAAGAGTACTGGAGTAGGCTGCCATTGCCTTCTCCTCAAAATTGGTATAGGAGTTGTCTATTTTATTCAAAATATTTTTTTAAATCCTTAAGTTTGGTAACATTAGATCATCATTGTTCATAAACAACTTTAATAGTTACTTGATATTGAAAGGAAAATTTTGGTTAGAGTCCTAGACCAATACCTGCATTTTTCTGATTCTTTCTGTAACGTTACCATCACTACNCCTTCCAGGCTCCTCCGTCCATGGGATTTTCCAGGCAAGAGTACTGGAGAGGGGTGCCATTGTCTTCTCCAATAAGCTTCCTAATTTAGCAAGAATATTTTTAACATAACTTTTCCCACCAATATATATACTTATGCTATCTTTACAAAATAAAATAATTGTTTAATTTATTTTTAACCTTTTTAAACTAAATTTACAACATCAGATGTTTCATTTCAGCAAAATAAACTACCCTAATCTTTACTTTGACTTTATAAATAGCATTAAAAAATAGAACCTTTATTGGAATTAACATGTTGATTTAAAACACCTGATAACAAGGATGACTCCTTGGAAGAAAAGTTATGACCAAGCTAGATAGCA
Source organism: Cephalophus harveyi (assembly GCA_006410635.1). Classification (NCBI taxonomy): domain Eukaryota; kingdom Metazoa; phylum Chordata; class Mammalia; order Artiodactyla; family Bovidae; genus Cephalophus; species Cephalophus harveyi. The sequence continues at coordinate 610,666 of SJYT01078731.1, forward strand.
TATTCAAAAGCAGAGACATTACTTTGCCGACTAAGGTCTGTCTAGTCAAGGCTATGGCTTTTCCTGTGGTCATGTATGGATGTGAGAGTTGGAACTGTGAAGAAGGCTGAGTGCCAAAGAATTGATGCTTTTGAACTGTGGTGTTGGAGAAGACTCTTGAGAGTCCCTTGGACTGCAAGGAGATCCAACCAGTCCATTCTGAAGGAGATCAGCCCTGGGATTTATTTGGAAGGAATGATGCTAAAGCTGAAACTCCAGTACTTTGGCCATCTCATGCGAAGAGTTGACTCATTGGAAAAGACTTTGATGCTGGGAGGGATTGGGGGCAGGAGGAGAAGGGGATGACAGAGGATGAGATGGCTGGATGGCATCACTGACTTGATGGATTTGAGTCTGAGTGAGCTCCGGGAGTTGGTGATGGACAGGGAGGCCTGGCGTGCTGCAATTCATGGGGTCGCAAAGAGTGGGACATGACTGAGTGACTGAACTGAACTGATAACAAGGATATAAAATTAATATAATTTACCATTTGTAAAGTTCTGGTAATAGAGTTAATACATAAACAGCTATCACTTTACCTTTTTTAAGTGCAATAGAAATTTTGGACTTAAGCAGGAGCAAATTAATAATATTTACTTGATCTAAATATGTTCTTTTAAGAGTGATATAAAAACCTACCTCTTTAATTACATCTTTTAAAGTATCATCTTTGGCAAGTCATCTATACATTACTACCTTTTGAAGTACATGCTGAAGCTTTTCCAAAAGAGTTACATCTTATTTTCTCACATTTTCAGTGATTTCATTAAAACCCCTATAGTGAATAATAACTATCAGTAAGTATTTAGTGCAAGTTAAAATTTTGTCCTCATTCTTGGCATATAGAAATCAGTAGCTTTCCATTAAGAATATTTTTAAAAACAATTTTTATTTATAGAAAAAGGCAAAAAAACCAAAAGAAATTTAAGAAAACATATATGATATATAGTAATTATTACATATTAAAGTTATATATATATATATATATATATACAGTGGCTGTATGACTGAAAGGTAGAGTTGTAACAAACCATCTCAATGTATTTGAATGCAACTATGAGTAATTATGCATTGCTTGTGAATTAAAAATCTAGGACAAGGCTAACAGGAAGAAGGAACAACAAATGTAAGTTTGGACTCTCTGAGCAAACTGGGTATATGATTCCAACCTCCCCCCCAACAAAAGATTCAACACTATTACTGTCTGTGCATGGAGTACAGACATGAACTACACATGGAGTAAGCACAATCACAAATCCCATTAGTCATGTATGCATTTTTATACAATTTACATTTTAATATTGGATTGCCTATGTGTGTGAAAACACCAAATTTCAAATTGATTTAGGGCTGGCATGATTTTGCATATGCTAACCTAGCTCCCTCCCCAGTCACTCATCATTCATCATTCCGTTAGCTGAAGATGCAATTAAGTCTGCTTTTTTGTGACTTTTAAGCATGCCTACTGAGTGGAGAATTAATACCTTTACTATTTGTTTTTTGATGCTGCATGTAGAATAAGGAAAAGCATATATGCTGACAGCATCTTGAAGGGGTTAGCAAGCAAGGAAAGTCTGTGATTTGCTTGAACATCAGAGGGTCATATTAAGTAGTATTTGCTGACCATTTCTATAAACAAGGTATTATAAAGCTTTTCTGATACCCATATGTTGCTGGGTCAGTCCTATCATCTCTTCAAATAAATATTCTCATCTCTTAAGTAGATGTGTATGATTGTCTAAAAAGTCTAGCTAGAACTGAGTCTATTAGGAATATCAATTACTTTAGGGAAAACATGTTTATTGTAAAAAACATGATTTGATCCCAATAAATTGTTAGTATGCTTGATCACTGACATCTTTAACAATTTTAAAAAGTATTTTTATTGCCAGTTGCACTGGTGAGGAAACAAATATAGAAAATTCAGAATAAACTCTATCAGGCCACACAGTGATGTCTGATAGAGCCAGGAGAGACTTTATGAGATCCAGACTCCCAAACTAATGTTTTATCAGTTAGACCTCCATGTGAGCCTCACAAATTTTAGGTAGGAATAGTTTTCCCTAAAATGCTCATGAAGCAAAACAGAGCAGTGCCTCATTTCATGTGATTTCTAATTTGAAATGCAAACAATTGCCAATTTGTTTGACTTGTATTTATAATTATTTCCTTGTGAATTACTCATCACTAAATGCTTTATAAATATTTTCTCTTTTCCAATGTCTATGGAATGATCATAACATAGAAAATGTTGGCTTTCAAAGATTTATTAATATCTCTTTTTGAAATAATATACATTTCTAAGATAGAGTAAAAGCACTTTTAAAGAAACAAATCTTGAATTTGAATTCTCTCTCAGATAATGACTCATTTGATGTGCTTATTAAGAACTTCATAGTGACTTTGATTAAAGGTGCATATGAAGTCATTTCAGTTGTGTCTGACTCTTTGTAACCCTATGGACTGTAGCTTACCAAGCTCCTCTGTCCATGGGATTCTCCAGGAAGATAACTGGAGTGGGTTGCCATGACCACTCCAGAGGATCTTCCCAACTGAGGAACCAAACCCCTGTCTTTTATGTATCCTGTATTAGCAGCAGATTCTTTCCAGTGCCACCTGGAAAGCCTTGATACAAAAGTAGCCATTGTATGGCAGTTCAGTTCAGTCGCTCAGTCGTGTCCGACACTTGGCAACTCCATGAACCGCAGCACGCCAGGCCTCCCTGTCCATCACCAACTCCCGAAGTCCACCCAAAACCATGTCCATTGAGTCAGTGATGCCATCCAACCATCTCATCCTCTGTTGTCCCCTTCTCCCCTGCCCTCAATCTTTCCCAGCATAAGGGTCTTTTCCAATGAGTCAACTCTTCCCATGAGGTGGCCAAAGTATTGGAGTTTCAGCTTCAACATCAGTCCCTCCAATGAACACCCAGGACTGATCTCCTTTAGGATGGACTGGTTAGATCTCCTTGCAGTCCAAAGGACTCTCAAGAGTCTTCAACACCACAATTCAAAAACATCAATTCTTCAGCGCTCAGCTTTCTTTATACTCCAACTCACATCCATACATGACCACTGGAAAAACAATAGCCTTGACTAGATGGACCTTTGTTGGCAAAGTAATGGCTCTGCTTTTTAATATGCTGTCTAGGTTGGTCATAACTTTCCTTCCAAGGAGGAAGTGTCTTTTAATTTCATGGCTGCAATCACCATCTGCAGTAATTTTGGAGCCCCCCAAACTAAAGCCAACCACTGTTTCTACTGTTTCCCCATCTATTTCCCATGAAGTGATGGGACTGGATGCCATGATCTTCATTTTCTGAATGTTGAGCTTTAAGCCAACTTTTTCGCTCTCCTCTTTCACTTTCATCAAGAGGCTCTTTAGTTCTTCTTCATTTTTTGCCATAAGGATGGTGTCATCTGCATATCTGAGGTTATTGATATTTCTCCCAGCAATCTTGATTCCAGCTTGTGCTTCCTCCACCCCAACGTTCCTCACAATGTACTCTGCATATAAGTTAAATAAGCAGGGTGACAATTTACAGCCTTGACGTACTCCTTTTCCTATTTGGAATCAGTCTGTTTTTCCATGTCTAGTTCTAACTGTTGCTTCTTGACCTGCATACAGATTTCTCAAGAGGCAGGTCAGGTGGTCTGGTATTCCCATCTCTATCAGAATTTTCCACAGTTTATTGTGATCCACACAGTCAAAGGCTTTGGCATAGTCAATAAAGCAGAAATAGATGTTCTTCTGGAACTCTCTTGCTTTTTCGATGATCCAGTGGATGTTGGCAATTTGATCTTTGGTTCCTTTGCCTTTTCTAAAACCAGCTTGAACATCTGGAAATTCATGGTTCACGTATTGTTGAAGCCTGGCTTGGAGAATTTTAAGCATGACTTTACTAGTGTGTGAGATGAGTGCAATGTGTGGTAGTTTCAGCATTCTTTGGCATTGCCTTTCTTTGGGATTGGAATGAAAACTGACCTCTTCCAGTCCTGTGGCCACTGCTGAGTTTTCCAAATTTGCTGACATATTGAGTGCAGCACTTTCACAGCATCATCTTTTAGGGCTTGAAATTAGAAAGCAAATATATGTAGTTGAGTTTAGTTGAGCAAAGCCTCACTATCAGCTCTTTTTGATAGATTCACTACCTTGTGTAATGCTAAGGTATTGCATTGAATGCATTAGTAAATCTGGTTTTACTTTTGCCTGTAATGAAAAGAACAAGCTGCCATGATATGGCAGCATGCACCATATATTTGCTATAGTCTTAAATGTGAACTCTACCTGAAGAACTGAGCCTTTTATTTCTCAGTCTTTTTGAACATGAGACATTATTTTAAGGATTTCTAGATAGTAACACAATTACCCTTAATTTACAAATTTAAATTCAGATTAGAATACAGAGCTCAATAATGTGACTCAGAATATTGTTCTTACTCTGTGTGTGTAATCATTTCAATATCAAATACTTTTTAAAGAAGAAAGGAAACAGCAGTTCTCTCCCTTTTTGGTCTTGCTTACTATCATATGGTGATTATACATGTATTTTTCAATATTTCCCATGAAAAACTTGTTATGAATTTAAATCATCCTAAAAACTAAAAAAAATCTAATATCCCCTTTTAAAAGCAGAATTAAAAATTGTTAAACATTAACAGCAATTCCCTTAAGCAAGAGAGAAAGGAAAAACATTAGAGGAAGTGACGAGAAAAATAACATACTTATTAAAGAGCCACAGGATTGACTTATAAGGAAAGATTAAAGAAAAAAATTAAAAAATAAAGCTAGATTTGTTGCAGGAAAAGACCATGATGATCAGAGCTGCAGTGGTAATATAAACAATCTGGGTGGAGACACTTCACATTTTAGTGTGAGGGAGGAAAATGATCCAGCTCATTTGCTCATGGTGAGTGTTATTAGCTGCCAAATGCAGTAATCAAAAAGTAAGTCCACAACTTTAAATATTATTTAAAATATCCAGAAAAAGACAGTCTAAAATGATAAAGTATGATAATAATCAAATGAACATAAAGTTTTAAAAATATTTATTCAACTCAATCTGTACTTTCACAACCAGATCCTCAAATAGTAAAAGAGACAAAGCAACATAGACATAAAAGTCTCAACTCTATATCTTAACAGAGGTTCCCTTTAGATGACTGACAGAGAAATGCTTGCAAAGGAGTAAGATAATATGAGGGACAAGATAAAAAGGAGACGAAAATGCTCATTTTTTTTTTAAAAAAAGAAAAGATTGTGTGAAATACGAAAAGCCACCCCATATCTGAGAGAGGTTATAAAGAGAAGACAAGAATATTGTGCAGTTTCCCATTCCCCTTACCTGATTCTTCTTGCCACTTCATTGGTTAAGTTTTATAGGTTGAAGTAACTGGCATGGAAGAGGTATGCCTGTCAGCTGTTCACAATGCAGAATTTTGAAAAGGTCAGCATAGTAACAATATGACAGGCCATGTAAGTCATTATGTGACTTATAACTCATTTGTAAGTAGAATGAGATCTAGAGCAAATTAATGTAAACTCGCCACAAGAGCTCTGAAAACATGTTAGCTATATCAAAAGCTAGGTTTTGCTTTTTATCTAGAAAGACAAATAGATATTTCCTCACTAATGCGTTGCCTTCCTTAGGAGCAGTAGTAATGGAAAATAAGTTCAATATTCTGTGAAGAGGTTTAAAGAAAAGATATTAGCAGAAGGAAGGCAGTTTTAGGGATCTTATACATAATAAAATATATACACAGATATTATATGTTTAGGTTCTGTTTGGTGCCATTGGAAATCATTTCCTAATTTAAATAAAAAGAGTCTTCAGTCTTCAGGTCACACCTTTTCAGAATGTTAAAATAACACTGTTAGTCAAGAGAAAATATTTATGACATTCCCTAGTTTTATTGTGATGGATCTATTAATTGTGAAACTTGATTTTATTACCATATACCTAATTTTATACCATTAACCAAATATTGTTTTTTGAATGAAAACTAGTAATGTACACTCATATCATAGTGCATTCTTTAGTCGTGAACATGCTGCAGGTGATTGATATCAAGTAGTGAAAGAGTTAATTATCCACAATACCATCTTTCCCACCAGACATTCCACTGTGCCTCTGTTATACACTTAGGCACAGTTCCTAATGGCAAAATCTATTAGAATGCACAGTATTTTCCCAAGGGAGGTGGTGGAAGTCCTGTCACTTGAGACATTTAAAACTGCACTTGATAAAGCACTAGAGAGCCATGAGTGCATGTTCCCCAACCCTTAGGATAGAACATGACCTAATGGGTGCTTTTCTGTCCTTTAATGTCTCTGATTCACTGGGTGTTTTAATAGCTACTTCATATTTAAGTAGATCCAGAACAACAGTCTATTTTTTCAATGGGAATTCAGTTTGGTCTATAAAGTGTCAAGACGGAGGTGACAAGGCAAACCACAAGGGAATGAAGGAAGCCTCGTGGAAATTTAATTGATTTAGACGAGGTTTGAGCAAACACAACAGTGTCTTAGGGTTTAGCAAATGCCTCAACTTTTTTCAAATGTTTTCAGTTCAAGGAAACCCAAAACACATTTGGCTAAACACTTTTTCCTTGATTTTCAAACCCATGTGTATTTCAAGGGAAATTTAATCCATGTGTTTCTGATTCATTTACACTTAGCTCATCAAAATGTGGTTTCGTAAGACCCATTTGATGTCTAAGAAGGCTTGTGAGTTTTTTGTAAGCCTTTTTTCTTTGAACCAGGAAGTTGCTTTTTGCCAAGAGTCAATGGAACTTCAGCCCGAAAAGAGTCAGTTGTGTTTGGGGTTTTGGAATCCTCGAGGTTGGTGGGAGCTAATGAGAAAGGGTGAGGACACTGATTCAGTTATAATGAATGTCCCCATTTCTAATATATTACCTATTCAAATAACTTAAATATATTTGTTTTTTCTCACTTTATAGGGGAAAAACCCATCTCAAATTCTTGAAAATCTTGTGGAAAACATAAGGATGAATTTTATTATTGGATGTGCTATTGCCATGTGATTTGATAATTACCCACTAATGTGCCTCTTGGTGATGAGTAATCAGGGCAGTAATTCATATTTATCTCAGAATAATTATAAAGAAGTGACTCCAAAAGGTGTTTAGATTGGCCATCTTTCTGTATTGAAAGAAAAAATCCTGTGCCTAGTTTTTGTTGCTCTATGCACAACACTTCTTGTTCTTAAAAGAAGAAGGGAGACAAATAAGACTCAGTGAATGTGCTGATTCAGGTGCACACAATCCTCTATCTCATTGCCGCTGTTCTTAAAGAGCATCTGGGGTAAGGAAACATACATCCGGTCTATCCGTCAAGAGTCCATGAGAAAGCTAACAATGTTTGCACCTGCAGGATGAATTACATCTTTGGTGAGTGTGGGAAGCTACATAATGAGACAGCTGAATAGCTGATACATTTCTTTCCTCTTGCCTTACCATACCTTCTTTTTCACTAGCTTTATTTTTCCTACTTCTTCCTCTTCAATTTCCCCACCTTTACACTTACCACTAGATAATAGAGCAAATGTGATGCGTTCATCCAAGGATGGGTTGACATGGTTTACACATTGCTTTCATTTGGTTGTTCTTTGGATGAATTCTTCGTCGAGAACAAAATAATGAAAACCATACGGTCATTGAACACAAAATGTGCAGTCACTTTGGCTGTTCCCTTACAGCCCGTTTCATTTCATGTAGGCTGGTCCCTGAGTTTACTCCCATGTAAGAGCCCAGCCAGGTGGAACCCTGCCCCCTATGGGTTTTGATCATTTAGCAAATACTGCCAATTTAGTTCTTGCCTGTCACCCATATATCAGAGAGCTCATTTGAATGTAGCACCTCTTGCTAGCCTGGTGTAGCTTTAGAAACTTGGCCTTTTAAGTATTCATAGAGTTCTGTTCAGGGACCTTCATTGTGAAACCTGAAGACAGAAGAACCAGGATAGGTGACAACAGAGAATTAAAAGAACATTAAAAATTGTTTCACTCATGCTGACCTCAAATTTTGAAACACTGCCTAAAGGAAATGAATATTTTGAATGCTATGGTGAATGAAGGCAAATGTGTCTTTAGTTTCTGGACTGAGTTTTGACAGTATACAGGAAAATTATAAATTTTTAACTATGGCAGCAAGTTCAGACTACAGGTGTGAGGATAAAGAATTATTTATTGACTCAGACTCCCATATCAGTGAGCAAAAAAGCTCAAAGGAACAAAAATACAGATGAGGTCCCTGGCATTTGAAGAAAAGAAGTTTATTTTCATTTCTAAGACACCAAAGACATCTCAACTAAATAAATTCATCTCTGAAAATACAAAAATAATTTAAGTAGATCCAGAACAACAGTCTATTTTTTCAATGGGAATTCAGTTTGGTCTATAAAGTGTCAAGACGGAGGTGACAAGGCAAACCACAAGGGAATGAAGGAAGCCTCGTGGAAATTTAATTGATTTAGACGAGGTTTGAGCAAACACAACAGTGTCTTAGGGTTTAGCAAATGCCTCAACTTTTTTCAAATGTTTTCAGTTCAAGGAAACCCAAAACACATTTGGCTAAACACTTTTTCCTTGATTTTCAAACCCATGTGTATTTCAAGGGAAATTTAATCCATGTGTTTCTGATTCATTTACACTTAGCTCATCAAAATGTGGTTTCGTAAGACCCATTTGATGTCTAAGAAGGCTTGTGAGTTTTTTGTAAGCCTTTTTTCTTTGAACCAGGAAGTTGCTTTTTGCCAAGAGTCAATGGAACTTCAGCCCGAAAAGAGTCAGTTGTGTTTGGGGTTTTGGAATCCTCGAGGTTGGTGGGAGCTAATGAGAAAGGGTGAGGACACTGATTCAGTTATAATGAATGTCCCCATTTCTAATATATTACCTATTCAAATAACTTAAATATATTTGTTTTTTCTCACTTTATAGGGGAAAAACCCATCTCAAATTCTTGAAAATCTTGTGGAAAACATAAGGATGAATTTTATTATTGGATGTGCTATTGCCATGTGATTTGATAATTACCCACTAATGTGCCTCTTGGTGATGAGTAATCAGGGCAGTAATTCATATTTATCTCAGAATAATTATAAAGAAGTGACTCCAAAAGGTGTTTAGATTGGCCATCTTTCTGTATTGAAAGAAAAAATCCTGTGCCTAGTTTTTGTTGCTCTATGCACAACACTTCTTGTTCTTAAAAGAAGAAGGGAGACAAATAAGACTCAGTGAATGTGCTGATTCAGGTGCACACAATCCTCTATCTCATTGCCGCTGTTCTTAAAGAGCATCTGGGGTAAGGAAACATACATCCGGTCTATCCGTCAAGAGTCCATGAGAAAGCTAACAATGTTTGCACCTGCAGGATGAATTACATCTTTGGTGAGTGTGGGAAGCTACATAATGAGACAGCTGAATAGCTGATACATTTCTTTCCTCTTGCCTTACCATACCTTCTTTTTCACTAGCTTTATTTTTCCTACTTCTTCCTCTTCAATTTCCCCACCTTTACACTTACCACTAGATAATAGAGCAAATGTGATGCGTTCATCCAAGGATGGGTTGACATGGTTTACACATTGCTTTCATTTGGTTGTTCTTTGGATGAATTCTTCGTCGAGAACAAAATAATGAAAACCATACGGTCATTGAACACAAAATGTGCAGTCACTTTGGCTGTTCCCTTACAGCCCGTTTCATTTCATGTAGGCTGGTCCCTGAGTTTACTCCCATGTAAGAGCCCAGCCAGGTGGAACCCTGCCCCCTATGGGTTTTGATCATTTAGCAAATACTGCCAATTTAGTTCTTGCCTGTCACCCATATATCAGAGAGCTCATTTGAATGTAGCACCTCTTGCTAGCCTGGTGTAGCTTTAGAAACTTGGCCTTTTAAGTATTCATAGAGTTCTGTTCAGGGACCTTCATTGTGAAACCTGAAGACAGAAGAACCAGGATAGGTGACAACAGAGAATTAAAAGAACATTAAAAATTGTTTCACTCATGCTGACCTCAAATTTTGAAACACTGCCTAAAGGAAATGAATATTTTGAATGCTATGGTGAATGAAGGCAAATGTGTCTTTAGTTTCTGGACTGAGTTTTGACAGTATACAGGAAAATTATAAATTTTTAACTATGGCAGCAAGTTCAGACTACAGGTGTGAGGATAAAGAATTATTTATTGACTCAGACTCCCATATCAGTGAGCAAAAAAGCTCAAAGGAACAAAAATACAGATGAGGTCCCTGGCATTTGAAGAAAAGAAGTTTATTTTCATTTCTAAGACACCAAAGACATCTCAACTAAATAAATTCATCTCTGAAAATACAAAAATAAAATTGTTATTTGTGGTTTAAGATGCAAAAATATTTTCTCTTAAATTTGGCTACAGAGACTCTTTTTGCACTGAAAGAATTTATGAAAATATGCAACTTATTATATCCAATTTCATTTCCTTTCTCACAGACATATAATTGAGAATAAAAACTACAGTCAATATTAAAAATGTAACCCATACATAATACAGAAGAAATGTTGTCAATTTCTTTCTCAGTACAAATATATATTTTGCTTTTAATTATCAGAAATCTTTGTCATTATTGATCAAGCAAAACAAACTTTGTACAGTATAGAATTATCTTGTCTCTTCTCATAACTGGAGAAATGGAAACAAAGTGATTAATAACAAAATATACAAACTTCTATAATTTATGTTCCTGAGGGATGGAAAGGAGTCTGGAGTAGTTTTGTCCAAACTCGAATTTTATATGTTAACATACAGAAAATGTAGACACTTTAGGAAACTTGTTCAAAGTTCACCGACTAGTGTGTATCAGGCTGCACATTAGAGTTTCATTTTCTTAAATACTAGTCCAGTGCTGTTTTAATAATCAGTAATTTCTGTAGGAAGGATATGTTCTTGGGATAGGGCCCACCAGATAAGATGACAGGGAGTCATTCAAAAAGTTCTCACTAGGTAGAATTTTCATATTCAGAACAGCTTTAAGTTGAATTCATTCCCTAAGGTGGAATTTGGAGCCCTAGATCCTCATGTGTTTTATTTCTCTTACCCCCATCTCCTGGGAGGACTCTAAGGCATCTTAGAAGAATATCATTGTTTTCCTTAGGACCATGTCTTGAAAACTCCTTAATTTCTCCAATTATAGAATAAATCTTAAAGTAACCCCCAATACTGACTGCATTAGTTTGCAATTAGGAAAAAAAAAACAAAAAAACTACAGAGTGAGTGGCTTAACAACAGAAATTTATTTTCTGGGGGTTAGAAATCCGAGATGGAGTTGTCAGCAAGGTTGATTTCTTCTGAGATGACGCTCCTTTACTTGTAGATGGCCATCTTTTCCTTGTGTGTTTTACTTGGACTTTCCTCTGTACTTGTCTATCCCCCACCCTCCTTTTCTGATAAGGAGAACACCAGTCATGTTGGACTAGAGCCCACCTTAAAATCTAATTTTAATTTAATTACCTCTTTAAAGACCCTATCCTGATTTTTTAAAAATCTTTTATTTTTATTGAAATATATTTATTTCCAATGTTGTGTTGAATGAATGAATGAATGAAGTTGCTCAGTCGTGTCTGACTCTTTGCGACCCCATAGATTGTAGCCTACCAGGCTCCTCTGTCCATGGGATTTTCCAGGCAATAGTGCTGGAGTGGATTGCCATTTCCTTCTCCAGGGGATCTTCCCAACCCAAGGCTCGAACCCGGGTCTCCCACATTGTAGACAGACGCTTCACCGTCTGAGCCACCAGGGAAGTCCTAATGTTGTGTTAGTTTCTGCTTTATAGGAAAGTGATTCTGTTATAGATATACACGTTCTTTTTTATATTATTTTCCATTATGCTTTATCATAGAATATTGAACAGTTTCCTGTGTTATATAGTAAGACCTTGTTGTTTATCCGTTATATATACAACAGTTTGTATCTGCTAACCCCAAATTCCTACTCCATCCCTCTCCCATGCCACTTCACCCTTGGAAACCATAAGTCTTCTCTATGTCTATGAGTCTTTTTCTGCTTCATAGAAGTTCATTTGTGACATATGTTAGATTCTACATATAAGTGATATCATACGCTATTTGTCTTTCTCTTTTGGACTTAATTCTCTTAGTATGATCATCTTTGTGTGTGTGTTAGTTGCTCAGTCACTCAGTGCGACTGCATAGACTATAGCCCACCATAGGATTCTCCAGGCAAGAATACTGGAGTGGTTTGCCATTCCCTTCTCCAGGAGATCTTCCTGACCCAGGGATCAAATCTGGGTCTCTTGCATTGCAGGCAGGTTCTTTACCATTTAAGCCACCAGGAAAGCCTGTGATCACCTTTAGTTGCATCCATATTGCTGCAGATGGCATTATTTCATTCTTTTTTATGATTAAGTAGTATTCCACTGTATATATGTACCACATCTTCTTTATTCATTCACCTATTAAAAACCCTATCATTAAATGCTGTCACATTCTGAGGTACTGGGAGTCACACTTCAACAAATGAATTTGGAGGATCACAATTCAGCCTCTAACACCTTCCTCTGCTTACACTTTTGTTATATATAATCTCCTCCTTTGAGAGTGGGTGAGGATTTTTCCTTGAGTCCAACTAGTGGAATATGGCAAAGGTGATAGGAGTCACCCCCATGATTACACAACATTTTATAATAACCTACCTATTTTGCTAGCAGACTTGCTTTAGAGACTTTCTCTCTTTATCTTCAAACTAGTAAGTGGCTGTGTTAGAAAGTCTGCATGACAAAGGGCTGAGAAAGGCCTCCAGCCAATAACCAGCAAGAAGCTACTTCCCTCGGTCTTATAGTTCCAAAAAGAAAAATTATGCTATGAACCTGAGTGAACTTGGAATTGAATTCTTCCCCAATCAAGCCTTCAAATGAAAATCACAACCCTTGCCAACACCTTGACTGTGGCCTTGCTGAAGACTCAGCCAGGAGTTGCCCTGACTCCAGCCCCACAGAAAGTGTGAGATAGTAAATATATGCTGTTTTAAGCCACTAAGGTTGTGGTAATGTGTTACATGGAATAGAAAACTGACACCTAAAATTGATGAGTGGCTTTGGAACCAGGCTGTGGGTGGAGACTAGAGGAATTGTGATGCGTATGATAGGAAATGCCTTGATAGTTTAAAACAGATAATTGGCAGATGTCTGGCCAAAATTATTAAAGACACTGTCAATGCAAGCTTATGATGAAGAGCGGGGGGCATGTTACTGAAAGTTAGAGGAGGATGGATCCTTGTTACTTAGTCAAAGAAAGTATAGCAACCTCATCTCATATAGATACATGGAAAGCAGAACTTGCAAATGATGAATTTGTTCATATAGCTGATTTCCAAGCCAAGTGGTGAAGGCGCTGATTGTAGTAAAATGTGAGAAGAGAGGCAAATTGAAGGAAGAACTACTAAAAAACGTTGAACATTAAGAGATTTACTTCTAGGAAAGCTTGTTCTGGAGAAAAAGTCAAGGATTTGATTCTATAACTTTTCAGTTGAGCTTCAGAAAATTAAAAGGTTAAGGTATTCTGTCACCAAAAAAGGGCCTTTCAAGAGAGCGACAGTATGCCTAACAGATCCTCCCAATCAAACCATAAAGATTCTACTAAGTTAAGTGTGGTGTCCTTTAGCCATTTTAGCAGGACACCAAAGTAGGGAAAGATTATCACAAAAAGCTCTGTGAACCTGGTCTTTGTCTTATGACATGAACCTATTAAAATTCACGAAACCCAGAAAATACCTGAGTTAGTAGTTTCAATGCAGAAGTTACTACCAGATGGATTAAAAAGGACAGTGAGTATAATATGAAAGGAGACAGTCCACACCCCCAGATTCTACTGGCTGGAAGTGCTGTTACAGTTTCTCAGCTGTAAACCTATGCTACCTTTCACGGAAGAGAAGAGTGATCAAAAAGCTGAAGCAACAGCAAGGGGATGGAGTCTAGAGCCACAGAGAATTATTCTCAGTCCTTGAAATCTAATCAAGAAACCCAACATTTGCCTGGCTGAGCAGTGACTCCTTTCCACATTGCCCCCTCTCCCCCTTTTGAACTTGACTGTCTATAAATGTCATTTTGTCTGCCTCACTATTTTATAATGAGTTTGTTAAAGGCAGACAACTTGCATTTTTAGTGTTACAAGGTTACAGATGGAGAGAATGCCTCAAGAGTTAGCTGTTCTTAGCAGATTCTACCTGGAATACTTATACTTACCTAGACCTGGTTTACATGATAAGATTTTGATCTTGTGCTATAATGGAAAAAAACTCTTGAGGACTTTGGAAGGGGTGATTTTATTTTGCATGTTGGAAGGACGTCAATCATTGCTGGCTGAATGGTGGCTTTTTGTAGACAGAAGCTAAGATGATCCTAAAGAGCCTTACTTTCAAGCCCCTGTATACTGGTTTCCTCTAGACTGTGGAAGGAACCTCTCTCTACCTTACCTCTAACCGTAGCGTATGTACAAGGTGAGGATGGGATTCAATCCCTGATTCAGGAAGATCCCCTGAAGAAGGAAATAGCAACCCACTCCAGTAGTCTTGCCTGGGAAATCCCATGGACAGAGTAACCTGGTGGGGTACAATCCATGGGGTCACAAAGAGTAGACACAACTAAGTGACTCAGCATGCACTACTACACATGAGGAGGGGATGTCCCTCCCAAATTTATATTACATTATATAAGAATCATGTTGCTGAAAAATCTGTTAACAGCCTGAATCATCTTGTAAGTGAACCTGTCCCCAGGGAAGCTTGCAGATAAGAAACACTTGTTGTTAATCTTTTTGTGTCCTCTCACTCCTATGAGGACAAAAGCAAAAGAAAGAAAGCGAAGTCACTCAGTCGTGTCCGACTCTTTGCGACCCCATGGACTGTATCCTATCAGGCTCCTCAGTCCATGGAATTTTCCAGGCAAGAATACTGGAGTGGGTTGCCATTTCCTTCTCCAGGGGATCTTCCTGACCCAGGGATCGAACCCAGGTGTCCCACATTGCAGGCAGATGCTTTACTGTCTGAACCACCAGAGGGGTCCCTATGAGGACATGGTATCTTCAAAACAAAGAGATTGCAAAATTTTGAAATTAAGGATTATGGCTGCCGTTTCTATTAGGCCCTGGCATTTAGTGGAGTGGTAGTGGAACACAGTGGAATAGTTTTAAAAAGTCAGGATTTACTTTTTCAATGACCTGAATCTATTTTCTCTAGCAAGATCAGCAAGTTGGATTTTTTTTTTTAAGCTTATTAGATGGGTACCCTAGTTCCAGGTATAAAATGAGATAAAATGATGTAAAGCAGAAGATAAGGAACTACTTCTCCAAGTTTATTTTCTCAAGAAAGAAACATTTTCTGGAATCCCATAGAACCATCTCTCTGCATACCTCCTTGGCCAGTCCTGGACACATGCCCAGTCTGGGGCCACGTGCCCTCCACACAACAACTCCCTGGCAAGCAGAATGATAGGACAAGCACAACCTATGTTAAGAATCATCACGATTCCCCTGAATTGCAGGGGAAGAACTGGTTGGTAAATTTAAACAAAATTGACATCTACCAATCTGCGGGAAAAGGTGAATTGTTGATCTTTTAGACAAACAATAGCATTTTCTTCAAGAAAATAACATACTTTTTAAAATACCGATATTACAAAAATGCCTATAAAATCCATAAGGATTAACTGAACACCTGCCATAGACAGTACTCTAGGAGCTAGGGTTACTACAGTGAAAAAACAAATATATATATATATATATATATTTTTTTTTTTTTTCCTAATTCAAGTGAATAAAGTCACATGTTAGTGGTGTAAAAAGATCAAATTTATAAAGATCACATTTATAGATGCCTTGATCATGTGTTTGAGGGCTGGTTTGTGTAGTCTGGTAGTATGTATATCCATGGCAGAATTGCAAGTGATGAATATAAACAGACCTGAATTCACATTTGTCTAAATAAAAAGCTATATTCCCCCATTGCATTTGCTTTTTGTTTGTTTGTTTTGGCTGCACTGGGTCTTAGTTGAGGCATGTGGAATCTTTAGTTGTGGCATTGGAACTCTTGGTTGCAGCATATAGGTTCTAGTTCCCCAACCAGGGATCAAACCTGGGCCCCCCAAAGTAGGAGTGGAGTCTTAGCCACTGGACCACTGGGGAAGTTTCCCATTGCACTTGTTTTGAATCTCCCTCACTTTCCCTAGTGTCTCTAACCTGTTCTTCACTATTAGTCACTTTTCATGAACTACTCAGCAGGCCCCCAACTCTCTCACTTTAAAAATGAAGACTCAATAAATAACCCCAGTGCCACTGTATAGGGCTGCAGTGTCTGTGTACTGCACAACTCCAGGGGGATCCATACACAGACAATTGTACAAATAGTTCCAGTGTGGAGTCCCTGAAATCATCCCTGCTCTAGCTATGGTCTTATCCCTCTGCCCTCTCCCTCACTTAAATAATCTCCCTCACTAAAATAATCTTCTGTACTAGTTGTTTCTTCCTGATATTGTTTGTTTCTAAAGCCACTATAATCTGACTTTCATTCCACCACTCCTGCAAGATCAACAATGACATCTTCTTACCAAACCCTTTTCTGTCCTTATGCTGTTTGGTATTTTGATAGCATTGGATCCTCTTTCTTGAAATACTCTCTCCCATTTCACATTTTCCCTAGCTCCTTCAATTCCCGTGACTCTTCCTTCTCAGCATTTCAGAGAATTTCTTGGAATTCTGTGATGCTGTATTTCTGCCTGGATCCCCTTTTCTTCTCATCCATGTGATACAGATAGAGCACTACAGACTTGACTAATCAAAATCTTGTTGGTCATTTTTTAAATTGGTACATAAAAAGTTATTGGTGGATTTTGGTTACTAGACCTGGGTTCGATCCCTGGGTCAGGAAGATCCCCTGGAGAAGGAAATGGCAACCCACTCCAGGATTCCTGCCTGGAGAATCCCATGGACGGAGGAGCCTGATGGACTATAGTCCATGGGGTTGCAAAGAGTCGGACACAACTAAGCAACTTAACTAACTAACTAATTCATGTAAACCATGTTCAGTTTAATTTTGGAATTTAAAATTGATTTTTTTGAAATGAGATGAATGATATACAAATAGATAAGTAGGTATAAATTGATCAGTCTAAATTAAATCTATGTAACAATTAAGGGCTATTTTACCTAAGACACTGTGATCTGGCACCTGACACATCTTAGATTCTTAATTAGTAATTGATGAATAGATTAATGAATATCATTTTTAGGGGAGATTATAAAAAATATAAAGCTATGGTCACAATCTATAAGGTATAGATGTGTAATGGCAAAATATGAAATGTAACTCGGATGGTTTATTTTCCACCCAAAAATATTCACTTAAGTGAATATAAATATATAAATGTATATATAAATAATCTGGCACTTTGGGGGACTAGTCCAATATGAGATGGATTATTTATTGTTTCACATCTGAGGTTAAAGGTCAAATACTTCTTATGTTCTGTGGCACGTCCTTGGCCACAGTTATAAGAAGACAAACATAAAAGTTAATAGAGCAGGGAGATTTGCTTGGACATTTGAATATAAGATGCAAAGTCAAAAGACACCAAAGTGTTTTAGGGTACACTTCGATTATTTAGTTCATGATTTATGAACAAGAAAGAAATCTCAAACTTACTGAAATATCAAAGAAAATATGAAGCTGAAGAAATTACATTCTTGTATTTTTGAGCATAAAGAGGAAGAAAAATGAATCAGACTTCTAAACTTCCAGCCAAGCTTCCCAAGGGTCAGTTAGACATTTTTATTAAAAGGAAAAAACACACAATATAATACATCCATTATTCTTTCATTTTGCAAAATGTCAAACTCCATGTGATCCTTTTAATTTCTATGGGTGTTCTAAACAGATTCTATCTAGAGATGGAGCTAATACACAGCTTGGCAAGTATAGATCAGAATGTGCGTAAAAAGCCATCATGACTTACATATACACATACACACAGCACAGTGTCAAAAACCCTTGAATCAGATATAATAAAGTGAAAGTTTTCTTTCTTTTGAATTTGCCATATCTAACATATCTACTTTTTGACAAATTTTTCTAATGAAAATGATTTTTCTGTCTAAAGAATATGAACTCTACAATGCAACTATGCTCCTCTTTCACTTTTTTTGCTGAGAAAAGATTACTACTTATTCCTTGAGTAGCCAAATTGATATTGTTTCTGAAGTTGTTAATGGGAGTGAGACAACACAATGGTGAGACTGGATAATTTCATCTGAAATGTGTAGCTTCCTTTCATCTCTTCTTTGCCTGCCCAAGGCTGCTGCTAAGTCACTTCAGTCATGTCCGACTCTGTGTGACCCCATAGATGGCAACCCACCAGGCTCCCCCGTCCCTGGGATTCTCCAGGCAAGAACACTGGAGTGGGTTGCCATTTCCTTCTCCAGTGCATGAAAGTGAAAAGTGAAAGGGAAGTTGCTCAGTCGTGTCCGACCCTCAGCAGCCCCATGGACCGCAGCTTTCCAGGCTCCTCCGTCCATGGGATTTTCCAGGGCTAGAAGTCACTTATTTATGCTCATCTTAATGTTTGAGATTTTAAACAATTCCTTGATGCAGTGAATAGACTGATCAAACATATGTGTTTAAAAGTGAATAAACTTTATGCCATGTCCACAGAAGTCAAAGTAATAACTTAAATGTGGAAAAGCAGAATTTTTTCTTCCTCACTTATCAAAAACCATGAGGACTTCCTGTTTCATCATTCTTTAAGTCTAAGTATAGTGGTCTGGAGGTGAAATGCCTGAATATTAAGCCATAATCAATCATTGTACACACACTAATTACTTTCTGTCCTCCCCTTTCCTTGTCATCATGGTCCAAAGCAGGTTTTTGAGACTGAGTACATTCATCTGAGCTGTTAGCTGCTACGCTCCACTGCATCCTCCTATGATCTGCCTGGTCCAGACCCCTGGAGAAAATTTGTGCATGCATACAGTATGTGAACTTTAGATAAATAAATAAACACGCGAACCAGCTTCCAGATAATTGAAAGCGAATGAAGGAGGGAGCAAAAAGAAAACAATTTCTCTGGGGATAAGCTGCTAAGGTGGCAGGTATGATTAAAATCCATATGATTTATGGGCAGGTGGATTACTAACATGACAACCCTGTTAGTGTGTGTTTGTTTTGGTGCATTTGACAATAAAGTTTTGTTGTTGTTGTTGTGCTTGCTGTGGGTTTTGCTCAGGAGTTAGCCACTCAGGAATTCCTAGTGCCTGACTGAGCAGTAATTTAGCAAGCTCTCTTGTGCTCTTTTCCTGTCAGCATTAACATGTCAATTCATTTTAATAGTCTGGGCATGCTCAGTGGGCAGGCATTTTCTCAGTAGGCATCCCAGGAGCCCACCCCGCAGTGAAGAAATGTGTTATAGCTTGTCTCAGACCTCGGAGACTTCAGCAGGTTTATTTTCATTATGGCCAAGTGTATTTGTTAAGACAAAGCCAAAATAATATAGAAAATCAAGACCTTAACAAATGAAATGGGTTATGTATATTTGGTTGGTAATCTAAGTTCCATCAAAGATCAGGTTGGACAATCTTTATTTACACAAAATTATTACATAAAGCTTTGTAAAATTTTGTGCTGTCACTGCCTCCAGCTTTGGCAAGTTAAATGATAATCTGTAACAATGGGGATTTTCTCTAATCATGATTAATAGTTGAAGTGGCTTTTATGTTAAACAAGAATTTGCCTATGTTTCTCATTAAAGTGGATTTTTGTCTAATGTTCTGTCCATAAAGAAGTGGATGGATGAATGTAGAAATAGTACATAAGTACATAAACAAACACAGGCACAAACAAACACTCAAATCAAACTACCAATTAGAAATCTTGATGCTTCATAAATCTGTCCCTCCATTGTCAAAGTAGAGGGCTTCCCTAGTGACTCAGCCTCCAATGCAGGAGACCTGGGTTTGATTCCTGGGTCAGGAAGATGCTATGGAGACGGGAATGGCAACCTACTCCAGTATTCTTACCAGGAAAATTCCATGGACAGAGGAGCCTGGCAGGCTATAGTCCATGGGACTGCAGAGTCAGACATGACTGAGCAAATTTCACTTTCATTGTCAAAGTAGATCTCAAATTAAATCCAAATTTCAGATATGTTAGCAGATACCTTGTCAGAAAAGGAAGTGAAAAAAGAAAAGAAAGAAGAGACTTAATTCTACAACCTCAATAAAATTTGATTCACCATTACAGAAGAGTTGGCAATTTATGTCGTTTATACAAGGGACTGCTTTAAAAAGCAAGCTTTTGAGGGCATACTTTAAAGCAACTAAAAAATTCAAAGTGTTGTAATGTTGACACAGTTTTGAATCTCAAAATTTTTTAAACTGCTGAACAATTTCATGATATCAAAGTAAACAAAAAAGTCGGGAGAAAGATATCAGCATAAAGAATACATCAGCTTTTTCTTTGAATTGTTGCTGTTTAGACGTTAAGTCATTTCCGACTCTTTTGGACCCCATGGAATATAGCCCTTGCAGCTCCTCTGTCCATCAGATTTCCCAGGCAAAAATATTTGAGTGGGCTGCCATTTCCTCCTCTAGGGGATCTTCCTGACCCAGAAATCAACCCCCCATCTCCTACATTGGCAGACTTCTTTACCACTGAGCCACCAGGAATACCCACCTCAAATTTTTCTGTTCCATCCCTGTTTTCTTGATCTTGAGTTGCAAGCTTTGTCTATTCAGTTATATTGGGAAAGTGAATTGATGGTGGGTAGGCCCATAAGATTTTTCTGTAGTACAGTTGGTGGGAGTTGTCTGGCCTTGGTGCATCATTACACAATAGAACAAAATTCTGGTTAGAATTTAAAATTCAATAGAGGGTGTTTTACCTCAGCTCTACCCTTGTCTCCCACTAAGCATTCTTTAAAATAATATCAAGGGATAATTTTATACATTAATTTACTACAGGTCATTTTAGAAGTTTTTGACACAGACTTCTAGAATTGTCCATAGTGTCATAGTTTCCTTTTTTACCTCCTTTAAGTTTTAACCATGGATATTGACTTCTTATACGTTAGCAAGGATTCTCTTAAGGCTTCAAATATTCAGTGGCTGGAAATATAAACCTGGGATTTTAAGCAGTGATAAGTTATTCCAAAATAATTGTAATAATATTTTAACTAATACCACCATTCATAGGACATACAATGCTTTTTACAGTCTAAAAATATTCACTGAACTCAGGAGGTAGCAGCTCATAAATACTTACTCAGGTTGGGGAAAATGTTTCCCATACTCTGTATCCCAAAGGGCAAAGTGGAAAGATAGTGGATCATAGGAAGTGGATACAGAGGAGATTAGATGGATGTGAAGGCAGAGGTCAGAATAGATGGAGTGGCTCTACTTCCTGGGGCTTTGCTTCCCTTCCTGTGCTTTTCCATCACTCTGCCTGGTGCAGACACCTTTAGAATCTTCTAGAAGCCCTTCTAGGTTTGCCCTCCTGCACACCTCCCTGTGCACAAGTATGTCTTTGGCTGTACATCTATCCATGTATTACAATAAATGCATGTTCACTTTATATGATTAGAGAAAAGAAAAATGAAGGAGCAAGAGATATTTCTTGTCTTCTGAATCTTAAACCACACCTATCCTTTATGGAGCTTCTAAAGTTTGCACACTGGGAAAATCTTGACTAGCATTTAGTCTTTTGGTCAAGATGAAAAATGGTAACTTTTGTCCCAGAGTAGTGAATATTCTTTAGCTCAAAAAAAAACTTTGTTCACATAAAATAGAGTCAAAAAAGCCCTTTGTTCATAAAGTGCTTTCAGATTCTCAATGAGAGGCACTCTACTTATGTGATTCAGTTTCCTCATGCATTCACTAATATTATTATGAGAAAACAATTATAATTTTAATAAAACAAACTAGAGAATATATTCTGCCTGTCACCTTCTCTCTGTGTTCAGTATACAGTGGATTACCTGGTAGCAATAAATTCCCTAGCTTGTATTTTAACTCAAAATATAATGTTTCCACTTTTTTAAATAAAATTTTTGCAGATATATAATTTGCATAATCTATGATTGACGGTGCTTATTAACAAAACTCCAAATTTTTGTCTAATTCTCTCTTATGTACAAATAATGCCCCCCCCACACACACACACACTGAACACGCACACACAGACACAAACACGCTCTCTCTTCAGGGCTCATTCCAATCTAATAAGGATTGTTTTCACAGCATTCCAGACATAATGCTCTAAATTATTATTCTATATTCCTTGTTCTGCTGCAGATAAAAGGAGAACACATTTAAAGGACCATTGCTTAGAAGTCTCTTTTATTTAAATGTTAAAACAAAAAAAGAATTAGCTGTGAAATATACAGGAAGGTTCCATGGGATTCTGAATGACTTCTTCTAACAAAGTGTTTACATATGTTATCTGTGACTGGAATAATGGAACTGGTAGAGAATACCATATTTTAATCAATTTTCAGAATTATTTTGTATAGGACTTTAACTTTAGAACTAATAAAAATGTAGCACATAAATGTCCAATAGCCAAAATAAACTATCTCATCATCTGCTTTTTATGGAAGTAGGGGTGAGGATAGTAAAATTATTATTTCCTTTAAATATCTTTGTCAATTTCTTTTAATCTCACAGTTTATAGCTTCCTTTTCACAGTGAATCTACCTTTCAAAGAATTACTTATTCTTTGAAAACTTTACAAAGGCATCCTACATGATTCATTTTCATGTTATTTACAGCAAATACGTAAATCATATACTAATGACAGTAGCATCTTTGTAGTTCATTCTAAAATATGGATGAAATATGAGTTTTCTTCCAAGGTACAAAACGTCATTAAGGGCTCAGGTGGTTAAAATCAACATGAAAAATACATGCTGCATTTTCTCCCCTTAAATGCAATAATGTAATCAGATTTCAAGTCATCTTACCTACCTCACTTACAGCTTTATGGAGATTAATTAGTTTTTAGACCCCAGTCACATGATCTTTTCTGACTGTCATTTAGCTGGCTGACTAGAACCTGTAAGCTGTCTCCTGCCCCAAAGGACAGATTAAATTTTAGTATTGTTTGTCTTCTTTCTTTGATTTAAAGCTGTATTTTTAAAGTTATGGTTTATTTTATTTTGTTGTTAATTGGAAATTTACTGTAACCTTGTTTGGGGGAATTTAAATATTTGAAATTATAAATATTAGGTAAAACAAAATGTTCTCCCTCTTTTGCTATAAAGACGGTTATTATACAGACACCTAAAAAATAGGTTTTTATTATTTATGATCCAGATGTTACAAGTATTCAAATAAATTTTCTGCCAGAGAATGGCACTTCACAGGGGAAGTTACTCAGGAGCTCCGGGTTAAGCACACTAGTAGTTGGTGGTCCCAAAACAAATTTCTAAGATCAAAATGATGATAAAAAATTTTTTTCTAATTACTTGAAAATTTAAAAACTGAAAGAGTATAAGTTGCCTCAGTGACAAAATTTCTGTTTAAAAAATACTACCCACAAACATAGAAAACAAAATTCAACACAACAAAAATTTAATAGTTATGCATTTGTTATTCATTAACAGTGTATTTTATATGATTACTGTTATCATTTGTTAACTCAGTTGCTGACTGAGCTGAGGATTAAAATGGAAAGATCACAGCCTTAGTTTTTAATGTTAGTACACTTAGCCGTGGATTCTCAATAGGAAAAAAACAAAAACAAAAACAAAAGAAGAAAACATTGATAAAGTACTTCAATCTGCTTTACAATATATGATTAAAGCAAAAAAAAAGAAACGTTGTCTGCTACAGTTGTTAAAACATTGATATTTCTAGCTGGGGTCCTAATTAAGGTGTAATGAGAGATTTGAAGTGCAGTGAATTCCCTTCATTCACGTCACTAAACCAGTGAACCACAACTACATGTAGAGTTTCAGGGAGAAATAGGACCAAGTGAATTAGTTATCCTGTAACTCATGAGCAGTTGGTTCAGCACTGGAGCCACTGGGGCGTAGATGCACAAGGAATGTGTGATGTCTGTCTGCTATTTGACTGCAGATTTCCTTTCATGGATACTAAACAATAAGCAGTCACTTCATTTAGAAGAGAACTTGATTCCATAAACACATGGAATTTCCTGGCTCTTGAATGAAACACCACAGGATTTTCACTGCTCAGGTGTTAGTGGACTCAATGCCGATTTGGGAACTGAAATTATCTGTTTCCCTTGTCTGTGGAGTTGGATCTTTGCCTTTGGCATAACCCCAGACTCCTTGAATGATGAAGACATCCCTCTATGCCCATCTAGAAAATAGCGCCAACATGGATGTCATCAGAAAAGATTCAACTGAGTGTATTCTAAGAAAATTGCATCTTCTATACCTTGAATGAAGACGGTGGAGAGAACACAAGAACAGGTTGAAGCTTGTTCCCTTGAATGGAATTGTTGGGTTAATCAAAGTCTCTTTAGGACACTATCAGATTTTCTGGCTTTTTTTTTTTCCCCTTCCAACACGCAGTTCGTCTACTTGTGTTTCCTGTGTGACTTTGGTCATAAGAAATTAATCACACCACTCTATGCTCTTTAAATAATTAGAACAGAGATCAATGATATGAAAGAAATCTCAATACTCATCCTGGAGTATTTGTACAAGTAATAGATTTGATAAGGTTTGTATTCATTTTCTTCATAAAGAACTTTGGAGAGTAAATTCCATTTCAAATTACCAATTTGTAAATAACAAAAAGCCAAAAGCAAGAGATAGATAACAGAATAATCCAACTCCTCTCTAGATTCATTGGTCTCATCGACCTCTCTGTTCTTCCTAGGAAATGTATTATTATGTTTGAGTTCTTTACCAGGAAGCATTGATTCTCTACTCCATGACATTCTTTTGGTCCTATACATAGCTCTTGTGCATTCCATTATCCTTGTGTTTGTTGTTTATTCGCCAAGTCATGTCTGACTCCTTGCAACACCATGAATTACAGCATGCTAGGCTTCCTTGTCATTCACTGTCTCCCAGAGTTTGCTCAAATCATGTCCATTGAATCAGTGATGCCATCCAACCATATTATCCTCTGTCATCACCTTCTCCTCTTGCCCTCAATCTTTCCCAGCATCAGGGTCTTTTCCATTGAGTCAGCTCTTTGCATCAGGTGGCTATTTTCTGAATTTTTTTTTTCTTCCAACACACAGTATTAGAGCTTCAATATCAGTCCTTCCAATGAATATTCAGGGTTGTTAGCCTTTAAGATTGACTGGCTCAGTCTCCTTGCAGTCGGAGGGACTTTCAAGTGTCTTCTCCAGCACCACAGTTTGAAAGCATCAATTCCTTGGTCCTCAGCCTTCTTAATGGTCTAACGCTTACATCCAAACATGACTACTGGAAAAATCATAGCCTTAACTATATTGACTTATGTTGATAAAGTGATGTCTCTACTTTTTAATATGCTATCTAAGTTTGCCCATGGCTTTTCTACCAAGGAGCAAATATCTTTCATTTCATAGCTGCAGTCCTTAGTGATTTTGCAGCCCAAGAAAATAAAATCTGTCACTATTTTCATCTTTACCCTATTTATTACCTATGAAGAGATGGGATCAGATGCCATGATCTTCGTTCTTTGAATGTTGAGTTTTAAGCCAGTTTTCTCACTCTCCTCTTTCACTTTCATCAAGAGGCTCTTTAGTTCCTCTTCACTTTCTGCCATTAGTGTGGTATCATCCACATATCTGAGGTTGTTGATATTTCTCCTGGAAATCTTGATTCCAGCTTATGATTCATCCAGTCCAGGATTTCATATGATGTACTCTGCATGTCAGTTAAATAAGCAGGATGACAATATACAGCCTTGAAATACTTCTTTCCCAATTTTGAACTAGTCTGTTGTTCTGTGTCCAGTTCTAGCTGTTGCTTCTTGTCCTGCATACAGGTTTCCCAGGAGACAGGTAAGGTCATTGGGTATTCCCTTCTCTTTAAGAATTTTCCATGCCTTGTTGTGATCCACACAGTCAAAGGTTTTAGCATATTCAATGAAGCAAAAGTAGATTGCTTTTTCTATAATCCAGCAGATGTTGGCAATTTGATCTCTGAATCCTCTACTTTTTCTATAGTCCAGCAGATGTTGGCAATTTGATCTCTGATTTCTCTTTTTCTAAATCCACCTTGTACAACTGGAAGTTCTCGGTTCATGTACTGCTAAAGCCTAGCTTGAAGGATTTTGAGCATAATCTTGCTAGCATGTGAAGTGAGTGCTATTGTATAGTAATTTGAACATTCTTTAGCATTGTCTTTCTTTAAGTTTGCAGTGAAAACTGGCCTTTTCCATTCCTGTGGCCACTGTTGAGTTTTTCAAATTTGCTGGCATATTGAGTGCAGCACTATAATAGCATCATCTTTTAGGATTTGAAATAGCTCAGCTGGAATTCCATCACCTCCATTAGCTTTGTTTGTAACTAGATTTAACACTCCAGGATGTCTGTCTACCTCTAAGTGAGTGATCACACCATCGTAATTATCCAGCTCATTAACAAATTTTTTTTACAGTTCTTCTGTGTATTCTTACCACCTCTTCTTAATCTCTTCTGCTTCTGTTAGGTCCTTGACATTTCTTTCCTTTGTCAAGCCCATCTTTGCATGAAATATTCCCTTGGATCTCTAATTTTCTTGAAGAGATCTCTAGTCTATTCCATTCTTTTTCTGTCTATTTCTTTGTATTATTTACTTAAGAAGGCTTTCTTATTTTTTCCATTATCCTATTTAGCTAAAACAATAGAAAAAATATTCTCCCAATATCCTCCCATTGCCAGGTAAATATTACACACCCAATCAGTTATCTCCAGCAGTCTTATAACTTCAGAGTTAAAAGTGCATGGTTACATTTTTCACTGGCACCTGTGAGCTATCCCTTTCTCTTTTCCCCACAAAAGAGACCTATTTCAGCAGCAGTAGAAAGGAAATGGCAACACCCTCCAGTTTCCTTGCCTGGAGAATCCCGTGGACAGAGGAGCCTGGCAGGCTATGGTCCATGGGGTTGCAAAGAGTCGGATACGACTGAAGCAACTGGGAAGACAGCAAGCACCTCTCCAATCCCTCCAATCCATGGAAATGATCATAAATAAACAAATGCCTGAATATATCCATTTCTATCACTAGTAGGCAGAATTCCAAGCCAGGCATGTTGATCCTAGGTTTCTGTTCCATTGATAAAAGGGGATATGCCATTTTTATTCCAGCCCAGAGCCATCCAATGTGTTCTTGTGAGGCAAGTTTCCATGTTGAGTGAATAAGGATCATTGTTTCCTACATAATGAGCCTCCCTCTCCTTTGGCTCTCAGTGAAAGGCTGCCACCACACTGGCTAAGAAATAGTCCTGTTTAACCGCCAAGTGTCTGCTGAACACAGTGTGGTAATGGGAATGATTTTCTTATCCATCATTACATGACTGGCATGTGAATAATTTTGCCCACCAGGTCATCATGTCACATCCTCCATGGTAACTAGCTCAATCAAATGTAAAAGCTGTATTACTCCACCAAAATGATGATTTTTATAAGAAAAATAAGGAAATGTCTTCTTGTCTACTCCCTTCCACCTCCATACATTGAAGATGTTGGCTTCAGAGATGAATGGTTAAGAAAAGCCAATAAAGTACATTGATGAATTCATCACCAGCTGAGCTATCAGGGAAGCTAATGAGTTCATTTTGTAATTTAAAATATGTTCTCAAGTAGTGCATATGTTTTATACCTGTTTCTGGCTGGCATAGCCAAAGTAAGGATCTAGATATTAATACTAGATCCAGTTCACTAATATTTATTGCTCTAAATCCAATCTATATTAGCATGTCAGCCTTGAATCAAAGCAGAAGATAGCAGTATTTATGATTATTAGTACAATATTGAATCATCCTGAACCAATTACTGATCCAATTACTGTGTCATTATTATCTTCTGAATAGGGCTTGATTTGTCTGTGATAAATAAGATGCAATTAAACCACCTTTTTACATAATAAAACACTGCAGGTGTTTATTCTTAAGAGTTCACAGATACCAACAACCAATAGATTTAATTAAAAAAAAAATCCTTGATATAATTGTGAATTTCATTACTTTTTTCTATCTTTAATGTACATTTAAAGTGTATCTTATTGAAAGATACAATTGTGTAAATCTCTCATCTGGCTATTGTTTAAAAACTATACTGTCAGACCAAACAAAAATTAACATGGTTTCTTAATATTCTGATTAAAAATGTCATTTATTCAAGTCATATAAACATTGACTAAATTACTAAAGAAAGTTTTTAGTAACAGTTATGTTACAAAAAGAGACTGATAACAAAAGTATATATGCAATTTTTAAACAGTTTTAGCTATATGACCCACTTTTCAACCAATCTAAATATTAATAATTCTAAGAACCTTCATCTAAAAGACAAAAATCATAAAATGGAAAATAATAATCATTTTAAATGTTGAAAATATCCTAAGAAATTGTCTTAGTTCTTGATGTGTTCCCTCTCCTCACTCTCTATATCCCCAAATTTAAAATCAACATTTATAAGAGGAGAAGAAAAAAGATTATCAATATCAGGGTTATAATTTAGGGGGATTTTACAAAGATATCTTGATTATCATAATAATCAATATATTTGATCATTATTATATATTTTAAAGCACTAAAATTCAAGTTAAATTGGAGATTTCTTTTTGTAAAGATGAACATCATTGATCATCAATTTTCAAAGGCATAAGCAAACCAAACGAGGTATTATGACCTTATAAAAAAATTGATTACAAATAATGGATTCAGAAACAAAACCACCTTGACAGGTTCAATTTATTGCCAGCTGGGTCTATTATACTATTTCTATCCTGCATTTTTCTTGATACATTTTGGGGAAAGAAAATTTGATAAAGATCTTCATCTGTCTATCAGGCTAGTAGCTCTTTAACTAATGTCATTTATTAATGAAACAGTGGTTGCCACCAACACCTTTTATGATGTTGTTCTTCTGAATGTGGTCATGGAATAGAACATATGTCAGTGTTTGCTGCCTGCATTATTGCAATCAGTCAAGGATTTCAAAGTGGTTGATAACATATAGCTTTTATCGTATACCTTGCTGTTGGCTTGTCCGAGTAATTATCAAAAGTGTGTTTTTGCTTTGAGACTATAATTATATAAATTACAGTTTTGTCCTCCTTCATCTGCTCTGCTTCTGTCTTTCCCTTCATTCTCATCCTCTCTTTTCATGAGTAGTCCTAAATAGGAGGGAGTTCCCATTTTTATTGCCAGCATTTCAATAATTGTAGATGTGTTCTTGTAGAAATCAATTGATAATTCTGAACACCTACCATCAATATCCAATTTTCTTCATATTTTGAAAAGGCAAGAATAAATTCAAATCCATTCCACGTATATTAACAAAAGTGCACTTAAAAAAATCTACATTGTATATAGGGGAGGGGGGAAGAGTCTGTAGTGCCTCTCATAAAGGAGTATTAAAAATTAAAATGAACATTTTCATTGGTGCAGACTAAAATTTACTCCTGTAACTAGAGAAATTCAATGTGAATTAACAGTTTGTAAAAAATTGAAAATAGGTACTAGATTCCAGACAATATTTAATTTAACCTAAGTGTGAAAATAAAAGCAATAACACTGTGAATAAATTAATGAACTACAATTAATTATATTTACAATAAGTGGTTTGGGTTTGAAACACCTACTCTCTGCACTGATAAAATAAAACCTACATCCTGCAGAAGCTAAAGTAAGTTAAATGAAGATGCTTTTAACAAGGTTATTACTTAAGCAATGACAGGTTTACAGATTTTAGCACCACTGGGTTTTCACAGGAGCTACAGTAAGTGCTAAAATAACACACACCTTCAGGTTCATTAAATTCACCAGTGTGATGAAATAACTGATATTTTGCTATATTACTATAGTTCCTCAAAGAACTATCTATAAATAAGATACACTAATAACTGATTGTGCTGGAAAAAATAATGAAATAATTCTTCCAAGGCTTATCTGCAAGAGAGAAAGTGTTTAAGCAATACTGTGAGCATAGCTATATCTAATAATTTTGATTTCTTTGGAGTCACATATTTATTTATTTACCTAAAATAGGTATGTTCTATAAAAGGTTTTGCCATGGGGCTGTACTCAGAAGGAAACTTGTAAAAAGATGGTGTGTATTAAGAGGAAATAAACTGAATCTAACCCCCAAATATTTACTTTATTGTCTGATGTTTACTAGGATATTTATGGAGACTGTTTTATTTAAAGAACTTATAAAATCCCAACAACTGCCAGAAACAGCAGCATCTCTGATAAATCCTTTACTGTAGTCTGTTGTGAAATGAGCCAAAAGCATAAATAGTAGGTTTCTTATAAATCAATGGAGCCTGGCCTTTGGAGACCCAGAAGACATATGGGCAGTAATAGACTATCTCAGGTTGTCTCATGAGTGATTCCATCTGGATGAAGTCTTGGTGTTATTCACAGCCTACTTCTCCCCTAAAACACCTTCAATCTTATCCACAGCCTCCATCTCAAATGTCAGACCACCTGGGATCTGCAGCTGTCAGGCTGAAAGGGGAGCTGCCTGGGACTGGCCCCGGCCTGCTCATCAAGGAGATACTGCCACCAGCCAGCCGGCAATGTCAGGCGCGCGGGCGACTGCGCTACAGCGAGCAGGGGCTCCGCCCAGCTCAGGATGCGAAATTTTAAGGAAAACAACAAGAACTTGGCTGAAACTATCACTGTCTCTACAACAGAGCTGCCTCAGACGTGAGGGTGTGATATTATCTCCTTTAAAATATTTCATCTTTTTTGTCAGTGTTCATGTAGAGATCCATATATTTTGTTTATAAATCAATCAAAATGTATAATAATCACAAGTCTATTTCTTTGCACTTCACATCATTCTTGAGTTTTTGCCATATGTTCACGTACACTGGCATTTATATTTGTCATTATTAACCACGTTTACCTTGACCAGTACATGCCTCCTGAGGTGACCTTTTCTTTATTATAACTGTGTTTGTTGGCCTCCTTTCTGTGCTTCACTTCCTTGCCCCCTCAGTCTCTGCTGGTTTGTGGCTCTGATCACCCTGGCAGAGAGCAGCACCCTAATCCAGGTGGAAATTTTAGTTAAGAAGTGACTAGTAAGAATCCAATCAATTTAATATTTTCATGCTCCCTTCTTCACTCCCCTGAACCCTCCCTTTAAGCAATTGCTGCTAAGTTGCTTCAGTCGTGTCCGACTCTGTGAGACCCTATAGACGGCAGCCCACCAGGCTCTATCGTCCCTGGGATTTTCCAGGCAAGAACACTGGAGTGAGTTGCCATTTCCTTCTCCAATGCATGAAAGTGAAAACACAAAATTCCTATTTCAACTTCAATAATTGCCCTCCTCTTTAGGGGCTGAATTATTCTTCCTTCATTCTGATACTTTTCCTTTGCAAGGATATTGAGGGTCTCTTAACCCCACTAAAAATAGACCCCTTTAATCACAAATGGTGGTTTCTACAAGAGGACAGATGCCATATCTAGCTTCTTTACTTGTACTTTTAAGTTTCAGCAATGATTCTTGGCACCCCAACATATTTATCCAATGAAAGACTGAATTTATGTCTTACTTTTTCCCTATGAAAGACAAATTTTCTCCATGGATAATCAAGACCCAATATGATATGAAGTTTTATTTGCCTTAATATATTCCTTTCCTAAATTTCTTTCCTGTGCACACTCATTACAATCATTTTATTCCTTGTTTAGATCTTTTCCCCAGTATTAGGATGTGCTCATTGTTTTTTGTTTTCTTTAACTAACCCCTGATCTGTTGTACTTGGTTTTAAGATAGGCTCTGACAGTTATTTGTTGGTTGGTTTCCAGTTTTATAAGAAACGAATTATAAATTTTCCAGGGAGGCAGTGCAGCATAATCGTTAACAGTATGGATTCTGGAGTCAGGTGGAATGAGTGTGAAGGTTAGCCCTACAGAGGACAGCCTGCATGATACTGGGCAGGACTGGAGTGTGTGCTTAGTTTCTCCACAATGAGGACATGACATGACCTGCCATGTTAGGTGGTCGACCCACTGTGACAAGTGTTATGAAGTTCATGTCACAGAGTGCAGTGCTACCACTGAGTACCTGATAGTTGCTCTACGATGTTGCCTTACTCTGGAGATAAATATTATCATCCCCATTTCACTCTTAGGAATCTAGGATGGAAGTGTTAAGTTTGTTCGATGTCACATTGATGGTGAGATGGGGTTTGAATTAAGGTTAATCTGGTTCTAATGTCTTTATTTTTTCTGCAAGTTGCTCTGGAGGCAACTTGTGTGCCTTCGTGTAATTTCACAGTCTATATACATAAATAGCAGGAAGACTACTGGATCCCCCTTTAAAACAGAGCTGGAATCTGACCATTTCCTTCTGTCTCCAATACTAACTCCTTGGTCTCAGCCTCCATATCTTTTGCCTGGAATTCTCTATTTACCTCTTAACAGGTCTCTCTCATTCTAATACTCTTGCCCTGTATCTTTTCTCTTCAACACAGCCATTCTTGTGATCTTTAGAAAGTGGAAGACCTCTCTTGCTATTGTTCTGCTGAAAACCCCACACTGAAACCCCATTGAATGGAGCCCAAGAGCCCAAAATCCTTGCAATGGCAAACCATGTCACATAAAGGGTTGGCAGTTATGACATGCATACCAAATCTGCCCACTACGTAGTTTAATAAACCATGAGCTAGGGATGGTATTATTACTTATTTTTCAATGGTTAAAAAATTTCTAACTGTAGAATATATGAAATTTAACTTTCAATGTCCATGTGAATAGATGCTCAGTCTCCAACTCTTTGCAACGCTATGGACTATAACCCACCAGACTTCTCTGTCCATGAGATTTTCCTGGCAAGAATACTGGAGTGGCCTGCCATGCCCTCCTCTAGGGGATCCTCCCGACCCAGGGATCAAACCCATGTCTCCCATGTCTCCTGCATTGCAGGCAAATTTTTTACCATCTGAGCCACCAGGGAAGCTCTTCAATGTCCATAAATGACATTAATTGGAACATAGACAGTTATATTTACTTATATCTTGCCTATGGTTGCTTTGGCACTTCCCAGGTAGAAATGAGTTGTTGGCAATAAAGACGATGTGTTTCAAAGCCCAGAATTTTTACTACTGGGCTTTTTAAAGAAATGTCTGCTGACCTAAAAAAACTCTGGCCCCAGTTATTTCCATGACCTCACACTGCTCTCCTCTACTCACTGCACTTTAGTGGCACTGGCATTCCTGTTCCCGCCTTGGGACCTTTGCGCTAGCTGTCTCTTCTTCCTGGAATAACACTCTTGCCCTGTATCTTTTCTCTTCAACACAGCCATTCCTGTGATCTTTAGAAAGTGGAAGACCTATCTTGCTATTGTTCTGCTGAAAACCCCACACTGAAACCCCATTGAATGGAGCCCAAGAGTCCAAAATCCTTGCAATGGCAAACCATGTCACATAAAGAGTTGGCAGTTATGACATGCATACCAAATCTGCCCACTACGTAGTTTAATAACCCATGAGCTAGGGATGGTATTATATTTTTCAATGGTTAAAAAATTTCTAACTGTAGAATATATGAAATTTAACTTTCAATGTCCATGTGAATAGATGCTCAGTCTCCAATTCTTTGCAACCCTATGGACTGTAACCCATCAGACTCCTCTGTCCATGAGATTTTCCTGGCAAGAATACTGGAGTGGCCTGCCATGCCCTCCTCTAGGGGATCCTCCCTACCCAGGGATCAAACCCATGTCTCCCATGTCTCCTGCATTGCAGGCAAATTTTTTTTTACCATCTGAGTCACCAGGGAAGCTCTTCAATGTCCATAAATAACATTAATTGGAACATAGTTATATTTACTTATATCTTGCCTATGGTTGCTTTGGCACTATACAGGTAGAAATGAGTTGTTGGCAATAAAGATGATGTGTTGCAAAGCCCCAAATTTTTACTATTGGGCTTTTTAAAGAAATGTCTGCTGACCTAAAAAAACTCTGGCCCCAGTTATTTCCATGACCTCACACACTGCTCTCCTCTACTCACTGCACTTTAGTGGCACTGGCATTCCTGTTCCCACCTTGGGACCTTTGCACTAGCTGTCTCTTCTTCCTGGAATACCCATCCCCTAGGTCTCTACTTGGATAATTTAGTTTGTCTTTTTCAGTTGTCACCTGCTGCATGGGTGGCCTGCACTGAGCATCCGATTTGTCACCACAATGTATACCCTACATTTTAGAGTCTAGTTCTCCTCCCCCCACCTAACTTGCTCCATTTTTTCTTCTGTCATAGTACTTACCACTTTATAACAGGCCATATCATTTGCTTACTTATTAGGATTGTTTTATTCTTTTATTCTGTCTCTCCTTGCTAGACTAGAAGCCCCAAGAAGACAAATGTCTGTTTTGTTCGCTAATATACCCTAAGAGAATATTGCCACAAAAATGATCGTGCTCTGTAAGCGTATCTGTTGACTGTTGCAGGTGATGCTTTAGTGCCTCTTACTAAGAAAAGGATTTTAACATTTGACCTCTGGTGCCTCACTAGAGCTGCTATTTAGATTCAATATTTTCCCTCAGGTTCATTACACACAAAGGAAAATATACGGAACTGTATAGTTAACTAATTTGATTATAATAGCATTTGATACTATTCTCACTTTTCCAAAAGGAGCCCATCCTTCTACTGCCTTACTTCAAAAACAATGGAATAACTTTAAATTCTTAAATATATGAAATGTCTGATAATTAATGCTTTTACAGCCTTGAGTTGTGTATCAGTTATTTTAATGTCTTTTATGCAGGGAAAAGATTGTCTAGAATATTTAAATAGTATAATTCTTTTAAAGAAATAACATTAAGAATAAATTATTCATATATATTTTTGAATAGTGTTATAGATACT
>SJYT01078740.1:2684-48228 GCA_006410635.1 Cephalophus harveyi
ATTTAGATGAAGTACAGCATTATGATTTATATGCATCAACAGCTTTTAGAAACTAAAAATAATACTGTGCTAATCAAAGTGATTTTCAATATCAAAACATAAATACCTCAACATTTATGCAGAAAAGGAAGTACAGTGCTTTAAGAAACTGAATAAAAATTTTGGAGTTTTGAATAAAATATTTTTGGTGGAAAATCAGGCAGAAAATATCTCAAACACAATTGCCCCCAAATATTGCTTATTTAATTAGTAAGCCATTATAGATTCTAATAAAAAAGTCTGTTTGGGAATCATTTATTGTTTTTGAAAGAAATGCATCAACCATAAATTTTCAACCCACTTCTGGTTGTAATTGTCATAAAATTAAATTTAAAACCATATAATAGTCTAAAGACTTTAAGTCAGTTGTTTGAGCTAGTGAGTAAAAGAATTTCAAAGGGAAATAATATAACTTTTTTGGAAAGGAGATACATGTAGCTCCTTTGCCTATGACTCTAAATATTCACTAAACAAAAATCAATTGCACTTCTGAGCATATACCCTGAGAAAATCACAATTCAAAAAGACAGATGTACCCTAATGTTCACTGCAGCGCTATGTTCATATGAAGTTCATATGCAGCTATTACAATAGCCAGAGCATGGAAACAACCTATATGTCATATATTTGTGTACATGTATACACACACACACACACACACACACACAATGGAATAGTATTCAGCCTTAAAAAGGAGCAAATCTGAGTCAGTCGTAGTGAGGTGGAAGAACCTAGAGCCTGTTATACAGAGTGAGGTAAGTCAGAAACAGAGAAACAAATATCACATGCTAATTTATATATGTGGAATCTAGAAAAATAATACTGATAAACCTATTTACAGAGAAGAAATGGAGACACAGGCATAGAGAACAGACCTGTGAACCCAGAAGGGGAAGGCAAGGGTAGAACAAATTAAGAAAGTAGCATTTGACCCATATACACTATTATGTGTAAAACAGATAATTGGCAGGAAGCTGTACAGCACAGGGAGCCCAGCCTGGTGCTCAGTCACAACCTGGAGCAGTGGGATGTGAGGAGGGGGCTTAAGAAGGAGGGGATGCATGTGTATATATATATACACATATATATACATATGTATATAATTATGTCAAATTTTATATACACATATAAAACTATATATATTATACAAAATTATACACATGCATAATTATAAAATTATGACTGATTTGTATTGTATGGGAGAGACCATACAATTCCTGATTTACTGAGAGTTTTTCCTAAACGTCCAAATGGGATCAGATGCCCCTTTGTGTGTTTCCACACAGCTTATCCTTACCTCATCTTAGCCCTACCACACACTACCCCCCTTTTCTACTTTTTCTCACTACATAATAAGCTCAATATGTCTCAAATACCTCTGTATCCCCAGGCATGCAGTCAGCAATCAATAAATATTTGTCAGCTGAACACATGAACGAGCTTTTGGCTGGAAATGTTAGAATATCCTACAGAATTATTCATTAACTTTTGAGTCACTCACAGGTTCAGGAAATCACTACAGGAATAACCTGCTGTTTCCTCTCACATATCTACATCCTTTTATTTCTCAACCTGACAAATTTTATTAATCATTAAAGACTCCTCCAATAGACCTGCCCCAGTGCTCCTAAATGTATTCTGTTCCTCATCTACCTTCCCAAAACACTTTGTTCAAAACAGAGTCCATAAACATCTTACTCTGGACTCAATAGGAAGCTGGAAACTCAGAAAGTCTGGCAATCTTTCCACTGTAGAATTTATAATAGTGCCCTATAATTGTGCTATTGCATTTCTATGTAGTATATGGAGTTTCTCTAATGAAAATGAAACAACTCCAGAATCATATTCTTCATCTTTGGGGTCTTATGTATTATATTCCTTTCTGCATATGTTTTCACCACGATATAGGGCATGAATAGACTCCTAGGTAATTTCTCTTCCTCAATGAAGATATTTGTATTCAATATCAATAAAATTTTAATCTTAGTAGCAATGTAGCTATACAAAATAATCTATTTCAAACTGATTTTAGCTGTTAAACATGCGATTCAGGATGTTATACCAAACAGATTTTGTAAGAATGAAATTATGGAGATTTATCAAATTTTGTCTAGGATTTTTAAATGGAAGCAAACAAGAACCTGAGTAGCCTTATGGAGTGATAAAGTGGCCTTAATTGATTTAATTAACTTACCCTATAAGAAGTGAAAATTAAGGCATCATTCTTGTCTGAACTGAGCTATTAACATAGTTTTAACTGCAGTCTTTATGGCCAGAAAGTCTTAGAGCAGATGGTAAATTTATACTCCTTTTGCCCCTATGGAGAAGAAAGAAGTAGAAAATAAAGTGCAGGAACTGTGTTTCATGAATATACTCAGGATGCAAAGGGTTGAAACTATTTCTAAATGGTGTATGAAATTTACCGTTGCTTATTCTAACACTATATAAACAACACATATTTTTATGCTTTGATAAATTCTTCCACAAACAAGAGGAACTTGTATTCTTGAAATACTAGCAATGGTTTTATAAGAATAACTGAAAGAAAAAAAATGTGTATCCTTTTTTCTAATTAACTTTAAATATATAAGTATGAATATATACATGCATTACATGTATAAGTATGAAATATATTTCCTGGAGCTATTATTTCATCACATCCAAAAAGAGAATTATATTTTGAGAGTGTAATAAGTGCCAATACATTTGCTAAAATCCATACATATATGTATCTATATAATCCAATTCTTATTATTAAATTTTTAAATTTATATTAATTGGAGTACAGTTAATTCACAATGTTGTGTTAGTTTCTGCTATACAGCAAAGTGACTCAGTTATACACATACCTATTCTTTTTCAGAGTCTTTTCCCACATAGGTTAATACAGAATATCGATTCGAGTTCCCTGTGCTATATAGCCGATTCTGGTTGGTTACATCTGAGCCACCAGGGACATCCATTTTATATATACTAGTATGTAAATGTTAATCTCAATCTCTTAATTTATCCCCTACTTACTTTTCCCTTTCAGTTCGGTTCAGTTCAGTCGCTCAGTCGTGTCTGACTCTTTGCAACCCCATCAATCGCAGCACACCAGGCCTCCCTGTCCATCACCATCTCCAGGGGTTCACTCAGACTCACGTCCATCGAGTCCGTGATGCCATCCAGCCATCTCATCCTCAGTCGTCCCCTTCTCCTCCTGCCCCCAATCCCTCCCAGCATCAGAGTCTTTTCCAATGAGTCAACTCTTCGCATGAGGTGGCCAAAGTACTGCAGTTTCAGCTTTAGCATCATTCCTTCCAAAGAAATCCCAGGGCTGATCTCCTTCAGAATGGACTGGTTGGATCTCCTTGCAGTCCAAGGCACTCTCAAGAGTCTTCTCCAACACCACAGTTCAAAAGCATCAATTCTTCGGCGATCAGCCTTCTTCACAGTCCAACTCTCACATCCATACATGACCACAGGAAAAACCATAGCCTTGACTAGACGGACCTTAGTCGGCAAAGTAATGTCTCTGCTTTTGAAAATGCTATCTAGGTTGGACATAACTTTTCTTCCAAGGAGTAAGCGTCTTCTAATTTCATGGCTGCAGTCACCATCATCTGTTGTTCCATGTCCAGTCCTAACTGTTGCTTCCTGACCTGCATACAGATTTCTCAAGAGGCAGGTTAGGTGGTCTGGTATTCCCATCTCTTTCAGAATTTTCCACAGTTTATTGTGATCCACACAGTCAAAGGCTTTGGCATAGTCGATAAAGCAGAAGTAGATGTTTTTCTGGAACTCTCTTGCTTTTTGCATGATCCAGCGGATGTTGGCAATTTGATCTCTGGTTCCTCTGCCTTTTCTAAAGCCAGCTTGACCATCAGGGAGTTCACGGTTCACGTATTGCTGAAGCCTGGCTTGGAGGATTTTGAGCATTACTTTACTAGCATGTGAGATGAGTGCAATTGTGCGGTAGTTGGAGCATTCTTTGGCGTTGCCTTTCTTTGGAATTGGAATGAAAACTGACCTTTTCCAGTCCTGTGGCCACTGCTGAGTTTTCCAAATTTGCTTTTCCCTTTAGGTAACCATAAATGTGTTTTCTACGTCTGTGAGTCTGTTTCTGCTTTGTAAAAAGTTCATTTGTATCATTTTTTTTAGATTGTATACAGAAGTGATATCATATGATGTCTGTCTTTGTCTGACTTACTTCACTTAGTATGATGATGTCTAGGCCCATCCATGTTGCTGCAAATGGCATTGTTTCATCCTTTTTTCATGGAATTCTGTTCTTATAGTAAACTTATTTCATTAAAATTTCAGACTTTTTCCTATACAATGTAAATATTTTGGACTACATTTTCTTTATGTATTATTGTTTTCATTTTAATTTCATCATAATTTTATATAATTATATAATTATCTAAATATATAATATATATTTAGATATTGGAAATATTGCAGCTGTTGCACTGACTTTACCTGAGCACATAATTGAGACAGGTATTACATATGAATGGAGCAAGTCACACTCTTTCCACAGGAATACTGACCAACAGCCCCTTCACTCATGCCACTCTACATTTAGATTTGCATGCTAAATGTGAAACTTAGAACTGCCTAATCTCTCTGTTAGTTAACATTAAAACAATTTAGAATTCCAGTAAGGTGACAAAAGACCCTTGTTCTAATTAAAGAAATAGTTGAAGGAAGAAATTCAATTCCCACTAATTAACTTTTAAAATGTTCTATTTGGCCAGTCTGTATGTTTTCCATATTCTAGGACAGGGGTCCCAAAACTCCAGGATCTAATGCCTGATGATCTGAGGTGGAGCTGATGAAACAATAGAAATAAAGTGCACAATAAATGTAATGTGCCTGAATCATCCTGAAGCCATCCCTCCAATCCCTGGCCTTTGAAAAAATTGTCTCCCACGAAACAGGTCTCTGGTACCAAGAAGACTGGGGACCATCTGCTCTAGGAAACATTTATTCCTGGAGGTTAACAGTAGCCTATTCAGAAAATAGACTATTTTGATTTTTTCAGGTCTTTCAGTTGTATCTATACAGTGAAGACTTGCAGAATGGGCAACAAACCAAGGTAAATGGTTATAGCCTTATAGATCTGGTTAACACTTAGTGAAAGTGAAGTCGCTCAGTCTTGTCCGACTCTTTGCGACCACGTGGAAGGTAGCCCACCAGGCTCCTTCGTCCATGGGATTCTCCGGGCAAGAATACTGGAGTGGGTTGCCATTTCCTTCTCCAGGGGATCTTACCAACCCAGGGATCAAACCTAGGTCTCCCACATTGCAGGCAGACAGTAGCAAAGGCTACTATACAAGGTCTTATGATCTAACTCCTTATTGATGCTAGAAATATCAGAACCCATAGATGAGGGCCTTTGATAGTGATCCATAGGTCTTCTCTGTGAAAGTGCTTTAGGGTTTAGACAGGAAACCCACCTAAAGCAGCTGTTTATTATAATCAACTTAAAGGTAATGTCTTTCTTGATCCTACTGCACTTTTATCAAAGTCATCCCTGAGACACACAATGATTTTTAGGCTTGGAATTCTGACTTAGTTTTAAATGGTGTCAGAAAGACCATGAAACAGGTAGTAAACCTCATAACAAAGTTCAGTAATGAAGTGGAGTGATAGATTCAGGTATACTCCCTAGAGAAGAAGCTTAGGGCATTTACTTATCCATCCATTGTATAAAACACAGAGACCTTATGAGACCTCCCTGCAGTATCAGCCATGTGGCTGAAAGCACTCGATCTCTCCAAGCTAAGACAAGGCAGGCTGTCTGGTTTACCAATGAGAGAGCCTGGAAGGAGGGCTGCACTGCTATTCGGAAACCAGCAAACATAGGCTTTCAGTCCAATAAAACCTTAATGGGAAAGGGAAGGCGAGATGCTTTTGACCTGTAATGCCAGAGGAACTTTGAGAGTCCCATGAACTGCAAGGAGATTAAACCAGTCAATCCTAAAGGAAATCAACCTTGAATATTCATTAGAAGGACTGATGCTGAAGCTGACACTCCAAAACATTGGCCACATGATTCAAAGAGTGGACTCTTTGGAAAAGCCCCTGATGCTGGAAAAGACGGAGGGCAGGAGGAGAAGGGGGTGGCCTTCTCCTTTTGAGGATGAGATGGCTAGATGGCATCACCAACTCAATGGTCACGAGTTTGAGCAACTTCTGGAGACAGTGGAGGACAAAGGAACTTGGCATACTGCAGTCCATGGGACAGCAAAGAGTCAGGCACAACTTTAGTGACTGAACAACAACAATGAAGGCAAGAGATGACAGCTGAATAAGTATCAGTGAAACAGAAGGTCTCACCCTTTATGAAATATTTAGATATTCATATTCTGGGTCTTTAGCTAATAACCTTGCTGTACAGTTACATAAATCAGCTCTGTGTGAGTGTACAGTAAAGATAATCCCTAAGTTGATCTCTCTGTTATGTAAAAAAAAATCCTGCTCAGCACACTCAGTTACAGTTAAAAAAATCACCACAATATGTTAGATTCATTATGAACATATTTGCGGGAATTTAGAAGTATTCAAGTGCACCATGTATATGTCCACCAAAAGAGAATAAGGAGGAGGAGAAATAAGAGAGATGCTGCCAATAACTGCAAGTTCAGTGAGGACTGGAATCCTCTCTCTATAGCCAGCTTCCTAAATTAATAAGACAAACATGTATTTGAGTGCTAAGGCATTGCATTGTAGGGCCATAAAGCTGCCCATTCCTCTTGTACTGACCACATGACCAGTGTGACAAAGTACTACACCTAATGACAATGGGAAATAAGTGCTATGAAAGTGGCTGTGGGACAAATGCTAGAACAGAGCTGATAGGTGAGTTATAGCTGACCTAGTAGCATAAGGAGACTATAAACTGGGTGTAATACTTTTTCTACTCTAGAATCACATGTTCAGCAACAGAAGCAACCTATAGTCGAAGGTTGGAAAAGTGACTTCTCTAGCCATTAAGCTCCTCCTTGAATTAATTCTTCTGATTCAAATGTACACAATATACATTAAAGAAGTAATTAGAAGGGAATTTCTGGGTGTTTTGAAAACACTCATACAAGTTAGAGCATAATCATGATCGAGTGGTTGAATACATCCAAAAAAGTTTAGTTTTTTTTCCTCTCTGAATACCTTGAAGTAAGTGTAAATTGCTTGGATGAGACAGAAGGAAAAATAAGGTCTTTTTACATTTTTTTCCTATGAAAATGATGCTCATCTTTTGGTTATCTATCTTAATGGGGAGGAGCAGCAGTGTGGAACATCCAGGATGCCTGATGATCATAAAGTCACAATGCTTGCAAATAATTTAGATGCTATCTATTTGAGTAGCTTCACCTTCTAAGTAATATTTTGCTTCAGTGCATGTTATGATGAGTTTGCGTTCTCTGTGTACACACCATCTACATGATAAGGGAACATATCCAGGAAGATATAGTACAGTTAGCAGTAGCCTACCAATGGGTAATACACAGAGCAGACAACCTGTGTCCTTAAAACACAATTGGCATTAAATATACATGAATCTGCTGATGTGATTGCAGGCTAGGCAAGAATGTTATTTTTATTACTATCAGGTACAGTTATTTTCCTTTAACTACATTTAAGAGAACTCAAACTTACCTCTGCAAGTATATTGCAAAATTTTGCATTTATTGTTCAAACAGAACCAAAACGATCTAAGGAAAAGTACCAAGCTACTAGACAAAGGAATGCTCAAAATTCTCCAAGCCAGGTTTCAAAAGTACATGAACTGTGAAATTCCAGATGTTCAAGCTTAATTTAGAAAATCCAGAGGAATCAGAGATCAAATTGCCAACATCTATTGAATCTTCAAAAAAGCAAGAGAGTTCCAGAAAAACATATATCTGCTTTATTGACTCAGCAAAAGTCTTTGACTGTGTGGATCATAGCAAACTGTGGGAAATTCTTAAAGAGATGGGAATAGCAGACAACCCCACCTTTCTCCTGAGAAATCTGTATGCAGGTCAAGAAGCAACAGTTAGAACCAGACATGGAACAATGGACAGGTTCCAAATCAGCAAAGGATTACATCAGGCTGTATATTGTCACCCTGCTTATTTAACTTATATGCAGAGTACATCATGAGAAACTTTGGGCTGGAGGAAGTATAAGCTGGAATCAAGATTGCTGTGAGAAATATCAATAATCTAAGTAATACAGCTGACACCACCTTTATGTCAGAAAGTGAAGAACTAAAGAGCCTCTTGATGAAAGTGAAAGAGGGGAGTGAAAAAGGTGGTTTAAATTTCGACATTCAGAAAGCTAAGATCATGGCATCCAGTCCCATCATTTCATGGCAAATAGATGGGGAGACAATGGAAACAATGAGAGATTTTATTTTGGGGGGCTCCAAAATTACTGCAGATGGTGATTGCAGCCATGAAATTAAAAGCCCCTTGCTCCTTGGAAGGAAAGTTATGACCAACCTAGACAGCATATTAAAAAGCAGAGATATTACTTTGCCAACAAAAGTCAGTCTAGTCAAAGCTATGGTTTTTCCAGTAGTCATAGGACTTCCCTGTAGCTGAAATGGTAAAAGAACCTGCCTGTGATGCAGGAGACCAGGGTTCGATCCCTGAGTTGGGAAGTTCCTCTGGAGAATGAAATGGCAATCCACTCCAGTATTCTTGCCTGGATAATTCCATGAACAGAGAAACCTGTTGGGCTACAGTCCATGGGATCGCAGAGACACATATACGACTGAGCTACTAATACACACACACATATGGATGTGAGAGTTGGGATTATAAAGAAAGTTAAGCACCAAAGAATTGATGAATTTGAATTGTGTTGGGGAAGACCCTTAAGGGTCCCTTGGACTGCAAGGAGATCCAACAAGTCCATCCTAAAGGAAATCAGTCCTGAATATTTGTTGGAATGACTGATGCTGAAGCTGAAACTCCAATACTTTGGCTACCTGATGCAGAGAATTAACTCATTGGAAAAGACCCTGATGCTGGGAAAGATTGAAGGCAGGAGGAGAAGGGGACAACAAAGGATGAGATGGTTGGATACCATCTCTTACTCGATGGAAATGAGTTTGAGTAAGCTCCAGGAGTTGGTGAGGAACAGGGAAGCATGGCATGCTGCAGTCCATGGGGTCGCAAACTGTCAGGCAGAACTGAGCAACTGAGCTGAAGTAAACTGAACTAGACATGAAAAAAATGACTGAATTAGGTGATCGATTCTTCTCTAAGTTTTATTATACCTTAGGAAAAAAAAAGAAAGCAATTTTAGCTAAATTTGGTCATGACAATGTCCTGCTTTCATTTCTGAAATTAAAAATAAAGACTATTCATTTTACAAAAACTTTAAAAGCTAAACTGTTGAACAAAAATTGCAGA
Organism: Cephalophus harveyi; assembly: GCA_006410635.1. Lineage (NCBI taxonomy): Eukaryota > Metazoa > Chordata > Mammalia > Artiodactyla > Bovidae > Cephalophus > Cephalophus harveyi. The sequence continues at coordinate 12,113 of SJYT01078740.1, forward strand.
AAATAACAGCAACTTCATCAACAGAGAATAGGGCTATCGGTGAAGTCTTATGAAGCTATTTTCTTTTATAATAATTTCAGTCTTACTGAACATTTATGCTTTCAATCTGTTTTCTTATATATCTTACTCTTTGAATATATTATTTTAATGTTGTCATATTACTTATCAAAGTAGTTAAAGTATTAGTCATTCAGTCATGTTCAACTCTTTGCATTTCCACAGACTGTAGACTGTCAGGCTCCTCTGTCCATGAAATTTTCCAGGCAAGAACACTGGAGTATCAGTTGCCATTCTATTCTCCAGGGGATATTCCTGAGTTTGAGGGATCAAACCCAGGTATCCAGAATTGCAGACAGATTCTTACCATCTGAGCCACCAGGGAAGCACTAGATATTTTATTTATTTAAGGTCTTATTGCTGAATTAGAAGATTGCTTACATATTTCTAAAGAACAAGTGAATATTGTCTAGTGGTTACAAGTCTGAGATTTAAAAGCAAAATGTTCAGGTTTAAATTCTATTTCTCTATCTTCCTATTATTCATGAATAATTTGTTTCTTAGTTTTGGCTGGTCTATGTAAATTATTACAAAGCTAATAAGATTATTTCTTTATTATCTAGGGACTATCTGTATTTAATTAAATACAGTAGTAAATAAATATTATATACATTAATTAATTAAATACAGTAGTAGAAGGTAAAATCAAAAAACATAATTAAAATTAACAGGCATATTCAGCACGGCCTATTAGAAAGCTGAATGGACTCAAAAATAATGTTCAGGTTTTGATTAAAAGAGGACATTATTTGAATTATAATTTAAAATATCATCCTAGAAGAGAAGATAAGGAGGTAAAGGCAAAAACAGGGAAACCACCAGGTAACTATTACAATTCAAAACATAGTGGAGACTTTCTGTAGAGGTAGAGATGCTGGTTATGATCTATCTATCTATCTATATATATAGATAGATAGATAGATTTTTTTTTGTAAATATAATTGACAGGATTTGCCTAGAAATTATATGTGGTGTTGCAGGAGAGCAAAAAGAGGAAGTTGAAAAAATTTCAATATTGTTGGTATCAGCTACTGGGGAAGGTACTGTTTACATTTACTATACCGGAAGAAAGAAAGGAAAAAAATAAACAATTTGGGCAGAGATGGGATTTCAGGATGGATGAGACTTCTGAACAGATAAGTTCTAGAAGCTTCTCACCTAAGTAGAGATGTGCTGGAGGTAGTTGGACTTTTAACTTCAGGAAGAGGTCGAAGTAGGAGATATGACAGTCATTATAAGACAGGATTTAAATTTGCAATCAAGTGTGTGAATATAGGAAAATAAAAGTGATGAATGATTAAAGTGTCTACAGGATAAAAAGAGTGTTTTCTAGAAGGCAAGTATTTTGTTGTTCAGTTCGTCAGTTAAGTCTGACTCTTTGCAACCCCATGGACTGCAACACACAAGGCTTCATTTTCCTTCACCATCTCCTGGAGTTTGCTCAAATTCATGTCCATTGAGTTGGTGATGCCATCCAATCATCTCATCCTTTGTCACCCCCCTTTTCTTCCTGCCTTTAACCTTTCCCAGCATCAGAGTCTTCCAATGAGTCAGCTCTTCACATCAGGTGGCCAAAGTATTGGAGTTTCAGCTTCAGCATCAGTCCTTCCAATTAATATTCAAGGTTGATTTCCTTTAGGATTAACTGGTTTGATCTCCGTGCTGTCCAAGGACTCTCAGGAGTCTTCTCCAATGCCACAGTTCAAAAGCAGCAATTCTTTGGTGCTCAACCTTCTTTATGGCTCATATCTCACATACATACATGACTACTGGAAAAACCATAGCTTTGACTATATGGACCTTTTTCAGCAAAATTATATCTCTGTTTTTTAATAAGCTGGCTAGGTTTGTCATAGCTTTTCTTAGAAGGAGCAAATGTCCTTTAATTTCATGGCTGCAGTCACCATCTGCAGTGATTTTGGAGCCCAGAAAATAAATTATGCCATTATTTCTATTTTTTCCTCATTTATTTTCCATGGCATGATGGGAAAAGACTATTTCAATGAATAGGGGTGAATCAGCTGTGGTGATGGTGGCAGACAGGACAAATAAATTCAGGACTGGGTAAATGACCACTATTTTTAACAAAGTCATTTATGACCTTTTCCTGGCATAGTGAAATCCAAAATCTATTCATAAAGGGTTTAAGAGAGAAAGGAGAGGAGACATGAGGAAAGAAATTAGAGACAGAAAGCAGAAGGTTATAGGGGCAGAGCAGTGCTGTGGTGCCTGGAGGATGATACCTGGAGTGTTAACAAGATGGAGAAATTATGCCATTCTTGTCATGCACGATCCTCACAGATCATTTGTACTAGAGAGAAAAACAATGCCACAGAACAGAAAGAGAAAGTCTAGAGCCATGTTTATGAGTGAGTGTGAAAGCTGACATCTGGAGCACAGGTGAAAAGTTTTTCTCTTTGATCAAAATATAAACAATTCATACATAGTAAGGAGAAGCATGTAGAGGCCCAGGTCACAGAGCGCGAGGGGGGAGGGGGATGGTGGAAAGAGCTTGGAGAAATTCTTTTGGGATTGCTTACATTTTTGCTGATGTTTGAGGCTATTGGTCATAGATTTGACCCAATTTAATGTGGCTTTCCTCTGGGAGAAGTAGCTTTTAGTGGCTTTTAGTGAGAGAGAAGGAGGAGAGGTGAGGGTAAAGGTTAGGTGAGTAATTATAACAACAAACCCCAACTTCTTAACTGGTTAAGTGAAAAGTGAGAGCAGAAGTGAACTGTAAGACCAGTGGATTGTCAACTCGGTTACTTTAATGAGTTGGATTCACTGTGCTAGGGACCAGAAAGAAACAGCTGGAAGCTCAGGAGTCTGTGGTCATAAACGCGGTGGCTTCAGAAGGATACTACTGAGGGTTTTCAGTTGACAGTGACAAGAGGGTAGTCCTGACACAGATGTGAGTCCATGAACCAGAGAACAAGAGGCTGCTGCTGCTGCTAAGTCGCTTCAGTCGTATCCAACTCTGTGCGACCCCATAGACAGCAGCCCAACAGCCTCCCCGTCTCAGGGATTCTTCAGGCAAGAACACTGGAGTGGGGAGAAGAGGCAGGGGTATGCAAATGTCTCTGGTATTTTAAAGTTGAGGTAGTTTAATACAGAGAAATAGAGACATATCACTATAAATGGGGTTGGGGAAGCAAGCCGAGGGAAATAAAAAAGTCAGAAATCACAGACAATTCTCACCAATATTCTCAGTCATCTGCAGCATGAAACTGAGTGATTTTTCAGGAAAGAAGCTGGGAGCTGTTGGCAAAATCTTACCTCCTCCAAAGGCCAACCATCTGTCCGTTGCAGCCACAGAACCTCCGATTAGTTCTCTTTCATCTTCAACTTCTCACATGATTCACTCAGTTTGGCAGAATGTAGTTCTTAAGCTTCCAGATCCTGTGACACATGAGGAAGTATAAAGACTATATCGTGCTAAATTGCCACCAGAAAAGTAGGTACAGTTTACATATCTGGCTATGCTAATATCATATTCTTTTTCATTTAATTTTTGTTTTACATTGAAATATAGTTAGTTTTACATTGTTGTGTTAGTTTCAGATATACAGCAAAGTGATTCAGTTATACATATGCATATATCCATCCTTTTTTAGATTCTTTTCCTATATATGTTATTACAGAATATTTAATATAGTTCCCTGTGCTATACAGTAGGTCCTTGTTGATTATCTGTTTTATATAGACAGTAGTGTGTATATGTTAATCCCAAACATAATTTATTCCTCCCCACCATGATTCCTCGTTGGTAACCATAAGTTTGTTTTCTATGACTGTGAGTCTGTTTCTGTTTGTAAAAAAGTTCATTTGTATCAAAATTTTAGATTCTGCATATAAGTGATACTGTACGATATTTATCTTTCTCTGTCTTAACTTCACTTAGCAGGTGAAGACTGATCTGATACTATTGAACCCATGATTACACTGAACAACCCGAGCAGCAACAGTTTGTGTGCTGGCCATGGAATGGAGAAACCCCACTTGGATCTCCCCCACTTCAAGGTAAACTTGGCTGTCAAAGATGCTTGGAGCCCTTTCATGATTGTCTCAGCTGCACTGAGTTGCCTCCCTGATTATTCTGTCTGTTCAGGGACAAGGCACTCCCGAGGGCTTATTATAGAAGTAGAAAGTCCAGGTAATTCAGAGCCAACCTATGACATGCATGTCTGATAAGCCATGTGCATCCACAGCTCACACTGGGAGATATACACTGACCATAGCAACTCAATTTTTCCCTCTGACTCAGTTTTGCCCTTTCTCCTCCACAGATGTTAATCAAAGAGCATTTCCTGATAAATATCCTGAATATTACACTTCTTAATATTAAACTAAACCCAAACTGTGGTGGCTCAGATAGTAAAGCGTCTGCCTGCAATGCAGGAGACCCAAGTTCGATCCCTGGGTCAGGAAGAGCCCCTGGAGAAGGAAATGACAACCCACTCCAGTACCCTTGCCTGGAAAATTCCATGGACAGAGGAGCCTGGTAGGCTACAGTCCATGGGGTCACAAAGAGTTAGACACGACTGAGGTTTCTCACTTTCTAAATTGTGGCATTAAGCTTCCAGAGTGTAATGCAACTAGCTTTGCTCAAAGGAATCTCCTCATATAGAATAAAAGGAAGACAAAAATTCCCATTGGTAACTGTTGTGATTATTCTTTACTTCAACACACTTACTTTTTTTAATATTGTATATTGTAAGACTTAGCTGTATCATTGTTCACAAGCAATATCCTTTATAGAAACTAGCTATGCTAGGAGAAAAGGGAAAAAAAAAGTAGGCAGTTGTGTACAAGTCAGACTAAATATTTATTTTTTATTCTATCACAACAATGAAACCACAAAAGGTGCTATTTCCCAACAAAGATTGTGAGTCCATCTTTAATACGCTATCCCACAACTCTGTAATGTCAGCTGATTATGGAAAATGGAACTATTTGTATCAGAGACTCTCATGGTCATGAATCAATTGCTTTATTTGTTTATTATTGTATCTCTCTATTACCTATCTACTCACCTATTCACCTATTTTGCTCCACAATGAATCCTGAGAATAGCGGTACATACATAGATAATGGGTTTGGAAACATTTCCAGCTCCTAGGGCCGCCTGCATTCTCTGACTCAGCCCCTTCCTCTCAGTGTACAGCCCCCTGCTCCATCTTCACAAAGCACAGCCTTCAGTCTCTATGAGTGACCCTATAATTATATCGTGCCCACCCTACTGTCTAGGGTACTAGATGTAGTCCCACCTTCTCCAGAATCTTAAATATATCTGCAAAGTGGCTTTTCTCATGCAAGGTAACATATTCACAGGTTCTCAGGTTTTGAATGTGGACATCTTTATGGTGAGAAAAGTGAGGAAATTATTCTATCCACCAGGGTAATTCACTCTAACTTGATGTATGCTACTTCCCAAATTCAAGACATTCAATGACCATTGTACCTTGTGTTCCTTTGTGGAAAAAAAAAATCAATATATAAACTTATTTCTCATTTCGAAAGATTATCTTATCATTTCACCAATATCAGAACTCTTAAAGTATTTAACAAAGAGAAGATCCCACAATTTTCATATGCAGTTACATTTCTTTAAAAGGTAGCTATCAAAATTGCATTTCATGATCAACATTCCCAGTCAGCATGATTCAATGCAGGAGGTCGATAAAATAGATCAGCATAATGTACCAAGGATGGTGATACAATCAAAGTTGCTTTAGACTAGATTATAACCAAGGACTCAGGTTGTCAAAGCACTGAGATAAGACGCTGATGTGTATCACTGCAAGTGCTGCTGAAAGAGAACTGCTTCAGGATAACTTGTTAATTAGTGGAAGGAAAAAAAAAAAAAGTCAACTCAATGAGCAAGCGAAAATCGCTCAGTTGTGTCCAACTCTTTGTTACCCCTGGGACTGTAGCCAGCTAGGCTCCTCTGTCCATAGAATTCTCCAGGCAAGAATAGTGAAGTGGGTAGCTGCTCCCTTCTCCAGGAGATCTTCCCAGTCCAGGGATCGAATCCAGATCTCCTGCATTGCAGATGAATTCTTTACCATCTGAGCCACCAGGGAAGCCCACTCAATGAGTAAAAGGTATAGGAATTTACTGCAGTCCACTAACACACACTCATTCCTATTACCAAAGTCCCTGTATTTGCCAATAAGCACCTTACCTCTCATACAAAAGCCATGAAAAGATTATAAATTCAATGTGTATTATAATTTTATATTTTGTAAATCAAATTATAGATCTGGATTACATCAACCCTTTGATAAAAATGGTAGCAAAATGCCTCACAGCAATTACACAATTCCTCCAGTTTTCCAACCAGGTCTTAAACTAAGAACTGAAAAGCATGAGCCTGTTATTGTCATTTTGTAAGTATTCTTGTATAATGACTACTGTTAGCCCACCCAGAGATTCTTGTAATCATTTCTACAATATTATATTGCAGGAGCTATTGCTTCCCCAAATCCTTGCCTTTAAAAGACACTTTATTCAAGGCGAATATAGGTAATCATTTAATGAACTATTTTTCCATAACATGTCATGGGTTATCAATATACACTCCTTAGCTGATGATGAGATTGTTATCTTCAAATATGAATAGACCAGATATCCTTCTCAGATCACATTGCAAAATCTTTTCACAAGGACCACTTCAAATACAAATAATATATATAAAAAAAAAAATCTAACAGAGAAACATCAGTCACTCTAGATAATTCAGGCTGGAGGGGATTTAATAGAGAGAAATAGGGCAAACAAAACTGTTGGAAGAGCTATATCTTTCAAGAAGTCTAAAAGTGCTAGAATCACAGGAAGCTTTCATCAACAATCTTGGCTGCTGCAGCCCGGAAGCCAATGACTCACAGAAGAACTCACAAGAGCAAATTATGTTTTCCTGTCATTTTCTAAAACCCAAGAATCTGGTCATTGTTGCCAATGGAGCAGTGATGGTTCTTGCTTCTTTCTCTTTCCAATCTTGCATTTCTTTGGCAGATATTCAGTTATTGGACTCATCAAAATAAAAGAATAGAAAGAGGTTGTATTAATTTCTGACAGATAAGCACAGATGTTGCAACCCTATGAGCTACGTGAGTTGTGATGTTGGAAAGTAGAACAGAGAGTAAGAGGTACATGTTTAAGGAGTAAAGAAGAGATAACTTTAATCTAGTAAACTGGATTTAGCTTTTGGTTCTTAAAAGTTATTTTTTAAAGCTTATGCTACCATCTCTCTGGGCTTCCCAGGTGGCATGAGTGGTAAAGAATCTGCCTGCCAATGCAGGAGATGCAAGACTCTGGTTCAATTCCTGAGTTGGGAAGATCCCCTGGAGTAGGAAATGTCAACCCACTCCAATATTCTTACCTGGAAAATCCCATGGACACAGGAGGTTGTGTGCTGCAGTCCATGGGCTTGCAAAGAGTTGGACATGACTGAGCACACACACACATACCATCTCTCTCCACGTGAACTGTTGTTCATTATTTTCCTTTGATTTTTCTCTATCACTGACACATTTGCTGACTTTCTGAAAAATCAATGAGAACTGCTCACTTGTTATAATTGTTCTGATAGAGCTCCAATTACAGGTGAGTTAATTATATCTTGAATGTTCAAACCCCAAATATTTTAAAGAAACTTCTGCTAAAATTATATCTACTTAGAGAGCTTTTAAACATAAGACTAACAGCCTTTTTATTTTCTTTTCTTGTCCTGTCATTCTGTTTTTCTACCCTTTTAAAGCAATTAGGTATTCCTTATTTTTTAAGAAAAATCATGAAGTTTTGTAATTGAAGTAATGAATTAGTAATATAATTTTAGTACATTTCTATATTTTTATCATGCATGTTACATGGTATACTTTAATTTTTTGGAGAGCCACACCTATGGTTATTATTACTGTAGGATTTGGGGTAAAAATGCCTGAAAATGCATTACAGCTCTCACTGGCACTACTCATGTGCTCTTGTTTGAATGATTGTGTGTTCTCAGTTGTCTATCATATAAACAGAGAATACTATCAGTACTTATAGAATTTACTATGATGATAAAACATTAATAGCTTGTAGTACCAAGTACATGGTAAGATCAAAGTTACCAACTGTTATACTAACTGTTCATAACTGTAGCTCAGTTGGTAAAGAATCTGTCTGCAACACAGGAGACCTGGGTTCGATCCCTGGGTCAGGAAGATCCCCTGGAGAAGGGAATGGCAACCCACTCCAGTATTCTTGCCCAGAGAATCCCATGGACAGAGGAGCCTGGCAGGTTGCAGTCCATGGGGTCACAAGAGTCGGACACAACTTAGTGATTAAAACCAATAAGTGACAGTATTAGTCACTCAGTCATGTCTGACTTTTTGGGACCCCATGGACTGTAGCCTGCCAGGCTTCTCTGTCCCTGGGATTTCCCAGCTAAGAATACTAGAGTGGGTAGCCATTTCTTTCTAGGGGGCATCTTCCCCACCCAGGGATTGAACCCTGGTCTCTTGCATTGCAGGCGGATTCTTTATCATCTGAGCCAACAGGCAAGCCCCAATAACTGCTCATAACAATAAACTATTAATAGGCTGTCTTTGCTCTTACTTGTAGAGGCAGGCTTTTAAGGTCTGCCTTTAGTCTTTTATGAAGATAAAATAATTTTTACCTCTTCATTTTTCTGCCCCTAGAGGGTTCCCAGCTTTTTCTTTTCTTTTTGTTTGCTTCCTTTCAAGGCTACTCTTAGAGCTGAATGACTTGTGAGACAAGAAGTCACATACTCTACCTACTGTCACCCATGTCCAGCCACAGCCTTGGTCTCCAGAAATGAATAAGTGAATTGCAAATTGTCTTATGCCAGCAAGACCAAGAATCTTCTAGAAAGCTAATCAATGATCCTGAAACTATACAGTTTTTAAAATTCCTTTTCAGAAAATATAGAAGCTGGGGAACAAAACACAAAAAAGTCACAGGTTTGGCCTTAAGTATGTACACACTGCATCTTGGCCTTCACATATATGAACTATAAAATAGATGTGAAAGTATGTATTTAAAAAAAATACTATTTATTTGGTTGCATTGGGTCTTAGTTGTGGCAAGCAGATTCTTCAGTGCATCACATGGAACCTCTCTTGTGGTACACAAGCTTTCTAGTTGTGGCTCACAGGCTTAGATACTCTGCAGCATTTGTATCTTTAGTTCCCCGACCAGAGATCAAACTCATGTCCCTTGCATTGGAAGGTGGATTCTTAACCACTGAACCACCAGTGAAGTCCCAATGTGAACATATTAATAGTACCCTTGCATATATCTGTGTTCTTTTCTATGCCAATTTTAGTGACATTACATCCATATTTGTTAGAATTTTCTTTCTATTCTAACATTAAACTGTGAAAGTATATCTCCTTCCATACATTAACTCATAAGGTAATTAAATTAACTCAGAAATGTACCTATTGAGGGAAATTCATTTTTATTAATTTGGGGGCGTACAAAAGTTATTCTATGGGCACATGAAGTTATTCTAGCATAAGGAAGTAGGCAAAAGTAAAGGTTGATGACTCTCAACCATGTTAACTGCTACCATATTGGGCAATTTGAAACATGATGGACCTAGAAGAAATTCAGGAGCATGGCATGAACATGGGAAAGAAAAGGATAGAAAGGAAATATTAGATCAGGAAGCAAATGCTTAGTCACAGAGAGCAGAGGCTTAAGGAAAAGATAGAGAAAAATCTGAAAGGGGAAAAATCTCAGTGAAAGAGATAATTTTTTCAATGAACCACATAGACGGGCTCATCTTCACCTTGCTTATTATCAGTTCTATCAACTTTTCCATTAAAGTCTAACATGTGTACAGTCAATAATGGACTGTCTGCTTACTACATGTACCACCTGTGTACCTGTCTCATGCCTGAAATTGAGGGCTTCCTCAATGGGGCAGAAGTACTGAATGTCTCTAAGGGTTGTCACAGATCTAAGATTTAAAAGATTCCCACGCACAAACAAAGGAACTTAAGCAGTTGACTGCTTAGTCACAACAGGTAACTCAACCCAAGTATTTCATAATGATAAAATGATGTATTACATCATTTCATAGTTCAGAGACCCTCATGTTTGCTCTCATAATTTGATGGTCCTTGTTTTATATTAATTTACTCAACAAGTATTTATTTAGACCAGGATTTTAAGTGAAGAATCTAAAATATCCCTCGAGTCCCTATCATGTATATGGCTGAAGGCAGGTATGACATCAAGCCAATGCCAGATGATTATGAAGCCCCTCAGATCTAAGTCTCACAAGACGAGGTTCTCTGGTTTCTCTCTGGCTTTCTCTCTCTCTCCCTTTTGATTAATCAGTTGTTGTTGTGGTTTGGTTGCCCAATCATGTTTGACTCTGAGACCCCATGGACCAGGGTTTCCCTGTTCTTCATCATCTCAATGAGTTTGCTCAAACTCAATGTTCATTAAGTTGGTGATGCCATCCAACCATATCCTCATCATCCCTTTCTCTTCTCACCTTCAATCTTTCCCAGCATCAGGGGTTATTGTTCAATGGGATATTATATATTTTTTAGTTTTTTTTGGCTACACCCCACAGCATGTGGGATCTTAGTTCCCTGACTAGGGGTGAAACCCATGCCCACTGCAGTGGAAGCGTAGAGTTCTAACAACTGAACTACCAGGGAAGTCAATGTCTTTCTCTTTTACTAGTTCATTAAACATGCTGTAGTATGAGTTATCTTTCCAGTTACTCATTTGCTCCCTTCTAAACTAATTGAGTGTGGTTAACTACACTTACTTCTTGACCGTTGTTCTGAAAAAGATACTATGTCTCATTTTAGAATGTGTTGCACCATTTCATAAATACCCACATGATTGCTCTCATAATTTTATGGTCTTTGTTTTATATTAATTTACTCAACAAATATTTATTCAATTTATATTACATACTTAATAAGATATGATCCTGTCTTTAAGACGCTCACATTATGTAACTGAATACAGTTCTCAGGGGAAGGGTGTCAACACATAAAGAAGAGCAGTTTTCTTCCTACTTAGTTGGGATGGAGAGGGAGGGAAGGCTGCAGGTGGAGCTGTTTATGTTCATCTTTAAAGCTGAATACATGCTTGCCCAGCAAATGAGGTGTAAAAAATGAGGAGTAAGATGTAGTGTGAACAAAGCCATGCAGAGGAGACTGATTAATGAAAGGAATGTGTTTGCTCCATTCAGATAAGCCCCAAAAGGTTGCTCTAAGTCACAAAAGAAAATAACTGAAAAAGGGTTCTGTGCCCGGATCTGAGATTCCAGAGAAAGGAGACAGGAGGGATGCTAAAGTGGCTGCAGTTGATCTTAAGGTCTGTAGGGAGCTATTAAAACTAGTAAGCAGGGTGGATAAGACACTCAGACGAATTTTTTTAAATGTGTGGAGTAAGAATATATGAATAGGTTATTGAAAAAGAATAGAAATTCCACAGACAAATGTATGTATCAAGGAGGATTTGGTGCTTTAATCTGTGGGAAAAGAAAACTGTTTTAGAAAGCTGAATAGTCTAGGTCTGGGTCATTCTGCTAGGGTTAGAATGCTGATTCTACCAATTAACATATGTATGAATTGGGCAAAACCAATAACCATTTGGTACCTTGCTTGTCCCTTCTTTCAAATGCTGTGTTTAATCCTCAAACAAACACCAATAAGGCGGGAATAAATTGAAAGCTCCTGGCACAGTTAAGGGTTGTCCAATACTGATGTGAAGTCGCTCAGTGGTGTCCGACTCTTTGCGACCCTGTGGACTGTAGCCTATCAGGCTCCTCCCTCCATGGGATTCTCCAGGCAAGAGTACTGGATTGGGTTGCCATTTCCTTCTTCAGGGGATCTTCCCAACCCAGGGATCAAACCCAGGTCTCCCGCATTCCAGGCAGATGCTTTAACCTCTGAACCACCAGGGAAGCCCTGTCCAATATTAGTGATTATTATTATAATTACAAGTTGTTTATCCATTTTTAAATATTTAGATTCATGTTTCACACCACTTATAAGAATATATTTCAAGTGGATCAAACTAAAACTTTTTTTTTTAATATAGAAGTATTAGAATAAAAAACATAGACATGACCTTGTAACTTTTAGATAGAGAAAGTCTTCTAAGTAATTATGCAAAAAACATCAAACAAAAGTGTGTAAGTTTGAGAATCCTACAATTATGATTTTCTGTGCAAGACATCCCCTGCTGCAAATGAAGACAAATGACAGACTAGATTTTCCAATACATATAAGAAGTGGTGGCAAGGGTGTGCGGAGATAAGTATTTATGGAGAGCTCACAGGTGGGCAAATAGGTGCAGTCATTTTAGACAGCAGTGTGGCAGGATTTCTGAAAATAAAAATGAAGGCAGGTTCTGTGAATCCATTTCTATGTCTTGGTTATTTACAGTCCTCATACAGGTGGTGGTGGTGGTTTAGTCACTAAGTCTTGTCAACTCTTGGGACCCCACGGACTATAGCCTGCCAGGCTCCTCTGTCCATGGGATTCCTCAGGCAAGAATACCGGAATGGGTTGCCATTTCCTTCTCCAGGGGATCTTCCCGACCCAGGAATTGAACCTGGGTCTCCTGCACTGCAGGCAGAATCATTACCAACTGAGTTATGAGGGAAATATACATCATACAGGTAACTTTAAAATACCTCAGTATAAAAAGTGTGATATAAATGTGTAAAGAAGCATTCACACCTATACTCAATGAAGAATATAGGAGGATGTTTACTGCACTGCTGTTGGTAGGAGAAAAAAAAAAATAAACTACCTAAATGTCCATCAATGGAATTTTAACTATAGCATTTCTAACCTATGGAATATCATGAACATTGAAAGAGAATAAGACAGAGCTAGATCATTTATATGAGAACAAAACTCTATGACATATGGTTAAGAGAAATAAAAATTGTAAAACAGGGACACTGTTAAGATCTGCTTTAAACCATAGAAAAGACAGAAAGAAAGTGAAGTCACTCAGCTGTGTTTCACTCTTTGTGACCCCATGGACTGTAGCCCACCAGGCTCCTCTGTCCATGGGATTTTTCAGGTAAGAGTACTGGAGTGGATTGCCATTTCCTTCTCCAGGGGATCTTCCCAACCCAGGGACTGAACCCGGGTCTCCGGCATTGTAGACAAATGCTTTACCATCTGAGCCACCAGGGAAGTCATGGGATCTTAATTCCCCAACCAGGGATGGAACTTGCCTTTGCCCCCTACGCTGGAAGCATGGAGTCTTAACCACTGGACCACCTGGGAAGTCCATATGTGGGTATTCCTCTGTAAACAAGGATATACTTCTGTGGTTGGGCTTCCCTGGTGGCTCAGAGGGTAAAATATCTGCCTGGAATGCGGGAGACCCAGGTTTGATCCCTGGGTCAAGAAGATCCCAGGAGAAGGGAAAGGCAAACCACTCCAGTACTCTTACCTGAAAAATCCCATGGAGAGAGGAGCCTGGTGGGCTAAGTCCATGGAGTCGCAAAGAGTTGGACACGACTGAACGACTTCACTTTCACTATGCACATATTAAAAGACAGAAGAAGGTTTGAAAACAATGTCTTCCATTTCCTCCCTTCAGATCAGTTCAGATCAGGTGCTCATTCCTGTCCAACTCTTTGTGACCCCATGAACTGCAGCATGTCAGGCCTCCCTGTCCATCACCAACTCCCAGGGTTTACCCAAACTTACGTCCATTGAGTCAGTGATGCCATCCAACCATCTTGTCCTCTGTCATCCCCTTCTCCTCCTGCCCTCAATCTTTCCCAGCTTCAGGGTCTTTACAAATGAGTCAGCTCTTCACATCAGGGGGCCAAAGTATTGGCGCTTCAGCTTCAGGATCAGTCCTTCCAAAGAATATTCAGGACTCATTTACTTTAGGTTGGATTGGTTGGAGCTCCTTGCAGTTCAAGGGACTCTCAAGAGTTTTCTCCAACACCACAGTTCAAGAACATAAATTCTTCGCCACTCACCTTTCTATATAGTCCAACTCTCATATCTATACATGACCACTGGAAATACCATAGTTGTGACTAGAAGGACCTTTGTTGGTAATGTCTCTGCTTTTGAATATGCTGTCTAGGTTGGTCATAACTTTTCTTCCAAAGAGTAAGCATCTTTTTTTTTTTTTCCCAAAAGAAGTTTAATTTTTTGCTAGGTCTAACTTTTACATATTCATATGTAAAAAGATAAAAATATATTAAAAAAATTAACTTCAAAACTGCTCATTGTAACTGCTGCTTCCTACTTAATCATCAATTTGGTTCACATCAATAATGCAAACTTCTACTTGCAGATCTATCTATGTCATTATGCTAGCCTGGAGGAACCACACATTAAAAACGATGAGAGAGAATTCATCTTTTAATTTCATGGCTGCAGTCACCATCTGCAGTGATTTTGGAGCCCCACCCCCCTGAAAAAAGTCTGTCACTGTTTCCACTGTTTCCCCATCTATTTGCCATGAAGTGATGGGACTGGATGCCATGATCTTAGTTTTCTGAATATTGAGGTTTATTTTTTAATTTAAATTTATTTATTTTAATTGGAGGCTAATTACTTTACAATATTGTTTTGGCTTTCACTCCCCTTTTTCACTTTCATCAAGAGGCTCTTTAGTTCCTCTTCACTTTCTGCCATAAGGGTGGTGTCATCTGCATATCTGAGGTTATTGTTATTTCTGCCGGCAATCTTGATTCCAGCTTGTGCTTCCTCCAGTCCAGTGTTTTTCATGATGTACTCTGCATATAAGTTAAATAAGCAGGGTGACAAGATACAGCCTTGGCGTATTCCTTTTCCTATTTGGAACCAGTCTGTTGTTCCATGTCCAGTTCTAACTGTTGCTTCCTAACCTGCATACAGGTTTCTCAAGAGGCAGGTTAGGTGGTCTGGTATTCCCATCTCTTTCACAGTTTTCCAGTTTTTTGTGGTCCACATAGTCAAAAGCTTTGGCATAGTCAATAAAGCAGAAATATATGTTTTTCTGGAAATCTCTTGCTTTTTCCATGATCTAGCAGATGTTGGCAATTTGATCTCTGGTTCTTCTGCCTTTTCTAAATCCAGCTTGAATATCTGAAATTTCATATTTCACGTGCTGTTGAAGCCTGGTTTGGAGAATTTTGAGCATTACTTTACTAGCATGGAGATGAGTGCAATTGTACGATAGTTTGAGCATTCTTTGGCATTGCCTTTCTTTGGGATTGGAATGAAAACTGACCTTTTCCAGTCCTGTGGCCACTGCTGAGTTTTCCAAATATTCTGGCATATTGAGTGCAGCACTTTCACAGTATCTTTTAGGATTTGAAATAGCTCAACTGGAATTCCATCACCTCCACTAGCTTTGTTCGGAGTGATGCTTCCTAAGGACCACTTGACTTCACATTCTAGGATGTCTGGCTCTAGGCTGGTGATCACAACATCATGATTATGTGGGTCATGAAAATCTTTTATGTACAGTTCTTCTGTGTATTCTTGCTAACTCTTCTTAATATCCTCTGCTTCTGTTAGCTCTGTACAATTTCTGTCCTTTATCAAGCCCATCTTTGCATGAATTATTCCTTTGGTATCCCTAATTTTCTTGAAGATATCTCTAGACTTAGCCATTCTATTGTTTTCCTCTATTTCTTTGCATTGATCACTGAAGAAGGCTTTCTTATCTCTCCTTGCTATTCTTTGGAACTCTGTAATCAAATGGATATATCTTCCTTTTCTTTGTCTTTCCCTTCTCTTCTATTCACAGCTATTTGTAAGGCCTCAGCAGACAACCATTTTGCCTTTTTGGATTTCTTTTCCTTGCAGATGGTCTTGATTCCTGCCTCCTATATAATGTCATAAACCTCCATCCATAGTTCTTCATGCACACTGTCTATCATATCTAATCCCTTGAATCTACTTGTCACTTTCACAGTATAATCATAAGGGATTTTATTTAAGTCATACCTGAATGGTCTAGTGGTTTTCCCTACTTTCTTCAATTTAAATCTGAATTTGGCAATAAAGAGTTTATGATCTTGGCCAGGGTCAGCTCCCAGTCTTGCTTTTGCTGACTGTATAGAGCTTATCCATTTTTGGCTGCAAAGGAACTGCTCATACGTTGGAACTGCTACACATTCTCCATGTTTCATTTTTTTTCTAATGACTTTATAGCCTGCATTTCAACATCTAATGACTTTTGAGGGAAGATTTGTTATGCCTTTTCTTCCCCATTAATATAACTCTTAGTCTTATTAATAACTCATTGTTTTTATTGCTTTAAATTCAGCAACTCTTTGCCAGTCTTTCCCTTTTCATTACTACCAAAACTTATTGCATAAGCACAGTGGCCTCTGAAATGTTATAAAGTGATTAATGTAAATTTCTATTTACATCCTATATCACTCAGGGTTCCTTGGAGAAAGGGAAACAGCAGGAGTAGCTAATTAGAGAAATAAAGGAAAAGGGGGAGAGAAGGAAAGTAATTTTAAGAAAGTGGTTCACACAATTGTCATAGTTTAGTCACTAAGTCACATCTGAATTTTTCATAACCCCAAGGACTGTAGCCCGCCAGTTTCCTCTTTCCATGGAATTTTTCAGGCAAAAATATTGTAATGGGTTGCAGTTTCCTTCTCTAGGTCATATAACTGTGGAAGCAGGCAAATATAAACTCTATGTGTCAGGCTGGTACCTGGAGACTCAGGCAGGATTTCTATGTCACAGTCTCACCCCTAATTTTTTCCCCACCTGTTTTTGTGGGAAATATTTTTAATTAAATCAACTGATTGCCTATGTTAATCACATCTACAGAGCACCTTCATAGCAGCAACTAGAGAAATGTTTGACTGAAACCTGGGACCATAGCCTAGCCAACATGACACACAAAGTTGACCAACATTGCAATTTATACCAGCTACTGTTATATTAACGTAAAACATTATAGTTACTTATGATATTAAAAGTCCTCTGGGTTTGTGTGCTATTCTATTTTTTATCAAACCATCAGCTCTGATTCTCTCATGCAGATTCATTTGATGAAATGTATCATCTTTTCATTTGCCAATGTTTGTTTGTATTTTGTTTGTTTTTTTTTTAATCAATACAGAACTTATGTGAATGCTTTCCAGATTTTGAGGTTGAAATGAATTCTGTCAAATTAGACCCCATTGGATAATCTACCTCAGTTTTCCATTTTACAATCTAAGTAGTAAAAAAAAAAAAAGCCTTTTAAAAGAAACATGTTTGCAATAATCCCTTTTTAGTCTCTGTCAGGTTGAAAACTCATTTCCAGATAAAGTAACAACTTTAAGTAAAAAGTGTTTGGATCCTCATTCAGAACTGTCTGGTGAAATTGAAGCCCCAAAAGTCACTATCCCAAGCAATCAAAATGATTTAATAAGCTAGATAAAAGCAATTTTAGAACTTTGCTAAAATAGTTAAAAATAAACTATCATTGACATCTTTTATGAAAGTAAAGGGAGTGGTCAGTGGTTATTAATAAAACAAAGAGTGCCATCTACTGACTGCACAGTTCTCTGATGAAAGCTGCCTTCAACATCAACGTAATCCACAAAATTTCCTAATATGATAGTGCTATCGTCATTCATTTGATATTCTGAATTTTCCAAGAACTTTTGTTCATTTTAAAACATCACATTTAAATCTCTAGTTCTGCTAACTGAAGTGGAATTTACATGTGCTTAAATCAAATGACTGCCACTTTACAAAATCACTGTGATCAAGAAGCAATTTTTTTTAAAGTGCCCCTTTGTGCTCAGAACTATGTGATATAAAGGAAATATGTCTATATTCTCCTCACACAAGACTCAGCAACAATGGTGGAGACTGAAGAAATGTAAGATCAATTAAGCCGCAGCATCCTACCACCCCCCATACCGCCAAAAAAAAGAAAAAAAAAAAAACCTTGCTGACATGATTAAAGAAAAGCAAGCATTGATATAACTTCCTGATAAAGGAGACACTGAAACACTTCATAAGGAGGGTTAGAGTTAATACCTTTCACCTTTTAATTCAGATGCCATTTTAAAGAGGAGGTAACATTTAAAGTTGTTAGGACAATCAAAGTAACACAGCAATTGGAGAAGAGTACCATGTACTATATTTAAATTGCTGTTTCTTAGTTGCTCAGTTGTGTCCAACTCTTTGGAACCCCATGGACTGTAGCCTTCCAGGCTCCTCCATCCATGGTATTTTCCAGGCAAGAATACTGGAGTGGGTTGCCATTTCGTTCCTCTGGGGATCTTCCTGACCCAGGGATTGAATCCGTCTTCTGCTTGGCTGGCAGGTTTTAAACAGAAATTGGTGTTTTGTGGCTTCCCTGTAGCTCAGTCAGTAAAGAATCTGCCTACAATGCAGGACACCCAGGTTTGATTCCTGGGTTGGGAAGATCCCCAGGAGAAGGAAATGGCAACCCACTCCAGTATTCTTGCCTGGAAAATCCCAAGAACAGAGGAACTTAGAGGGCTATAGTCCATGGGGTCACAAGAGTCAGACACGACTTAGCAAATAAACCACCACCATTGTCTTAAAAGTGCAGAGGATGAGATGGTTGGATGGCATCACCAATTCAATGGACATGACTTTGAGCAAACTACAGGAGACAGTGAAGGATGTAAAGCCTGGCATGCTGCAGTGCATGGGGTAGCAAGGAATCGGGCATGACTTGGCGGCTGAACAACAACAGTTTTAAAAGTTCAAAGACAAAGCTTCCTCATGTGGTCTACTAGTGGCAATGTGAAATTTCCAGAAAGTGGAGCATGGATGGGAGGGCTGTGTGTCCAAATTAGGACTGTAGTATGTAGAGGAATCACTGGCTCCAAAGACAGAAACACACGGCTGGTTAATCTCCAGGGCATACTTTTCAGTCTCACTGCTGGCTTCAGGGTTCCACGTAGAGTGAGCTGGGTGAATACAGGACCCTGTACCTTCCACCCTGTATATGTTAATAGATCAGACAAGTAACAAAACTGAGACTTCCCTGCTGGCCCAGTGGTTAAGCCTTCAACTTTTAATGCAGGAGTGAGGCTTCAACCCCTGCTCAAGGAGCTAAGCTCTCACATGCCTTGTGGCCAAAAAACCAAAATATAAAACAGAAGCAATATTGTAACAAATCTTAATTTTTTTTAAAAAAAAAGAAACAAGACTGATGTTCCTATGAAAGTGCAAAGTGCTAATCTCTTCTGTTAACTCTGACATCCTGAGTTTCACCCTGATGAAGGCTTCTCCTGGAACATTGCAAGGCTCACTCAACAAAGGAGGAATCATGAGTGGTCTACAATAAAAATAGAATTAGTATTACATTCCAACTTCATTCCTTTGTTAACTCATTTAATAGAGTGCTTTTAAGCAGAATGGGTTTGTATAACCCATTCATCTGTGTTTTGTTTGAGTTAATTTTTTTTTATTGTTAAAATAAATAAACAACAGCGCATGCTTCCAGTCTCAGGGCCCAACTATTACTAAAACACTGCTTGTTCTCCCTATAAGGCAGAAATGCCATGTGGACAATTAAACATAAGATTGCTAGAAAGACTGTAGGATGAGAGTATCTATCTTAATGTCATCAAGCTTCAGGTTAGTGAAAGAGAAAGATCCCAAGAAATTTTATAGGTAAAATTTAGAACTAATTTTATCCCTTTAAATCTTTATTTTTATCCCTTTAAAACTTGCAGTGGTACTCTACTTCCCTAACTCCTTGGGGTCAGTGAAGTAATAGACCTTACATATATTAGGTCATAATCTCTGGCACCCATATATGTTACCTTTTGTGGAAAGTGGTTTCAAGTTATGACTAACTTGAGGAGCTTGAAAAGGGGACATTATCCTGAAATATCTGAGTAGGTCCGAAACACAGTCACAAGTGTCCTGATAAGTGGGAGGCAGTTGACATACTGAACGAGAAGGACATGTGAAAACAGAGAAGAAAGAGATTTGAAGATGCAGAGAGATGATATGGGGTGGAGGTGGGAGGGGGGTTCAGGATTGGGAGCTCATATACACCCGTGGCGGATTCATGTCAATGTATGGCAAAACCAATACAGTATTGTAAAGTAAAATAAAGTAAAAGTAAAATTAAAAAAAAAAGATGCAGATCTCAAAAATTTGAAGATGCTTGGCTTAAAGACTGGAGTGATTTGTCCACAAGCTAAGGAATGGCCTTCCCTGGTGTCTCAGATGGTAAAGGATCTGCCTGCAATGGAGGAGACCTGGGTTTTACCTCTGCATTGGGAAAATCTCCTGGAGAAGGGAATGGCAAGTCACTCCAGTATTCTTGCCTGGAAAATCCCATGGATGGAGAAGCTTGTCAGGCTACCAAGCATTGGTGGCAAAGAGTCAGACATGACTGAGTGACCAACATTTTTACTTCTTTCAAGGAATAGCAGAACCATGAGAAGCTGGGAGAAGCTAACACCTTGATTTGAGTCCAGCAAAACTGATTCATATGGGGGGCCCGGAGAACAGTGAGAAAATATGTTTTAACCTCTAATTTTGTAGTAATTTGTCATGGTATCCTCAGGAAATCAATAAACCCCATTGGGCTCTGTCTTTTTATTATCCAGGTTTCATAGTATAATACTGGGTACCATTTAAATGCCTTTGGCACCATGTTAAATCTTTTACACAAAGTGTCTCCAATTCTTCTCTTTTTCCCGAAATCATTCTGCTCTTTCCCTGCTCACTCTGCTGCAGACACACTTCATGCCTTAACACACAAGTGCATTTCAGAGTGGGCCACGGTTCTTTCCTCTGATAGGAATCTTTCTACTCAGAAATCATAATGATGAGCTCTCTTGCCTTCTTTAAATCCCAGATTAAATTTACTCTCTCACTGGGTCTACTTCTAAACGACCCTACTCTACACTGCAACTTCCTTCCCTACCCGTAATTATATCTGTTCTCTTTTATGATTTTAATCTCATTTCAATCTCTAAAATGGCAAATACATTCCTTGTTATGTTTACTTTATTTATTTTTTTTAAATTTTATTTTTACTTTATTTTACTTTAGAATACCGTATTGGTTTTGCCATACATTGACATGAATCCACCATGGGTGTATATTAGCTCCCAACCCCGAATCCCCCTCCCACCTCCCACCCCACATCATCTCTCTGGCTCATCCCTGTGCACCAGCTCCAAGCATCCTGTATCCTGTATCGAACATAGGCTTGTGCTTCGTTCTTACATGTTAGTTTACATATTTCAATGCCATTCTCCCAAATCATCCCACCCTCTTCCTCTCCCATAGAGTCCAAAAGTCCTTTCTATACATTTGTGTCTCTTTTGCTGTCTCACATACAGGGTCATCAAATATTTTTGAGATTAGTTGTTTGTCAGTTGCTTCATTTGCTATTGTTTTCTCCCATTCAGAAGGCTGTCTTTTTACTTTGCTTATAGTTTCCTTTGTTGTGCAGAAGCTTTTAATTTTAATTAGATCCCATTTGTTTATTTTTGCTTTTATTTCCTGTATTCTGGGAGGTGGATCATAGAGGATCCTGCTTTGATTTATGTCGGTAAGTGTTTTGCCTATGTTCTCCTCTAGTAGTTTTATAGTTTCTGGTCTTACGTTTAGATCTTTAATCCATTTTGAGTTTATTTTTGTGTGTGGTGTTAGAGAGTGATCTAGTTTCATTCTTCTACAAGTGGTTGACCAGTTTTCCCAGCACCACTTGTTAAAGAGATTGTCTTTACTCCATTGTATATTTTTGCCTCCTTTGTCGAAGATAAGGTGTCCATATGTGTGTGGATTTATCTCTGGGCTTTCTATTTTGTTCCATTGATCTATATTTCTGTCTTTGTGCCAGTACCATACTGTCTTGATGACTGTGGCCTTGTAGTAGAGCCTGAAGTCCGGCAAGTTGATTCCTCCAGTTCCGTTCTTCTTTCTCAAGATTGCTTTGGCTATTCGAGGTTTTTTGTATTTCCATACAAATCTTGAAATTGTTTGTTCTAGTTCTGTGAAAAATACCGCTGGTAGCTTGATAGGGATTGCATTGAATCTGTAGATTGCTTTGGGTAGTATACTCATTTTCAGTTTACTTTATATCTTCTTCCTGCTTCCTCTAGGATGTGATCTTCCTAAGGTCAAAGATTTTCTGTTTCACTAATGTATTCTCAATGAATAGAACAATATTCAATATCAAGCAAATAATAGGCACCAGGAGCTGAATGTAGCTTAGATCATGAACTCCTGTTTGCAAAATGCAGGCTTAAATTGAAGAAAGTAAGGGAAAAAACTAGGACACTTAGATATGACCTAAATCAAATCCCTTATGATTATTCAGTGGAAGTGATAAATAGATTCAAGGGAACAGATTTGTTAGAGTGCCTGAAGAACTATGGACAGAGGTTTGTAACATTGTGAAGGAAGATGGGATCAAAACCATCCCCAAGAAAAAATAATGCAAAAATGCAAAAAGGAAATATTAACAACCTCAGATATGCAGATGACACTACCCTTATGACAGAAAGGGAAGAGGGACTAAAGAGCCTCTTGATGAAGATGACAGAGGAGAGTAAAAAAGCTGGCTTAAAACTCAACATTCAGAAAACTAAGATCATGGCATCTGGTCCCAGCCCTTCATGGCAAGTAGATGGAGAAACAAAGGAAACAGTGACAGACTTTCTTGGGTTCCCAAAATCCTAGTTGGTGAACTGCAGCCATTAAGTTAAAAGACACCTGCCCCTTGGAAGAAAAGCTATGACTAATATAGGCAGCATTTTAAAAAGCAGAGACATTACTTTGCCAACAAAGATTCTGATTGTCAAAGCTATGTTTTTTTTTTTTTTCCCAGTAGTCATGTATGAATATGAGACTTGGGCCATAAAGAAGCTTGAGTGCCAAAGAACTGATGCTTTAGAGATGTCATGTTGGAGAAGTATCTTGAGTGTCCCTTGGACTGAAAGGAGATCACACCAGTCAATCCTAAAGGAAATCAATCTTGAATATCCATTGGAAGGACTGATGCTGAAGCTGAAGCTCCAATACTTTGGCCATCCGATGCAAAGAACTGACTCCTTAGAAAGACCCTGATGTTGAGAATGATAGAAGGAAGGAGGAGAAGAGGATAATAGAGGATGAGATGGATGGATGACATCACCAGCTCAATGGACATGAGTTTGAGCAAAATCTGGGAAATGGTGAAGAACAGAGAATCCTGGCATGTTGCAGTCTGTGGGGTCACAAAGAGTTGGAAACAACTAAGTGACTGAACAACAACCACATATTTTTTTTTCTTAAATGAATGAAATTGAAGGAAAGCATTTAAGCATTTACCACAATAAGAGATTGCAATCCTACTCAAATGAATTTTAACTGAGTACAAGATGACACATCCAATTTTGTGTGTGTGTTTTTATTGGTATGTACAAAGTTGGTTTATTTAGAGACAAACAAACTCCACAGAGTCTGGGCCATCTCAGAAGGGGAGAGAGACTTGAAAGAAAGATTGATTACATTTTTGGAAGAATTATTCCAAATATTTCAGTGAAGGGGTGGGGATTTCCAGGAACTGGGCCACCAACCACGTTTTTGACCTTTTATAGTGGCCTCAGAACAGCCAAGGTGCTGGAAGGTGGATCATCTAGCTTATATTAATGTATTGCAATGAACATATGATGAGGCTCAAAGTCTACTGGAAGTTAACTCATCTGCTTGGATCTAATTGGTTAGACATTTTGTGTCCTCACCACGTATCATTCTTTTAAAGGTTGTGCTCTGCTCCTTTCTCTCCTGTTTCAATAGATATTCAAAATCTAAATAATTATATGATAGTAAACATTAAAGGAATGACAAGGTGGTATGTAGCATGATCATGATAGAAATGTCTATTTTAAATAAATAATTTTAAGTATGATTGTACAGAACTAACTCAAAGGGTATGAATTTGAGCAAACTCCAGGAGAGACAGGAGAACACAGGAGTCTGGCATGCTACAGTCCATGGGATTGCAAAAAGTTGGACACGACTTAGCGACTGAAGAACAGGAACACAGAATATTAATTCTACAAAGTATAATTATCAAGTCACAGGTACAATCTACAATTTAGGTAGGAAATAAAAATAATTAGGATAGTTCAGTTCAGTTCAGTTGCTCAGTCGTATCTGACTCTTTGTGACCGATGAATCACAGCACGCCAGGCCCTCCCTGTCCATCACCAACTCCCGGAGTTTACTCAAACTAACATACATCAAGTCAGTGATGCCATCCAGCCATCTCATCCTCAGTCGTCCCCTTCTCCTCCTGCCCGCAATACCTCCCAGCATCAGAGTCTTTTCCAATCAGTCAACTCTTTGCATGAGGTGGCCAAAGTACTGGAGTTTCAGCTTTAGCATCATTCCCTCCAAAGAAATCCCAGGGCTGATCTCCTTCAGAATGGACTGGTTGGATCTCCTTGCAGTCCAAGGGACTCTCAAGAGTCTTCTCCAACACCACAATTCAAAAGCATCAATTCTTTGGCACTCAGCGTTCTTCACAGTCCAACTCTCACATCCATACATGACCACAGGAAAAAACCATAACCTTGACTGGACGGACCTTGTTCCGCAAAGTAATGCTTCTGCTTTTCAATATGCTGTCAAGGTTGGTCATAACTTTTCTTCCAAGGAGTAAGCGTCTTTTAATTTCATGGCTCCAATTACCATCTGCAGTGATTTTGGAGCCCCAAAAAATAAAGTCTGACACTGTTTCCACTGTTTCTCCATCTATTTCCCATGAAGTGATGGGACCGGATGCCATGATCTTTGTTTTCTGAATGCTGAGTTTTAGGCCAACTTTTTCACTTTCCACTTTCACTTTCATCAAGAGGCTTTTTAGCTCCTCTTCACTATCTGCCATAAGGGTGGTGTCTTCTGCATATCTGAGGTTATTGATATTTCTTCTGGCAATCTTGATTCCAGCTTGTGTTTCTTCCAGTCCAGCGTTTCTCATGATGTACTCTGCATATAAGTTAAATAAGCAGGGTGACAATATACAGCCTTGACATACTCCTTTTCTTATTTGGAACCAGTCTGTTGTACCATGTCCAGTTCTAACTGTTGCTTCCTGACCTGCATACAGATTTCTCAAGATGGGAATACCAGGTAGCCTGGTATTCCCATCTCTTTCAGAATTTTCCACAGTTTATTGGGATCCACACAGCCAAAAGCTTTGGCATAGTCAATATAGCAGAAATAGATGTTTTTTCTGGAACTCTCCTGCTTTTTCCATAATCAAGTGGATGTTGGCAATTTGATCTCTGGTTCCTCTGCCTTTTCTAAAGCCAGCTTGAACATCAGGGAGTTCATGGTTCACGTATTGCTGAAGCCTGGCTTGGAGAATTTTGAGCATTACTTTACTAGCATGTGAGATGAGCGCAATTGTGCAGTCGTTTGAGCATTCTTTGGCATTGCTTTTGTTTGGGATTGGAATGAAAACTGACCTTTTCCAGTCCTGTGGCCACTGCTGAGTTTTCCAAATTTGCTGGCAGATTGAGTGCAGCACTTTCACAGCATCATCTTTCAGGATTTGAAACAGCTCCACTGGAATTCCATCACCTCCACTAGTGTTGTTCGTAGTGATGCTTTCTAAGGCCCACTTGACTTCACATTCCAGGATGTCTGGCTCTAGGTGAGTGATCACACCATTGTGATTATCTTAGTCGTGAAGATTTTTTTGTACAGTTCTTCTGTGTATTCTTGCCACCTCTTCTTAATATCTTCTGGTTCTGTGAGGTCCATACCATTTATGTCCTTTATCAAGCCCATCTTTGCATGAAATGTTCCCTTGGTATCTCTAATTTTCTTGAAGAGATCTCTAGTCTTTCCCATTCTGTTGTTTTCCTCTATTTTTTTGTATTGATCACTGAAGAAGGCTTTCTTATCTCTTCTTGCTATTCTTTGGAACTCTGCATTCAGGTGCTTATATCTTTCTTTTTCTCCTTTTCTTTTCACCTCTCTTCTTTTCACAGCTATTTGTAAGGCCTCCTTGGAAAGCCATTTTGCTTTTCTGCATTTCTTTCCCATGGGGATGGTATTGATCCCTGTCTTCTGTACAATGTCAGGAACCTCATTCCATAGTTCATCAGCACTCTATCTATCAGATCTAGGCCCTTAAATCTATTTCTCACTTCCACTGTATAATTATAAGGGATTTGATTTAGGTCATACCTGAATGGTCTAGCAGTTTTCCCTATTTTCTTCAATTTAAGTCTGAATTTGGTAATAAGGAGTTCATGATCTGAGCCACAGTCAGCTCCTGGCCTTGTTTTTGTTGACTGTATAGAGCTTCTCCATATTTGGCTGCAAAGAATATAATCAATCTGATTTTGGTTTTTGACCATCTGGTGATATCTATGTATAGAGTCTCCTCTTGTGTTGTTGGAAGAGGGTGTTTGCTATGACCAGCAGCCATGAAAATGCTCTTCATTTTCTTGGCAAAACTCTATTAGTCTCTGCCCTGCTTCATTCTGCATTCCAAGGCCAAATTTAACTGTTACTCCAGGTGTTTCTTGACTTCCTACTTTAGCATTCCAGTCCCCTATAATGAAAAGGGCAATTTTGGAGGGTGTTAGTTCTAAAAGGTCTTGTAGGTCTTCATAGAACCATTCAACATCAGCTTCTTCAGCATTAGTGGTTGGGGCATAGACTTGGATTACTGTGATATTGAATGGTTTGCCTTAGAAATGAACAGAGATCATTCTGTCGTTTTTGAGATTGCATCCAAATACTGCATTTCAGACTCTTTTGTTGACCATCATGGCTAATCCATTTCTTCGAAGGGATTCCTGCCCGTAGTAGTAGATATAATGGTCATCTGAGTTAAATTCACCCATCCCAGTCCATTTTAGTTCACTGATTCCTAGAATGTCACCATTCACTCTTGCCATTTCTTGTTGGACCACTTCCAATTTGCCTTGATTCATGGACCTGACATTCCAGGTTCCTATGCAATATTGCTGTTTACAGCATTGGACCTTGCATCTATCACCAGTCACATCCACAGCTGGGTATTGTTTTTGCTTTGGCTCCATCCCTTCTTTCTGGAGTTATTTCTCCACTGATCTCCAGTAGCGTGTTGGGCACCTACTGACCTGGGAAGTTCCTCTTTCAGTATCCCATCATTTTGCCTTTTCATATTGTTCATGGGGTTCTCAAAGCAAGAATACTGAAGTGGTTTGCCATTCCCTTGTCCAGTGGAGCACATTCTGTCAGACCTCTCCACCATGTCCCGCCTGTCTTGGGTTGCCCGGCCAGCATGGCTTAGTTTCACTGAGTTAGACAAGGCTGTGGTCCTAGTGTGATTAGATTGACTAGTTTCCTATGAGTATGGTTTCAGTGTGTCTGCCCTCTGATGCTCTCTTGCAACACCTACCATCTTACTTGGGTTTCTCTTACCTTGGGCATGGGGTATCTCTTCACGGCTGCTCCAGCAAAGCGCAGCTGCTGCTCCTTATCTTGGATGAGGGGTATCTCCTCACCACTGCCCTTCCTGACCTTCAACGTGGGATAGCTCCTCTAGGCCCTCCTGTGCCCACGCAGCCACCACTCATTGGACATGGGGTTGCCCCTCCCGGCCGCCGCCACTGGCCTCGGAGGCGGGGTAGCTCCTCTCGGCTGTTCCTGTGCCATCGCAGCCTGGCACTCTCAGCTGCTGCCCCTGACCTCGGATGTGGGGTAACTCCTTTTGGCCGCCACCCTTCAGGCATGGGGTCCTCCTGGCTTCTGCCCCTGACCTCGGAAGTGGTATAGCTCCTCTTGGCCGTGCTTAGTGTGCTGGTCCATAATTAGGATAAAATGTTAGTAAATCATATTGTTTATACATTTGTTTTAAATACTTAAGGATGGTAAGAATTTTACTTAATATTGAAAGCTAAACTGCATTCACCATTGAGTTCAGGTGTGTTCAGTCACTCTGTAATGTCTGACTCTTTGTGACCCCACTAACTATTACGGTCTGGCAGGCTCTTTTGTCCACAAAATTTTCTAGGCAAGAATACTGGAGTGGGTTGCCATTTCCTTCTCCAGGGAATATTCCCAACCCAGGGATTGAACCCATCTCCTGTACTGGTCACAGATGCCCATTATATCTACTACTGTGGGCAAGAATCCCTCAAAAGAAATGGAGTAGTCCTCATAGTCAACAAAAAAGTCCAAATTGCAGTATTTGGGTGCAGTCTCAAAAACGACAGAATGATCTCTATTTATTTCTAAGACAAACTATTCATTAACACAGTAATTCAAGTCTATGCCCCACTCACTAATGCTGAAGAAGATGAAGCTGAATGGTTCTATGATGACCTAGAAGACTTTCTAGTACTAGTGCCAAATAAGATGGCCTTTCATCACAGGGGACTGGAATGCAAAAGTAGGAAGTCAAGAGATACCTAGAGTAACACTTTCTTTACTCTGCTTCAAAGAAAATGAAGCAGAGTAAAGGCTAACAGAGTTTTGCCAAGTGAATGCACTGGTCACAGAAAACACCTTCTTCCAACAACACAAAAAATGATTCTACACAAGGACATCACTAGATGATCAATACCAAAATCAGATTTATTATATTCTTTGCAGATAAAGATGGATAAGCACTATACAGTCAGTAAAAACAAGACTGGGAGCAAACTGTAGCTTAGATCATGAACTCCTTATGGCAAAATTCAGACTTAAATTGAAGAAAGAGCATATCAGTTTAGTTCAGTCACCAGTCGTGTTCGACTCTTTGTTACCCCATGAATTGCAGCACACCATGACTCCCCGTCCATCACCAACTCCCGGAATTCACTCAGACTCACATCCATTGAGTCAGTGATGTCATCCAGCCATCTCATCCTCTATCGTCCCTTTCTCCTCCTGCCCCAATCCCTCCCAGCATCAGAGTCTTTTCCAATGAGTCAACACTTCACATGAGGTGGCCAAAGTACTGGAGTTTCAGTTTTAGCATCATTCCCTCCAAAGAAATCCCAGGGCTGATCTCCTTCAGAATGGACTGGTTGGATCTCCTTACAGTCCAAGGGACTCTCATGAGTCTTCTCCAACACCACAGTTCAAAAGCATCAATTCTTTGGCACTCAGCTTTCTTCATAGTCCAACTCTCACATCCATACATGACCACTGGAAAAAACCATAGCCTTGACTAGATGGACCTTTGTTGGCAAAGTAATGTCTCTGCTTTTCAATATGCTATCTAGGTTGGTCATAACTTTTTTTCCAAGGAGTAAGTGCCTTTTAATTTCAGGCTGCAGTCACCATCTCCAGTGATTTTGGAGCCTAAAAAAAATAAAGTCTGACACTGTTTCCACTGTTTCCCCATCTATTTCCCATGAAGTGATGGGACCAGATGCCTTGATCTTCGTTTTCTGAATGTTGAGCTTTAAGTCAACTTTTTCACTCTCTTCTTTCACTTTCATCAAGAGGCTTTTTAGTTCCTCTTCACTTTCTGCCATAAGGGTGGTGTCATCTGCATATCTGAGGTTACTGATATTTCTCCTGGCAATCTTGATTCCAGCTTGTGTTTCTTCCAGTCCAGCGTTTCTCATGGTGTGCTCTGCATATAAGTTAAATAAGCAGGGTGACAATATACAGCCTTGACGTACTCCTTTTCCTATTTGGAACCAATCTGTTGTTCCATGTCCAGTTCTAACTGTTAAGTATGACTTAATCAAATATCTCATGATTATGCAGTGGAAATGGCAAATAGGTTCAAAGGATTGGACAAGACAGAGTGCCTGAAGAACTATGGACAGAGGTCTGTTGCCAGAGTCCAGCTCCAGCAGCCAGGGATTCAACCTGAAAGGATGGGCAGTGTTGGCAAGAAATTGAGGCAGCCTCTCAGTTTTTTTGGATTGCCTGTTTATTTCAAGCTTATGATTCTTGTTTATACTTTTACAAAAGCATTAGGTCAGAGATTTGATATTTTTAGTTCCCATTGACCCAGATTTATTTTTTCCAAAAATCATTGTTGCCCCTCAAAAGGAGTTCCTTCCTCAGTGATTCTCTTATCTACTTTTTCTCATGTGTTCTTGTGAATACACTGTAGCTCATGCTAATATCTGGGCTGCATACCACATTCCTCAGTTTAAGTCTTATCTTTCTAAGTTCTGTTTGCCCCTAGTATCCTAAGCTCATTATTTCTTAGAAAAGGCTTCTAGCTAATAATAATATCTCTAAAGTCCCTAATTTTTATAAGCTATAGTAGAATATTGTAACATTACAGCAATCCTTAAATCTTTAGCTTCTAACTATTTTAATTATACCTAAGCTGTATATTCAGCAAACTCCTTTGCCATAAACACTTTTCTCACAAATAGGCTTCAGATAGGAATCCCCCCCATGGTCTCAAGCTGCGACCTCTGTGCTCACCCTGGAACACTCTTTTGTTAAAGTCCTTGAACAAATGTCAGTGATTAACTTTATGAATTGTTCTTTGAGCACAGCTGCAGAAAGCTTTATACCTTCTCATGCTCCTCTCAAAAACAATAAGCACCTTAATATTCTCTTCAGTCAACTCAGCCGAGGAAAGGAAAAAACAGTCAGAATCACAAAGCCTAACTCCTTCATTCCGGGTCCATGCCTATGGAACAAAGGGAGGGGGCTTAGGGCCGTGCTTCTATTTTGTCAGTAATACCTAATGTGGCTCCTGACAGTCTGTGACACTGTACAGGAGGCAATGATCAAGACCATCCCCGAGAAATAGAAATGCAAGAAGGCAACATGATGGTCTGAGAAGGCCTTAAAAATAGCTGAGAAAAGAAGCTAAAGGCAAAGGAGAAAAGGAAAGGTATATCCCTCAGAATGCAGAGTTCCAAAGAATAGCAAGAAGAGATAAGAAAGCCTTCTTCAGTAATCAATGCAAAGAAATAGAGGAAAGCAATAGAATGGGAAAAACTAGAGATCTCTTCAAGAAAATTAGAGATATGAAGGAAACATTTAACGAAAAGATGGATACAATAAAGGACAGAAAAGATTTGGAGATAACAGAAGCAGAAGATACTAAAAAAAAGGTGGCAAGAATACACAGAAAAACTATACAAAAGAGATGTTAAAGACCCTGATAACCGAGATGCTGTGATAACTCACCTAGAGCCAGACAACCTGGAATGTGAGTCAAGTGGACCTTAAGAAGGTTACTATGAGCAAAGATAGTCAAGGTGATGGACTTCCAGGTGAGCTATTTCAAGTCCCAAAAGAGGATGCTGTGAAAGTGCTGCACTCAATATGCCAGCAAATTTGGATAACTCAGCAGTGGCCACAGGACTGGAAAAGTTCAGTTTTCATTCCAATCCCAAAGAAAGGTAATGTTAAAGAATGCTCAGGCTACCACACAATTGCCCTCATTTCACATATTTGCAAAGTAATGCTCAAAATTCTCCAAGCAAGTCTTCAACAGTACATGAACAGAGAACTTCCAGATATTCAAGCTGGATTTAGAAGATGTCAAATAGCCAAGATCTGTTGTATCACAGAAAAAGCAAGAGAGTTCCAGAAAACATCTATGTTTGGTTTTTTGACTGTGAAGATCACAACAAACTGTGGGAAACTCTTCAAGAGATGGGAATACCAGTCGACCTTACCTTTTCCTGAGAAATCTGTATTCAGGTCAAGAAGCAACAGCTAGAACCAGATATGGAACAATGGATTGTTTCCACATTGGGAAAGGAGTATCTCACTCTGCCTATTTAACTTATATGCAGAATACACTATGTGAAATGCCAGGCTGGATGAAGCACAAACTGGAATCAAGATTGCCAGGAGAAATATCAATAATCTCACATATGCAGATTACACCACCCTTATGGAAAAATATGAAAAGAAAGTGAAGAGGCTTTTAATGAAAGTGAAAGAGGAGAGTAAAATACCTTGTTTAAAACTCAGTATTCAAAACACTAAGATCATGGCATCTGGTCCAATCCCTTCACAAATAGATGGGGAAAAAAGGGAAACAGTAAGGGACTTTATTTTCTTGGGCTCCAAAATCACTGCAGATGGTGACTGTAGCCATGAAATTAAAAGAGGCTTATTCCTTGGAAGAAAAGCTATGACAAACCTAGATAATATATTAAAAAGGAGAGACATTACTTTCCAGACAAAGGTCCATCTACTTAAAGCTATAGTCATATATGGATGTAAGGGTTGGACCATAAAGAAACCTGAGTGCCAAAGAATTGATACTTTTAAACTGTGGTGTTAGAGAAGACTCCTGAGAATCCCTGGACAGCAAGGCAATCAAACCAGTCAATCCTAAAGGAAATCACTCTGTATAATAGGTTCCAATTTCATCCATCTCATTAGAACTGATTCAAATGAATTCTTTTTAATGGCTGAGTAATACTCCATTGTGTATAAAAAACACCAATATAGTATACTGACACATATATATGGAATATAGAAAGATGGCAGTGATGACCCTGTATGTGAGACAGCAAAAGAGACACAAATGTATAGAAAGGACTTTTGGACTCTATGGGAGAGGAAGAGGGTAGGATGATTTGGGAGAATGGCATTGAAACATGTAAACTAACATGTAAGAACGAAGCACAAGCCTATGTTCGGTACAGGATACAGGATGCTTGGAGCTGGTGCACAGGGATGAGTCAGAGAGATGATGTGGGGTGGGAGGTGGGAGGGGGATTCGGGATTGGGAGCTAATATACACCCATGGTGGATTCATGTCAATGTATGGCAAAACCAATACGGTATTGTAAAGTAAAATAAAGTAAAATAAAATTAAAAAAAAAAAAATAAAGGAAATCAACCCTGAATATTCATTGTAAGGAATGATATTGAAGCTGAAACTCCAATACTTTGGCCACCTGATGCAAAGAACTGACATTGGAAAAGCCCCTGATGCTGGGAAAAATTGAAGGCAGGAAGAGAAGGGGGTGACCTGGTTGGATGGCATCACCACTTCAATGGACATGAGTTTGCACAAGCCCGGGAGTTTTTGATGGTCAGGGAATCCTGGCATGCTGTAGTCTGTGGGGTTGCAAACAGTTGGACATGACTGAGAAATTGAGCTAAACCTGCACTTGTAGATTCTCTACTGCTGAAGCCCAGATGGTCACTGAGTGAGACCCCATGAAGATAAACATGAGTGGAAACAATCTCTTTCCTTAGGTGCACCAGGTCAGGTAGAACAAAAGTACATAGATTGACTAATATCAGAATAAAATTCAAATTAAGACAATCAACTTGAGACTTCCCTGGTGGTGAAGATTGGTGGCATCAGTTGTGGTATAGCTGAAACTTTTGGAAGACTAAGTGGAGAGATAGTACCATTGCAAAAAAATGCAATTAAATAAAGAGATTTAAAAATCAATAAAGATAATGAGAAAGTATTTCTCTCAAAAGTGAGTGTTGCAACGTTTCTCCTGGTAGTCAAACCTGAAGACCATGCAAGATTCCTCTCATGTGCTAAGAAAAACCATGGCCTCTGGCTGAGTATTGCTGTATAATGCAAGTCAAATCAACTTGGATATATATTTTTTTAATGACATTAAGCCAAAAAGCCATAAGAGAATCTGGCATAAAGTTTCATAACCTGTGGTGTTACTTAAAGGAAATATACTAAGAAAACTTATACTAAGAAGTTGACAGCAATGAAAAATTTTCTAACAGAGGATTTATTCCTCAATATTAATTTCCCCTAATGAAAAACTGTGATATACATGTATTTGCTTATATAAATATTTTCACTAATGAAAGAATTTCTAATCAAGGACTTATTGGTTGCTACTTATTCTGAGTCCTTCTCAGTGAATCTGAAGTAAATGTTTTTAAAAAGTCAAAATTGATAATTTGTTCAGAACTCAAAATCTCTAGTAAAGACAAAATACAAGTAGTTTTGTTGTGGTTTAGTTGCTTTGGTTGTGTCTGTTTTACAGCCCCATGGACTACAGACCACCAGGATCCACAATCCATGGGATTTTCCAAGCAAGAATACTGGAGTGGCTTGTCATTTCCTTCCCCAGGGGAATCTTCCCAACCCAAGGATCAAACTCATGTCTCCTGCCCTGGCACAAGGATTCTTTTTGTTTGTTTGTTTCAAAATCTTATTTTATTTGAAAATGACCTAGCTATTCAATAGACTTTCAACACTTAGCACCACCCTTAGAAATTTAAGTTATGCCATTCTGGAGAGACTATTTTAGACAGATATTTCTAAAGAATAATTATTCTTAATAGAGTTTATATAAAAGTTCATGTCTCATTTACCTTTTTTAGAAGTTTTTTCACTTGAGGTAATTTCCTTGTTGACAAACTTGTAACAGATATAATATTTAACTTATATTAAACCTAAGTACAATGAAAATATTCTACTTAACGTTAATTACTCTAAGACATGTCTATATTAGATAGGTCAACAAACAAACATTAATATTAGATATTTAATACTGAATATTTCCCAGTTCACATGAACCTGGAATTTATTGTTTAATTTAGAATTACTTGATTTGTAAGCCCTTACCTTTTTTTAAGCCAAATAGAGCTCATATTAACCTCAAAATGTTACCCAGAGACAGAGACATACCAAGATATATTTAGAGAGACACAGTGCAAGATCTAGCTTCAAGTCTTTTTTTTTTTTTTTCTTCCCTTTTTCCTCAGTGTCAGAAGTTAGAGATGGTCTAGATAAGTGTTCCTAAGAGCCCTGGTCTCAAGGCACAGGGAAAGAAAATCAAGTTCTAACAAAATCACTGAGTAATCAAGCTGAAATGAAAAGAGATGAAGGTCCTAAAAATTACATAGTCAAAATGAGACTATAAGAAATGAAAAATAATGGTATTTTTCCACCAAGTCTAATCTATATGTCATAAAACACAACTAATTATCCCTGTGTTTGATCTGTAATTTCACTGATATATATGATAAACATTAAAAAATTATTAAAGATTTTCATAGGTTTGTTCTAATGCTTAATCTTCCAGTAGATTTTATCCACCATAATTGATTATTTAATGCATCTTTCTAATAAGAGGAACTTGAATAATGCAATCTTAACATTATCCACCTCAGAACCTCTTTAGAGCTCAGTGGGCTGCAAGGAAATATTTAATAACAGAAAATAAGAGTAACAGGAAGAAAGAAGGAAAAGAAAGAGGAAGAAAAATTGGGTGGGGAAGAGCAAAAAGTCTTATGATTAAGGAAGTTAAAGTCTTACATAATATGTTGCAGAGGAAATTTCAGTAAATGAGGAAAAGCACCAAAAGCCAAACTTCATAGTTCACGTTTTAGCTAAGGAATAAACTTGACTATATGTATCATTCTAGATACATATGTGTTTTCTCTTTAGGCTGGTATTTTTCTATTTTTACATTTTCACTGTATATGTACATTTTCATTTTTTAAACAATTGTAAGTGCAAAAGTTAATTTTCTATTTATGTCACTGCATAGAAAAATAACAATTCATAGTGTTATGG
Source organism: Cephalophus harveyi (assembly GCA_006410635.1). Lineage (NCBI taxonomy): Eukaryota > Metazoa > Chordata > Mammalia > Artiodactyla > Bovidae > Cephalophus > Cephalophus harveyi. The sequence goes on from SJYT01078740.1 coordinate 47,579, forward strand.
TAGAAATGGTTATATATTATATAAATTAATTAATAATAACTGGGATGACACCCAGGAGGAGGGCATGACAACCCACTCCAGTATTCTTGCCTGGAGAATCCCATGGACAGAGGAGTCTGGTGGGCTACAGTCCATGGTGGTGCAGAGTCAGACGTGACTGAAGTGACTTAGCAAGCATACAGGATGGGAAGAATAATCATATTTCTGAAATGAGGTTAGCAGCTGACAAATGAGAATTAGTTAACTAAATCATTCACTAATTAAATAAATGGATTTATCACACATCACAATTTTGACTCCAAGTAATAAAATGTGTAGGAAGTAAAAATGAAAATTAGCATTATAATGACAAGCATAAAATAAATGGAATCATTTCACATCAGAGATGTCTACAAATATTTGCAAAATCATAAAATATTTTGCCTTTTACTGCAATTCACAGATTATCTAAAATTACAGCTATATTTATTCCATTGTTTCCATCCCCAGATCCTTTTGGCAGTTCTACCTTTCTGGAGATATTATCTACATTTTTAAATATGTGTTTTAAATGCAATTTATGGTCACCCAGGAACAGTAATAGTAATTTCAAGCCTATTATTAACATTAAATATATTTTAATATGGTCCATCAACAAAGCATGTGTCAAA
>SJYT01078740.1:48410-65061 GCA_006410635.1 Cephalophus harveyi
TGATAAAATTTTTCCTCCTTACTTCATTCTTCAGGCAATTATTCTTATAAAGTTGCCTTCATCTGTTGAAATAAACTGAAAATATTAGATTAAAAAATATTAGTCCAAGCAAAATGGCAAGCATGCTTATTAATTATAAACAAAATTGAAAGTTGTTCTCTATCATACAATGAAATATCAGGCAAGACTGCATTTCATTTATGTGAGAAAACTGTCTAATTGCAGAGAATATAATTTATATATGTATTTGTGTAAAGACATAATTTTATTCATCAGATTTCTTATAAGAAGCACTATATTGCTGGAAGAAAGAGTTTGATATACTGCCATGATTAACAGCTAGGTAAGAAGTACATTATCAAGGGCCTACTCAAGAAACAGAAAAAAAAAAAAAACTGTATTAAAATGTTTAATAAAACAAAAAGAAGAATATATTTCTCCTGTGAGAAGTGAAGAGAAGGGAGGAGACTCTAGGAGGGAGAAGCCCAAATTACTGATACTGAATTTTTCATTGAAAGTGAAACTGAAAGTCACTCAGTCATGTCCGACTCTTTGAGATCCCATGGACTGTACAGTCCATGGAATTCTCCAGGCCAGAATATTGGCATGGGTAATCTTTCTCTTCTCCAGGGGATCTTCCCAACCCATTAATTCAACCCAGGTCTCCTGCATTGCAAGCGGATTCTTTACCAGCAAAGGTACAACCTTGAGACAAACTTAAGACCAACTGAATTTAAGAAAATAAAGAAATACATTATTTCTAGAACCTGGAGAGTCATGAACCTGACCATGCTTCTTATATTTATATACTCAACTTAATTTAGGTGTTTCATAGCTTCTATTCATTAATTATAAAAATGGAAAATGCCACTGTCTCTTCTATTTATTGTTTACTTATTCATTCATCAATTTATACTCATCTTCTCGAGAGCATTTCAAAACATTAAGTATGCTATAAAAATACTGCTTCAGTTCAGTTCAGTTCAGTCGCTCAGTCGTGTCCAACTCTTTGCGACCCCATGAATCGCAGCACGCCAGGCCTCCCTGTTCATCACCATCTCTCGGAGATCACTCAGACTCACGTCCATCGAGTCAGTGATGCCATCCAGCCATCTCATCCTCGGTCGTCCCCTTCTTCTCCTGGCCCCAATCCCTCCCAGCATCAGAGTCTTTTCCAATGAGTCAACACTTCGCATGAGATGGCCAAAGTACTGGAGTTTCAGCTTTAGCATCATTCCTTCCAAAGAAATCCCAGGGTTGAGTTCCTTCAGAATGGACTGGTTGGATCTTCTTGCAGTCCAAGGGACTCTCAAGAGTCTTCTCCAACACCACACTTCAAAAGCATCAATTCTTCGGCGCTCAGCCTTCTTCACGGTCCATCTCTCACATTCATACATGACCACAGGAAAAACCATAGCCTTGACTAGACGGACCTTAGTCGGCAAAGTAATGTCTCTGCTTTTGAAAATGCTATCTAGGTTGGACATAACTTTTCTTCCAAGGAGTAAGCGTCTTCTAATTTCATGGCTGCAGTCACCATCAGCAGTGATTTTGGAGCCTAAAAAAATAAAGTCTGGCACTGTTTCCACTGTTTCCCCATCTATTTCCCATGAAGTGATGGGACCAGATGCCATGATCTTTGTTTTCTGAATGTTTAAATATAAAAGAACATCTCTAAAATATATCTATGAAAACATGAGAAGACAACTACTGTACTTAAATTATCTCATAATACAGCTGAGCAATATTACAAAGAAAAAGACTTCTAGTTCATTGACAGCCCTCCAAATTAAAAGTAGGGTCTATACCCATTCCTTTTATTCTGGGAGGACCATGACTGCTTCAGCCTGTAGCGTACAGAGGAAGAGAAGCTATGTGACTTGCAAAGTTAGCCCATCAGAAGCCACTCATCCTTCACGTGGTTCTCCTGCAACACTGATTTTTGGGAGCCTCCTACTTGAACATTCCTACTGAAACCCAGATAAAACATTCCGAGAAACGCAAGCTGCATGGAGAGGTCACAGGTCAATGCACCGAACTCAGCAATGAACTCCATCAGCTCAGCCCAGAGACTTGTGATTAAAAAGCTATCAATGGAAATCTTTCCAGCTGAGGACCCAGGTAACTGTGCAGCAGAAAAGATGAATTCTCATTATGTCATAGCCTGACACTGACAGATTCCATGAGTAATTATTTCTTCTTTAAACCTTCACTCTAGGTGGTATATATTAATAACATAGTGCATTCACTACAAAGGACATGAATAAGAGAAGCAAAACTAGTTTAAACCAAGAAGAGGCTACAAACACTTGCAAAATTACACACACACACATACATATATATATATAGGCTTCTATATTACAATCTATTAATTTTCCTAACTATAGCCATATTTAACCCACTGTTCACATATTCTTCCACCAAGGTAAACCCAGAGAGAAAGATTACCCTATTCAATAGTGTCTAAAATTTTATTGAGGTAAGGCTCTTTAAATCATTTAATTCATTTTCAATTTTCTACAGTTAAATTTGCCTCTTTTTATTAACATTAAAATTTCTGGATAAGAAAAGAAAATATAGTGTTTTATAAGGGGTACTTAAATTATTCGATATTCTAAACTTCATTCAGTGAAAATTTAAGAGCCCTCTCAAACCACTCTATAACAAGTTCAGTTCAGCTCAGTCACTCAGTTGTGCTCAACTCTTTGCGACCCCATAGATTGCAGCACTCCAGTCTTCCATGTCCATCATCAGCTCCCAGAGCTTACTCAGACTCATGTCCATCGAGTCAGTGATGACATCCAACCATCCCTTTTTCTGTAATCCCCCTCTCCTCTTGTCTTCACTCTTTCCCAGAATCAGGTTCTTTGCCAATGAGTCAGTTCATTGCATCAGGTGGCCAAAGTACTGAAGCTTCAGCTTCAGCATCAGTCTTTCAAATGAATATTCACGGTTGATTTCCTTTTGTATTGACTGATTTGATCTCCTTGCTGTCCAAGTGACTCTCAAGAGTCTTCTTCAACACCACAATTCAGTTCAGTTCAGTCACTCGGTCATGTCATACTCTTTGCGACCTCATGAATTACAGCGTGCCAGGCCTTCCTGTCCATCACCAACACCCAGAGTCCATCCAAACCCATGTCCATTGAGTCAGTGATGCCATCCAACCATCTCATCCTCTGTCGTCCCCTTCTCCTCCTGCCCTCAATCTTTCCCAGCATCAGGGTCTTTTCCAATGAGTCAGCTCTTCGCATCAGGTGGCCAAAGTATTGGAGTTTGAGCTTCGGCATCAGTCCTTCCAATGAACACACAGGACTGATGTCCTTTAGGATGGACTGGTTGGATCTTCTTGCAGTCTAAGGGACTTTGAAGAGTCTTCTTTCAACAGCACAGTTCAAAAGCATCAATTCTTCAGCGCTCAGCTTTCTTTATAGTTCAACTCTTACATGCATACATGACCACTGGAAAAACCATAACCTTGACTAGACAGACCTTTGTTGGCAAAGTAATATCTCTACTTTTTAATATGTTGTCTAAGTTGGTCATAACTTCCCTTCCAAGGAGTAAGTGTCTTTTAATTTCACCATCTGCAGTGATTTTGGAGCCCAGAAAAATAAAGTCAGCCACTGTTTCCAGTTTCCCCATCTATTTGCCGTGAAGTGTTGGGACTGGATGCCATGATCGTAGTTTTCTGAATGTTGAGTTTTAAGCCAACTTTTTCACTCTCTTCTTTCACTTTCATCAAGAGGCTCTTTAGTTCTTCTTCACTTTCTGCCATAAGGGTGGTGTCATCTGCATATCTAAGATTATTGATATTTCTCCCAGCAATCTTGATTCCAGCTTCTGCTTCCTCAAGCCCAGCATTTCTCATGATGTACTCTGTATAGAAGTTAAATAAGCAGGGTGACAATATACAACCTTGGTGTACTCCTTTTCCTATTTAGAACCAGCCTGTTGCTCCATGTCCAGTTATAACTGATGCTTCCTGACCTCCATATAGGTTTCTCAAGAAGCAGGTTAAGTGGTCTGGTATTCCCATGTCTTTCACAATTTTCCACAGCTTATTATGATCCACACAGTCAAAGGCTTTGGCATAGTCAATAAAGCAGAAATAGATGTTTTTCTGGAATTTGCTCTTTTGATGATCCAGCAGATGTTGGCAATTTGATCTCTTGTTCCCCTGCCTTTTCTAAAACCAGCTTGAACATCTGGAAGTTCACGGTTCAGGTATTGCTGAAACCTGGCTTGGAGAATTTTGAGAATTACTTTACTAGCGTGTGAGATGAGTGCAATTGTGTGGTAGTTTGAGCATTCTTTGACATTGCCTTTCTTCGGAATTGCAATGAAAACTGACCTTTTCCAGTTCTATGGCTTCCACTGAGTTTTCCAAATTTGCTGGCATATTGAATGCAGCACTTTCACAGCATCATCTTTTAGGACTTGAAATAGCTCACCTGGAAGTCCATCACTTCCAGTAGCTTTGTTCATAGAGATGCTTCCTAAAGTCCACTTGACTTCACATTCCAGGATGTCTGGCTCTAGGTGAGTGATCACAACATCGTGATTAACTGGGTCGTGAAGATCTTTTTTGTATAGCTCTTCTGTGTATTCTTGCCACCTCCTCTTAATATGTTCTGCTTCTGTTAGGTCCATACCATTTCTGTCCTTTATTGAGCCCGTCTTTGCATGAAATGTTCCCTTGGTATCTCTAGTTATCTTGAAGAGATCTCTAGTCTGTCCCATTCTATTGCTTTCCTCCATTTCTTTGCACTGATCACTGAGGAAGGCTATCTTACCTCTCCTTGCTATTCTTTGGAACTCTGCATTCAAATTGGTATATCTTTCCTTTTCACTTCCCTTCTTTTCACAGCTCTTTGTAAGCCCTCCTCAGACGGCCATTATGCTTGTTTTCATTTGTTTTTCTTGCAGATGGTCTTGATCCCTGTCTCCTGTACAATGTCATGAACCTCCATCCATAGTTCATCAGGAACTCTGTCTGTGAGATCTAGTCCCTTAAATCTGTTTCTCACTTCCATTGCATAGTCTTAAGGGATTTGATTTAGGTCATACTTGAATGGCCTAGTGGTTTTCCCCACTTTCTTTAATTTCAGAATGAAATTGGCAATAAGGATTTCATAATCTGAGCCACAGTCAGCTCCCGGTCTTGTTTTTGCTGGCCGTATAGAGCTTCTCCATCTTTGGCTGCAAAGAATATAATCAATCTAATTTCAGTGTTGACCATCTGGTGATGTCCATGTGTAGTCTTCTCTTGTGTTGTTGGAAGAGGGTGTTTGCTATGACCAGTGCATTCTCTTGGCAGAACTCTATGAGCCTTTGTCCTGCTTCATTCTGTACTCCAAGGCCAAATTTGCCTATTACTCCAAGTGTTTTTGACTTCCTACTTTAGCATTCCAGTCCCCTATAATGAAAAGGACATCTTTTTTTTGTGTGTGTGTTAGCTCTAGAAGGTCTTGTACGTCTTCATAGAACTGTTCAACTTCAGCTTCTTCAGTGTTACTGGTTGGAGCATAGACTTGGATTATTGTGATATTGAATGATTTGCCTTGGAAAAGAACAGAGATCATTCTGTCCTTTTTGAGACTGCATCCAAGTACTGCATTTCAGAATCTTTTGTTGATCATGATGGCTACTCTATTTCTTCTAAGGGATTCCTGCCCACAGTAGTAGATATAATGGTCATCTAAGTTAAATTCATCCATTCCAGTCTATCTTAGTTTGTTGATTCCTAGAATGTCGATGTTCATTCTTGCTATCCCCTGTTTGACCACTTCCAATTTGCCTTGATTCATGGACCTAACATTCCAGGTTCTTATGTAATATTGTTCTTTACAGCATCGGACCTTGCTTCTATCACCAGTCCCAGCCACAACTGGGTGTTGTTTTTTCTTTGGCTCCATCCCTTCATTCTTTCTGAAATTATTTCTCAATTGATCACCAGAAGCATATTGGACACTTACCAACCTAGGAAGTTCATCTTTCATTGTCCTATATTTTTGCCTTTTCATGCTGTTCAATGGGTTTTCAAGGCAAGAATACCGAAGTGGTTTGCCATTCCCTTCTCCAGTGGACCACATTCTGTCAGAGTCTTCAACACCACAATTCAAAAGGATCAATTCTCTAGCACTCAGCTGTCTTTATGGTACAACTCTCACATCCACACAAGACTACTGGAAAAATAATAGCTTTGACTAGACTGACCTTTGTTGGTAAAGCAATGTATCTACTTTTTAACATGCTCTCTAGGTTTGTCATAGCTTTTCTTCCAAGGAGCAAGTGTCTTTCACTTTCATGGCTGCAGTCACCATCTGCAGTGTGTATGGAGCCCAGGAAAATAAAGTCTGTCAATGTTTCCATTGTTTCCCCATTTATTTGCCATGGATTGGTTGGACCAGATGCCATGACCTTAAGTTTTTTTGAATGTTGAGTTTTAAACCAGCTTTTTCATTCTTCTCTTTCACTTTCATCAATAGGCTCTTTAGTTCTTTCCTTTCTGCCATAAGGTTGGTATCATCTATATACCTGAGGTTATTGATATTTCTCCTGGCAATCCTAATTCCAGGTTGTGTTTCATTCACCCTTGGATTTCACATGATGTATAACAAACTAGAAATAAAATAGAAATAAAATTATAGCTCTATTATGAATTTGGAAATGACCCCCATGTTCTGGGAAGGTGGAAAATCTCCGCACCTAGGTGACTAGACTAAAGGAGGGTTATAGAAATAAAAGGTACAAGTTAAGTCAAGAGACAGCAAATTGAGCAGCCCTGTAAAGTTTAAGAACTGGCAGAGTTTAGGGACTTTTTTTGTGATACATTTTCAGCTCATTTATGTTGTACCACAGAGTAATTTAATGAGCCTATCTGCTGTAATTCCTATCAAACATGTATACAAAAAAATATTTTTTATTACTCCTAATATTTTCTGAAAGAAAAACAGAAAAATGAGAATGATGTGACTTGTAGAAACAAAATGAAATGATAGTGGCTTAGAAACAATGCTCTATTTTTTTTCTTTCACATTTAAGATAAATAGTTTATAATAAAAATCCATTTCAATCACTACAAGAAGACCATTGCTCTATAAGAAGCATACTTTGACTCATTATGATAATTTGAGAGCAGAATGAATTTTATACATTACCTAATAACTAATATATCTGAATTTATAAGATTTTATCATATAGCCAAGAAAAACTCAGAATAGATTCTCACGGTGGGCTACTTTAAATATTTAAGACGGTAACAAAAGCTTTGTGGATCATTGTTAAAACGTAATATTTTCATCCCTCCTCCTTTCTCCAAATCATTTTTCCTTCTAATAAGTTATCTGAATCAACTAAGGCTTACATTACCTAACATTTGGATTTTTGGCTAAATCCAAAATCAGCATGGTTAAAAATAAATGTATGACCATATTATAAATGTATATAAGCAGAACAGTGCTTAGCTATACACAGTACATCCAACAAAAAGTATTTTGAACATTCTTTATGGGTATCTACTCCATAGCCTTCCGCCCATCAATTCCACTATTTGTGGCTAGTGTGATGTTTTTAATCACACTCTTAAGTCCTGCTCTGTAAGCTGTTTTCTCACTGTTGAGCTATTGTATCATGCAAATCCCTGAAAATAATCTAAGCTTTTCTATGAAAAGATATTCTGAATTTTGCATTGAAGTAAAACATCAAAAGAACTAAAAAATTACAACATGTTGCTTATTTTTTTGACAAACGCAGTATTTTGTAAGGCTGCAATCACCAATCACAACACCATCAATAATTCAACATTCGTTGATTCCAAAAATCCAAGATTTGTGCCTTAAAATGGTTTCTTCAGGGGATTAATTGCCTGAGTATAGATTATTGAAAGTCAATGGGAGGCAGTTCACTAACCTTGGTGGGAGAAAAATAACTTGCAGATATGCTGTCAGATTTAATATATATCTTTAGCACACTGCTTTTTATATATATAAATTGTTTATAATTTTATAATTTAATAAAACATGATAATTAGATAAAAATATCAGGTGACTTCTTGTGAAGGGTGGGTATTTTCACTCCAATGAAAATAAACATTGATAGACAGATTCACTGATCAGAGAACATAATGCCATTTACATGGGATTATATTGTCTATAGCTTTTAGGAAAGCCTCCAAGTTTAAACAAACAAACAAACAAACAAAAAAGAATAAAAAAGTAACTTACTTTAAACTCATGAATTATGTTCTCATTGTGTCTTGAAATAAATTGAAATCATTATTTGCACACCTAACAATAATAATCTGTTCCTTAGATTTTATTTTATCAAATCTCAATGATTTATATCCAGTCTTTCTAAAGGTGGTATGTGTTCATTACTGGAAACATATAATTCTGAGTGAACATACAGTTCTACTTGTAATTGATCTCTATCAATATTAAATATTCCTTATGATTTCCTTTGGAGAATTTTTAGTTTTCACCTTGTTTTCCTATTGTTTCTTTCATCAATCACAGAACTACAAATAATTGGAGTGTCATTTTGAGGACAGAGGCAATAGGAAAAATCACATGGCTAATGATTTAAAAACATTTGAATTTTCAAATTTATTTCACATTAAATTTTAAGAAAAGTATTATAAGTTCCCAGTTTGAAACTCAGTATTTCAGAGTATCTCTGCTATATCTGTCCATTGTGGTATACATAAGAAATCATAATCCATGATAAAAAATCAATTAAGCACAAATGACTTAGCATCTGAAAACATCCAGCCAGTTTCTTATTAGATTTTAATGATGTTAAGCTATTATTTAACAAATATTTTATATTATGTTTCTAATATACAGTTGAAAAATTGTGTTTTTACATAAATAAACATGCTGAAAATACTGACTTCAGTTAAATTATATGTATCTGTTGATAGAATTTATATAAACAGATTAAGAATGACAAAGAACTTCATAATAATTTCTAAAAAGATATTTCTTTTACAGACTACACTTGATTCCAGTCCAGCGTTTCTCATGATGTACTCTGAGATGTGTATAAGAGACAGGACTACACTTGTGTTAGTCCAGTTTACTGAGAAGGTAGCTAAAATCTTTTTCATGTACAGTCATTTATATAATTGATTTTAATGGTTGGTTTAGAATCTAAAATTTCTGTAGTCCAAATTTAGAATAACTTTTAAATATAATTGCCTCAGCTTGTATTGCTAATGAGTTACTTGTATGAAAAGTGATGAAATAAACTAGATTTACTTATCTACAAATGATCCTGGGTATATTCACTAAGTGGATGTTTTAATATATTATTCTTAAGACATTGCACTATTTTTGAAGCTTTCCCTCTGTATAACTTCTGCTTATGCATTTATATAACTTTAATTTACTTAATATACTTGTCCCAAAATAATAAACTTTATGTTGCTGTATTGAGGAACATGTCACTAAAATATTAGCTTTTACTATATTTGGCTACAGTGACTGCTCATTGTTGAAGTCAGTGAAAATAATCCATCTGTACCCTAAAACCTATCTGAAAGTAGAGATTGACTTTCTATTCATTCAACATCTAATAAAGAAACAAAGTTTTATTATTATGCATACAATAAATTCAGATTACTTATCAAGGTAAAATTTACCTAACTTAAAATTAGCTATGTTTAAAGCATATTGCTCAGTGGCAATTGGTACCTTAACAGTGTTGTGCAGGCATTTTTTTTTTTTTCAGGACCTTTATACATAAGCATACATACTGCATTCACATACTACTAAATGCTAACTTAATTCACAAAGATTTTAAAAATCTTTCAATATTCATGACTCCACTCAATGTGTCACATGGGTATATGTTGCCTTAAGTTGTCTGTTAAATTAATAGGTGGATGCCTTGTTTTCTTAATCAGGTTGCAAACACCTCAAGGCAAAATCAAAATATGTTTTTCTTTTCTTTTTTTTTTCCTTTTTTTTTTTTTAATTTTTAATTCTTTAAATTGGTTTTGCCATACATCAACACGTATCCACCACAGGTATACACGTGTTCCCCATCCTGAACGCTCCTCCCTCCTACCTACCCGTACCATCCCTCTGGGTTGTCCCAGTGCACCAGCCCCAAGCATCCAGTATCATGCATTGAACCTGGGCTGGTGACTCATTTCATATATGATAATATACATGTTTCAATGCCATTCTCCCACATCATCCCACACTCTTCCTCTCCCACAGAGTCCAAAAGACTGTTCTATACATCTGTGTCTCTTTTGCTGTCTCACATACAGGGTTATTGTTATTATCTTTCTAAATTCCATATATATGCATGAGTATACTGTATTGGTGTTTTTCTTTCTGGCTTACTTCACTCTGTAAAATAGGTTCCAGTTTCATCCATCTCATTAGAACTGATTCAAATGTCTTCTTTTTAATGGCTGAGTAGTACTCCATTGTGTATATGTACCACAGCTTTCTTATCCATTCCTCTGCTGATGGACATCTAGGTTGCTTCCATGTCCTGGCTATTACAAACAGTGCTGCAATGAACATTGGGGTACACATGTCTATTTCAATTCTGGTTTCCTCAGTGTGTATGCCCAGCAGTGGGATTGCTGGGTCATAAGGCAGTTCTATTTCCAGTTTTTTAGCAAGGTTTTTCATACTGGTTGGTGATTCCTTAGATTGTATCTAATGTCCTAAGGGGTCAGCATCTGCCCTTCAGTGGAACACTGTTAAAAACCAAGCTTTTGCATGATCATTTAATTCTTACATTTTAACTCAAATGCCAACTTGAGCACAGAAGTTGTGTAGCAGTGTTCTTTTTAATGGGGCTTCCCTAGGAAAGTTATGACCAACCTAGATAGCATATTCAAAAGCAGAGACATTACTTTACCAACAAAGATCCATCTAGTCAAGGCTATGGTTTTTCCAGTGGTCATGTATGGATATAAGAGTTGGACTGTGAAGAAAGCAGAGCACTGAAGAATTGATGCTTTGGAACTGTGGTATTGGAGAAGACTCTTGAGAATCCCTTGGACTGCAAGGAGATTCAACCAGTCCATCCTAACGAAGATCAGCCCTGGGTGTTCAGGTGTTGGAAGGACTGATGCTGAAGCTGAAACTCCAATACTTTGGCCACCTCATGCAAAGAGTTGACTCATTGGAAAAGACTCTGATGCTGGGAGGGATTGGGGGCATGAGGAGAAGGGGACGACAGAGGATGAGATGGCTGGATGGCATCACTGACTCGATGGATATGAGTTTGGGTAAACTCCGGGAGTTGGTGATGGACAGGGATGCCTGGAGTGCTGCAATTCATGGGGTCACAAAGAGTCGGACACGACTGAGCTACTGGACTGACCTGAACTGAAGTAGCTCAGCTGGTAAAGAATCTGCCTGCAATGCAGGAGACCCTGGTTCTTTAAATAAAATCCTCTCCCAGAAGATTTGAAGATAACATGTGCAGGGAATACACTAGATAGTCACTAAATTTAAAAGAAGTGGAAAATTTCACTATTTTACTTTGTAACTGTATGGAGGAAAAGACATTTCAAAATCCATAAGAAATAATTGTTATTGTTATTGTTTAGTCACTCAGTCATGCCTGACTCTTTGTAAACCCGTGGACTGTAGGCCACTAGGATCCTCTCGCCATGGGATATCCCGGGCAAGAATACTGGAATGGGTTGCCATTTCCTTCTGCAGGGGATCTTCCTGACCCATGGATCAAACCCATGTTCCTGTATTTGTAAGCAAATTCTTCACTGTTGTACCACTAGGGAAGCTCCTCAAAATAAATATGATATACTTCACAGATATCCAGCCCCATGACTTCATGGCAAATAGATGGAGAAACAATGAAAACAGTGAGAGACTTTATTTTCTTGGGTATCAAAATCACTGCAGATGGTGATTGCAGCCAAGAAATTAAGAGACACTTGCTCCTTGGAAGAAAAGCTACAACAAACCTAGGTAGCATATTAAAAAGCAGAGACATTACTTTGTTGACAAAGTCCGTCTAGTCAAAGCACTGGGATGACCCAGAGGGATGGTATGCGGAGGGATGTGGGAGGGGAGTTCACGATTGGGAACATGTGTACACCCGTGGCAGATTCATGTTGATGTATGGCAAAAGCAATACAATATTGTAAAGTAATTCAGTTCAGTTCAGTTCAGTCACTCAGTCGCGTCTGACTCTTTGCTACCCCATGAGTAGCAGCACACCAGGCATCCCTGTCCATCACCAACTCCCGGAGTTCACTCAAACTCAACGTCCATTGAGTCAGTGATGCCATCTAGCCATCTCATCCCCTGTCGCCCCCTTCTCCTCCTGCCCCCAATCCCTCCCAGCATCAGAGTCTTTTCCAATGAGTCAACTCTTTGCATGAGGTGGCCAAAGTACTGGAGTTTCAGCTTTAGCATCATTCCTTTCAAAGAAATCCCAGGGCTGATCTCCTTCAGAATGGACTGGTTGGATTTCCTTGCAGTCCAAGGGATTCTCAAGAGTCTTCTCCAACACCACAGTTTAAAAGCATCAATTCTTCAGGGCTCAGCCTTCTTCACAGTCCAACTCTTGCATCCATACATGACTACTGAAAAAACCATAGCCTTGACTAGACGGACCTTTGTAGGCAAAGTAATGTCTCTGCTTTTGAAAATATTATCTAGGTTGGTCATAACTTTTCTTCCAAGGGGTCTTTTAATTTCATGGCTGCAGTCACCATCTGCAGTGATTTTGGAGCCCAAAAAAATAAAGTCTGACACTGTTTCCATTCTTTCCCCATCTATTTCCCATGAAGAGATGGAACCGGATGCCATGATCGTCGTTTTCTGAATGTTGAGCTTTAGGCCAACTTTTTCACTCTCCACTTTCACTTTCATCAAGAGGCATTTTAGTTCCTCTTCACTTTCCGCCATAGGGTGGTGTCATCTGCATATCTGAGGTTATTGATATTTCTCACGGCAATCTTGATTCCAGCTTGTGTTTCTTCCAGTCCAGCGTTTCTCATGATGTACTCTGCATATAAGTTAAATAGGCAGGGTGACAATATACAGCCTTGATGTACTCCTTTTCCTATTTGGAACCAGTCTGTTGTTCCATGTCCAGTTCGAACTGTTGCTTCCTGACCTGCATACAGATTTCTCAAGAGGCAGGTCAGGTGGTCTAGTATTCCCATCTTTTTCCTCCAGTAAAAAAAAAAAAAAAAAAAAAAAAAAAAACTATGGCTTTTCCAGTGTTGAGTGTTAGACCATTAAGAAAGCTGAGCACCAAATAATTGATGCTTTTTTAACCATGGTTTTGGAGAAGACTCTTGAGGTCCCCTGGAGTGCAAGGAGATCAAGCCAATCAATCCTAAAGGAAATCAGTCCTGAATATTCATTAGAAGGACTGATGCTGAAGCTGAAGCTACAATACTTTGGCTACCTGATGCAAAGAACTGACTCATTGGAAAAGACCCTGATGCTGGGAAAGATGGAAGGCAGGAAGAGAGGGGGACAGCAGAGGATGAGATGGTTGGATGGCATCCCCGACTCAATGGACATGAGTTTGAGTAAGCTCCAGGAGTTGGTGAAGGACAGGGAAGCCTGGTACGCTGCAGTCCATGGGGTTGCAAAGAGTTGGACATGAAGAATCAATGACTGAACTAACGTGAGTTTGAGTGAACTCCGAGAGCTGGTGATGGACAGGGAGGTCTGGCGTGCTGCAATTCATGGGGTTGCAAAGAGTCGGACACGACTGAGCGACTGAACTGAACTGAACTGAAATAACTCATGGAAAAACATTATACAGATGTTAACATTTTACACCAACTAGCAGAATGGTTACACCCCTAGTACACTGAAGCAAAACTTGTTGGACTTGGGACAACTTTCTACTTGATAGTTATGTGGCCACAAAGAAACTCCTGAACCTTCAAAAAATTCAGTAAAATGGGAAAAATCATAAAATTCATACACCATAAGCTCACTGTGAGAACTGAGTTAATGTATTTAAAATTGAGAAAGGTTACATTACAAATCCTAGAAACTCAGTTTGTTTGATGCAGATCTGAATTTTGTTAATCTTGCCACAGTTATATGGAAATGCTTAAACTGTTACTTTAAAAATGACAAATGAAGGTTCAAGGAATTTTATTTGGAGCCCAAAGGAGGTCAGAAGAACAATTACAGTCTATTTATAACCCAGAAAATTGTTTAAGTATTTTAAGATAGCTATTCATGAATGAAAGCAGAGTAATAAAATAAAAACAACTCAAATAGGTCTAGATTCAAACCAAGTGCTAGGAAAAAAATCACCAATAATTTGAGGATTCAAAAATACTATACAAAAATCGGGCACATGCCTTTTTTCTACTCTAGTCTTAAAATCTGATGTACATTTTGAAAAATTAAAAATATTATAATATTACAGATTAGGTTTAATAGACTTAAATAAATTAGAGACACCATAATAATACTTAAGAATGTTGCAGAAAACTGTTGCATTAACATATCTTCTGATTTATTTATAAGACAGGCCTCCCAGTGAGACCCTAACAAGGATCTCAGGGAAAGGAAAGGAAGAGAAATGACTCTTTTTTTTTTTTTTTTTTCTCATTTTCACTTTACTTCACCTTCCTTCAGGAGAAGATATTGACACAGTTTCCAAAATGAAGGTCTATGCCATATACTATATTAATGAAATAAACAACATTTAAAAGTGGAAAGGCTCTCCTATTATCAGAAGTACTGACAGGTATTAGAATAATATTAAAAGTCATTCATTTGGAGAAAAATAATATTAAAAGTAAATTAAAAATAATATTAATAATATATTATTAATAATAATAAAATTAAAAGTAAATTAAAAATAATATTAAAAGTCATTCATTTGGAGAAAAATCATAATATAAATAGTCTGTGTTTGCCTTCAGTATTTGTTAGATCCAACTGGAATAAAGTCTTCGAAAATTTAAAATCTTTTAATGCATAGAAATGACCACAGAGGATCTATTTTTCTTGCCATGAAAACTAAACTATCTGCTACCTTGAGGAAAAGAAAATAATGAATTTGAAAGGTGACATTCATGTTTTAAATATGGCCAGGCTTTTTAATTTGTTTTTATTTGCTATGTTCTAGTGTAACTTGGAAGAAACTGGAAATGAATACTGATTAGAAATTTAATCAAAGGGTAATGAAGGCTTTTTTGCCCTTTTTAAATGAATGTTATTACATTTTTTTCCCCAAAGTCCATGTTTCCTAACAAAAATGAAATTAGGACTAATGATATTAAGACTGCAATGCAGATTCACAAATGGCCACGAATTTGTAAATGTGCCTAAAATATGTCAAGAGACTCTGATATGAAGAGATTTCAAAATAAGTTGAGATCATAAAATAGTTTGTAATCCATAGGATTAACTAGTGGGCAAAAGTCAATGATGTAATTCTAAGACCTAATGATTGAATTTATAATTTTCTGTCTCCTCAGTGTTCCCACCCTACTTGACATTCAGCCTAGTGACAGACAGACAACAGACTAGCTACAATAATATGTGTATAGCCTATGATAGGAATGTTTTAAAAGTTATAAAGTATATGACCATGGGTGAATTTAACTCAGATGACCATTATATCTACTATTGTGGGCAGGAATCCCTCAGAAGAAATGGAGGGGCTATCATGGTCAACAAGAGTCCAAAATGCAGTACTTGGATGCAATCTCAAAAATGACAGAATGATCTCTGTTCGTCTCCAAGGCAAACCATTCAATATCAGAGTTATCCAAGTATATGCCCCAACCAGTAATGCTGAAGAAGCTGAAGTTGAACTGTTTGATGAAGACCTACAAGACCTTTTAAAACTAACATCCAAAAAAGATGTCCTTTTCATTATAGGGGACTGGAATGCTAAAGTAGGAAGTCAAGAAACACCTGGAGTAACAGGCAAATTTGGCCTTGGAATGCAGAATGAAGCAGGGCAAAGACGAATAGAGTTTTGCCAAGAAAATGCACTGGTCATAGCAAACACCCTCTTCCAACAACACAAGAGAAGACTCTACACATGGACATCACCAGAAGGTCAACACCGAAATCAGATTGATTATATTCTATGCAGCCAAAGATGGAGAAGCTCTATACAGTCAACAAAAACAAGACCAGGAGCTGACTGTGGCTCAGATCATGAACTCCTTATTGTGAAATTCAAACACAAATTGAAAAAAGTAGGGAAAACTGCTAGACCATTCAGGTATGACCTAAATCAAATTCCTTAAGATTATACAGTGGAAGTGAGGAATAGATTTAAGGGCCTAGATCTGATAGATAGAGTGCCTGATGAACTATGGAATGAAGTTCGTGACTTTGTACGGGAGACAGGGATCAAGACCATCCCCATGGAAAAGAAATACAAAAAAGCAAAATGGCTGTCTGGGGAGGCCTTACAAATAGCTGTGAAAAGAAGAGAGGCGAAAAGCAAAGGAGAAAAGGAAAGATATAAGCACCTGAATGCAGAGTTCCAAAGAATAGCAAGAAGAGATAAGAAAGCCTTCTTCAGTGATCAATGCAAAGAAATAGAGGAAAACAACAGAATGGGAAAGACTAGAGATCTCTTCAAGAAAATTAGAGATACCAAGGGAACATTTCATGCAAGGATGGGCTCGATAAAGGACAGAAAT
>SJYT01078740.1:65549-109347 GCA_006410635.1 Cephalophus harveyi
ACTCCAGTACTTTGGCCACCTCATGCGAAGAGTTGACTCATTGGAAAAGACTCTGATGCTGGGAGGGATTGGGGGCAGGAGGAGAAGGGGACGACAGAGGATGAGATGGCTGGATGGCATCACGGACTCGATGGACGTGAGTCTGAGTGAACTCCAGGAGATTGTGATGGACAGGGAAGCCTGGCGTGCTGCGATTCATGGGGTCGCAAAGAGTCGGACACGACTGAGAGACTGAACTGAACTGAACTGACCATATAATCACATTTATTAAAATGAAGCTTTGGTATGTTAGAGTCTCAATAAGTGTCTGATAATGAATTATTTTTTCTCTTCCAACAAATTTCAACCTATTTTATGTTATTTTTAAAAGTTGCTGTCTCGCATACTGGGTTGTCATTACCATCTTTCTAAATTCCATATATATATATATGTATTAGTATACTGTATTGGTGTTTTTCTTTATAGCTTACTTCACTCTGTATAATAGGCTCCAGTTTCATCCACTTCATTAGAACGGATTCAAAGGTATTCTTTTTAATGGCTGCACACATCTACATAGTTTTAAAAATCACATAATATTGGCAGATATATAATGAAAAGTCCACCCCATAACTTAACAGCACTCTTCAAAAGCAATCATCTTAAATATTTTAAGCACTTCTTCACTTCCCTACTTAGAAACCCTCAACATTACTCTTATCCTGCTCTCTCTCTTAACTTTTCAACTTCAGACACTATTGCTTTTTCTCTACTGAAGACGAAAATTCATCACTCTTAACGACACTCCCTTCACCACAAACATTCACAAGTAAACAGGACACACTCTCACACACATACTCACAAAAGCACTTCCTTGCCTTATTTTCTTACTATGGTTACATCACAAAATCATCACTATTTATATTACAATGACAGTGATAAATTCTGCAGTAAAATTGCATTTCTTGTTATACTGTCATTTGTTATCCAGGATGACTAATTGCTTAAATATCTGAATCTGATTATTTGTTAATACAGGGCTTCCTTGGTGGCTCAGTAGTAAAGAATCTACCTGCCAATGAAGGAGATGCAAGTTCAATCCCTGAGCTGGGACAATCACCTGGTGAAATGGCAACCCACTCCAGTATTCTTGCCTGGGAAATCCCATGGACAGAGGAGCCTGGCAGGCTACAGTCCATGGGGTCACAAAAGTGTTGGGCACAATTTAGTGACTAAACAACAACAATTCTGATTAAGCACTCATCAAGTATTTATCTTACTGATTATTTTTAGCATCTCCCCATTTGTCTTTGCCTCAGTAAGACTGGAATATTTTTTAACTTTTAGCTTTTATTTTTTTCTGAAAATTTAGGAAGGCATGGAGACAAACACATGTATTCAATTTGTCATGTTTAATCAGATATCTGCCATTAAGTATTTGTATAATCTTTAGGTTAAATTCACACATGTTACATACACACATATATACATACATACATTTGAGGATGGATTTCCTTGTGCAAAATATTTCAATGTTGAGTCAGTCTTAAGTCTTTATACCATTATATATCACGGATCAGCAACAGCACTGTCCCTCCACCAATATAATTCCTCTCCTGAATTTTAGCGCTTCCCTTTCTTGGTCACCAGTGTGTCCCCAGGGCTTGACTCAAAGTATTTGGTGAAAATAGATGTCTGACTGACAAGCTATTGTACCATTAAGAAGTCTCCAGTCATTGAATTTTTTGGCTTCTATCTTTATAAATTATTATTGTGTGATATTTTTTAATAGAACAAGATTGCTATAAACTAATTCCATAAGGCGTACAGGAAGTCACACTTTCTCTTGATACTGAAAGTATTTATTTATTTATTATGATAGTCTTTTTAAAATTATTATTATTATTTTTTTACTTTACAATATTATATTGGTTTTGCCATACATTGACATGAATCTGCCATGGGTATACATGTGTTCCCCATCCTGAACCCCTCTCCCACCTCCCTCCCCACCCCATCCCTCTGGGTCATCCCAGTGCACCAGCCCTGGGCACCTTGTATCATGCATTGGACCTAAACTGGCAATTCATTTCACATATTATAATATACATGTTTCAATGCTATTCTCCCATATCATCCTATGGTTGCCTCTCCCACAGAGTCCAAAAGACTGTTCTATACATCTCTGACATTACTTTGCCGACTAAGGTCCGTCTAGTCAAGGCTATGGTTTTTCCTCTGGTCATGTATGGATGTGAGAGTTGGACCGTGAAGAAGGCTGATCGCCGAAGAATTGATGCTTTTGAAGTGTGGTGTTGGAGACGACTCTTGAGAGTCCCTTGGACTGCAAGAAGATCCAACCAGTCCATTCTGAAGGAGATCAACCCTGGGATTTCTTTGGAAGGAATGATGCTAAAGCTGAAACTCCAGTACTTTGGCCACCTCATGCGAAGAGTTGACTCATTGGAAAAGACTCTGATGCTGGGAGGGATTGGGGGCAGGAGGAGAAGGGGACGACCGAGGATGAGATGGCTGGATGGCATCACTGACTCGATGGATGTGAGTCTGAGTGAACTCCGAGAGATGGTGATGAACAGGGAGGCCTGGCGTGCTGCGATTCATGGGGTCGCAAAGAGTCGGACACGACTGAGCGACTGAACTGAACTGAATACATCTCTGTCTCTTTTGTTGTCTCACATACAGAGTTATTGTTACCATCTTTTTAAATTCCATATATATATATGTGTTAGTATACTGTATTGGTGTTTTTTCTTCCTGGCTTACTTCACTCTGTATAATAGGTTCCAGTTTCATTCACCTCATTAGATCTGATTCAAACATATTCTTTTTAATGGCTGAATAATATTCCATTGTGTATATGTACCACAGCTTTCTTATCCATTCCTCTGCTGATGGGCATCTAGGTTGCTTCCATGTCCTGGCTATTATAAACAGTGCTGCAATGAACGTTGGGGTACACGTGTCTCTTTCAATTCTGGTTTCCTCGGTGTGTATGCCCAGCAGTTGGATTGCTGGGTCATACAGCAGTTCTATTACCAGTTTTTTGACTAATCTTCACACTGTTCTCCATAGTGGCTGTACTAGTTTGCATTCCCACCAACAGTGTAAGAGGGTTCCCTTTTCTCCACACACTCTCCAGCATTTATTGCTTGTAGACTTTTGGATAGCAGCCATTCTGACTGGCATGAAATGGTACCTCATTGTGGTTTGGATTTGCATCTTTTCATATGTTTGTTAGCCATCTGTATGTCTTCTTTGGAGAAATTTCTGTTTAGTTCTTTGGCCCACTTTTTCATTGGGTCATTTATTTTTCTGGAATTGAGCTACAGGAGTTGCTTGTATATTTTTGAGATTAATTCTCTTTCCATTGCTTCATTTGCTATTATTTTCTCCCATTCTGAAGGCTGTCTTTTCATCTTGCTTATAGTTTCCTTTGTTGTGAAGAAGCTTTTAATTTTAATTAAGTCCCATTTATTTTTTTAATTTAGTTTTAACTTATTATCATGTACCAAACACTGTGATCCACACTGTACTCTACCCTCAAGCCCAGAAGACTAAGGCTTTTATAGAGGTTGGGATTATCATATGCACACTATCATATATAAAATAACCAATGAGGACCTACTCTACATCACAGGAAACTACACACTATTTTATAATAATTTATAAGGGAAAAGAATCTGAAAAAGAATATATATAGATAGATAGATAGATAAACTGAATCACTACTTTGTATACCAGAAACTAGCACAACATTGTAAATCAACTATATTTCAATTAAAAGAAAAAGAAAATAAGAAAAAGTAAAAGTATTTTGGGGTTTGGTTGGTGGTTCTGATGGTAAAGAATCTTCCTGCAGTGCAGGAGACTGTGGTTCATTCCCTGGTTTAGGAAGATCCCCTGGAGAAGGGAACAGTTACCCACACCAGTATTCTGCCTGGAGAAATGCATAGACAAAGGAGCTTGGCAAGGTACAGTCCATGGAGTCTCAAAGAGCTAGACACAACTGTGGGACTAAGCACACAGTACAAAGCATATTTTTAAAAACAAAACCAAAAAGATCACTTTATATGAATTATGAAGTTTCATTGCTTTCAGCAGAGCAGGCATATGGTGAGTTTGAAACCCTGATTATATATAGACTCTGCTGCACTCTCTAGACTTCCTGGAATGTTACTTATCAAATCCTGTTTGATATTTCATCCTATATATTTTGAGCCTATTTCTGACAACTGTGCTGACCACGCTGTTTATGTCTCATGACTTCAGCCAATTTAAGACTAGATTCCAGCTTGCCATCATCTACCACTGTGAACTCACCTGAACTGTTTTGCCAAGGCAAGACCTCACTTCCATCTTCTTCCTGCCTACCCAGTAAACACTAATGTCCTCTAAATCTTCCCCATGTAAGTTCACGTGGTGCTTGCTCAGGACAGATAGTATTTCATCTAAAGTAACTGTAATCCTTTCCCACTGGGCTTTAGATTTGACATATCACTTCATTACTTTCATACCCTGCTTTGTGTATTTTGCACACATGGCTCAAACAGCTTTAGTCATCTCTACTCAGATTTTGTTTACCTAAAACCTTGATTAGATTTCTGTGTATTGCAGTGACTTCCTACCAAAGTAATCACTTTCTTTTGTAACAAATTCTAAACCTCTGCTGTGAAAAATCAAGTTTATATGATTTCAGCTCCTTTTAACTCCAATTTTTCCTGAAGGAACAGTATCAGTTCTTAAGATATTCTAAAAGGCAATGTATGGTGATTTGTGTTTCATAAAGCAAATAGAATATGAAGGAAGCCTAAATATAACAGAATTCTGATCCTGCCTTTAATTGGTGGTGTGACCTTATTTAGGTTACTCTATATTCCATGAGCATCTCCTTTCTCACTTGGAAAACAGATTTGGATAGTAACTATCCCTTAGGTATTCTTAAAGGATACATAGATTAATATATAAGAAGCACACATAAAATATCCAGCACATAGCACACATTACAGAAGTATTTGTTGTCTCACTTTTGCAGGGACAGTGGGGGCCCTGTTTTTGGAATGAGAGCAATTTTATTAATAGCTGTTGTTTTTAATTGAATATATAAAGCATATCAATTACCAATAGAAGGAACCAACCAACCAACCTGTATAACATCAACGTTTCTTCAGCTACATTTCTGACAAATGAAGGGATTTCTAGGTGGCACAGTAGTTAAAAAATCTGCCTGCAGTGCAGGAGGCACAGATGTGGGTTCAATCCCCAGGTCAGGAAGATCCCCTCATAGAGGGCATGGCAGCCCATTCCAGTATTCTTGCCTGGAGAATTCTATGGATAGAGCAGCCTGGCAGACTACAGTCCATATGGTTGCAAAGAGTCAGACATCACTGAAGTGACTGAGCACACATGCAAATACTGACAAATGAACTTCTACGTAACTCTTCAAATATGGCACAGACATTTAATTTTTTACAACTGTCACTAAATTATTGTACAGTTTGATTTTCTGGAAAATTCACCTATGTTAGATAAATGTGTTTCACTGCAATTTCCCGTCCATAATTGCTATCAATATTTAGAGACATAAGGAGAAACATTCCCATTACCTCCCAATCATGAATGTCTCAAGCCCAACATGGTAGCTGTCTCTTGACACACAGGATCCACAGTATCCTTAAGTTAGCTAGGTTTGGTACCTCTCATTGGCAACAAAAAAGTCTTGATCAATATAGAGATATTTATCTTTTAATCAGTATGCTTCACACATTTTTCTTGACCAACCAGAAAAGTTTTCAATGTATCCTCTGATGCATATTTCACCATTTTAATTCACAGAAAGTTGCAGTCAAAGATCCTGTTGAAATGAAAATTAATCAACTTCAGGACCTTGCTGGTGGAGCAGTGCTTGAGACTTCACTTTCCAAGGCAGGAGGTGCAGTTTCAGTCAGTGGTTGGGGAGCTAAGGTCATACATGCCTCGTGGCCAAAAGTAACTCGAGAACAGAAACAACAAAAGTAGTACTGTAACAAACTCAAGACTTAAAAAAAAAAAAAAAAAAGTGGCCCATACTCAAAGAAAAAATATTTAAAAAAGAAAATATCTGCCCTATTTTCAACCTCCTTTAATCTGTAAGCCCAAGGAAGCCATCAATGAAGTGATCAACAACAGACATAACTGTATTTAAATTTAAGTTCTGAATCAGTAAACCTATGGGTCACTTGAAGTAGAGGAATATCTCAAGAAAAGTCGTCACATACTGTGGTCACACAGGCAAAAATTATTTGGAGATCAAGAACAGACTAAGGGAAAATGAGGAATAATGGTCCTATGGGAAATTAGCCAAACCAGGTCCTTTATTACTTCTAAAAGAGCATCTCATTTTATGTCTCATTAGGTCAGCCCAAACTATGTTGCTGTGATTTAAATACAAAGAATATCAATACTTAAGAAGACTAAAGACTTTCATATTACCAGAACAGAATTCTTCAATTTAAGGATATCTGAACACCATGCTTCTGAGAGCAAACATAATTGCTTTTGATTAACCCAGTGACTCCTGCACTGCTGATAACATTGTCGCCTTGTTGTTTTATATTATTGTTGCTCTCGACTTTTTTTTTCTTTCTTAGATAAAGATGATTTAAAGGGCTGCAAAAGGCTTACAATAGAAAATCAAGTCACATTTCAGTTTGGTTTATAATTATGTATTCAAAAACCATACTGTTCTAATTAAAATTGAGAAATAATAAGTCAAAAATGGTCAAACTCATCACTGTAACTATCATTTACTTCTTTTGTTGTCTGAACTGGTTCATTAAAACTTGGTCACCTCAGGGCATATAAATAAACACTAAGGATTTTTTCTTCAGTGTATATATTCATGTTTTATAATGGCATAGCTCTAGCTCCATCTCAAAATATTTGAACGTTATCTGTTTAGCAATTCACAAATGCTGTATGGCAAATTCAATAGGCATTTGAGTTTTCCTACTTAAGAGTTTTTGCCTTTAAAGCTTTAACCATCATTATTTTGAACGCATTTAACTATGAAAACAATACGATTATTCTTTCATAGTGACCTAGTTCAAGAGATGTAGGTTTCTGAACTACCACAAGATTCTTCAAAACAGATTTAATATTTTTTTGCTGTGTTTCACCTAAAGGCTCAATACAACACCAAGCACCTTATCTTGATTCAAATTGAACACCTCTGCTCCATGCTTAGGTAAGCTGTAACAAATATCACTTTCTATTTCTATGTTTCATCTGCTATTTCTATCATATTTAATTCATCTTTCCTCAGTAAAAATTGTTCCCCAGGAGTGAGTGAGTTACAAGATCCCAAAGAGAAAAAAACATTGCTAGCTTGGGAACTATGTAGTCATAGAAAAGAGATATTATGTTCATCAAATCATTGTTTAGAGCACGTTTATACATTACTATAAAGTGTAGGTATTATAAGCATAATAAAAAAGTAAAAAGGAAAGATTAAGAAGGCTTCATGGAAGTAGCACAAAATATAATTTGGGCTTAAGGAGTCTATTCAAGAAATACATTTCTTAGGTTGTATTTTTCACTGGAATTTTGTAGAAATTATCTATCTTTTTCATTCTTTTTTATACTATTTGTCTTTTGGATATTTATAACTGTATTATTATATGTTATGACATGTCACATGACGATGTTACTGTTAATCCTCCTGAAAATGTTGCTGAAATACCAATGAGTATTATTATGTAAGACTAAAGTGTATAATATTTATTTTTTCTAACAAGTATTTTAGGACTCCTGTATCCCTCCCTAAGCAATTTTTTTCCTGTATAATAACTACCATTGATTTCTACCCAGGATCTTATATTGTTGTCATTCAGTTGCTCAGTTATTTCCTACTCTTTAAGACCCTATAGACTGCCAAGCTTCCCTGTCCTTCACTATCTTTCAGAGTTGCTCAAACTTATGCCCATTGAATCAGTGATGCCATCCGACCATCTCATCCCCTATCAACATTATTAGATGGACAAAATCATTTTCTGGGTTAGCGATGAGCATAGATCATTTGATCGAGTTAGTATTTTCAAAATGGTATTGGTACTTTTATATCTCTAATATTTTTTGAAAAGATAACTGAAATTTGTAGCACAGAACCTAAATATAGTTTTAAAAGTTTAAAATTAGGTTGTAAAAGTAACATCTATATCAATGCTAATAAAAATGTAAATTTTTTATGAGCATGCTCAGGTGGACCTCTGAGTTGAGAAGTCTTAATTCTTAATGAAGATGCACACACACACACTATACACTTACATTTAAACTTTGTAGAACTTACCTGATAGATAATATCAAAATAAGCATAGAGAAACTTCATCCTTATAGCTAGTTCCAGAAACAGTGAGGTAATCAGCTTGACTTTTTTTCACTCAACTGGTATGAACAGTAAACTTAATAAAACATATTAGTGTTAGTGGGATACAAGAAAGAATATGTTCTTGAATATATTAGGAAAATAGTATTCTAAAATATTTTCATATGCAAAATACAATTTTCAAGTAGCACCTTTACTGTATTGATTAAAGCTTTCTAGGAAAATTCTCCTATTACCTTCCTCATAAAATCCTCTTTGCCTTTGCTGTTGTTTCATCACTAAATCATGTCTTTGTGACCCCATGGACTGCAGCATTCCAGGCTTCCCTGTCCTTCACTATCTCCTAGAGTTTGCTCAAACTCCTGTCCATGAGTCAGTGTTGCCATCCAACCATCTCATCCTCTGCTGCCCACTTCTCCTCCTGCCTTCAATCTTTCTGAACATCATGGTCTTTTCCATTGAGTTGGAGCTTCACATCAGGGGGGCAAATTTATTGGAGTTTCAGCTTCAGCCCTTCCAATGAATATTCAGGGTTCGTTTCCTTTAGGATTGACTGACTGATTTGATATCCCTGCTGTCCAAGGGATTCTCTGTCTTTAGGCAGATTCAGAATGAGATCTTATAAGGATGGCTTGAAGGATACAATGTAACTAAAACAAGTTTTTATTGCTGGAAATTCCAGTCCATGTCCTTCTGGTAACACAATGAAAATGCAGTATATATGGAAGTTAAGGAGGAGGTGGTTGATATAGGCAGTGATCAAAGTGGATGAGTTCAGATCGGCTAAGAACTCCTACGTCACTCTGCAAAAGAAATCCTGTTTCTTTCTCCAGAAATATTTTTGCTGGGCATCCATGCTGTGTGAACTGCTGAGGAACTTCACCATTTACACATTTTGTACACACCCTTCTCTTTAATGATTATTAATGTTTATTCATGATTATTAATGAAATTAAAAGATGCTTGCTACTTGGAAGAAAAGTTATGAACAACCTAGAGAGCATATTAAAAAGCAGAGACATTGCTTTGACAACAAAGGTCTGTCTAGTCAAAGCTATAGTTTTCCAGTAGTCATGTATGAATATGAGAGAAGCTAGTTCCAGAAACAGTGAGGTAATCAGCTTGACTTTTTTTCACTCAACTGGTATGAACAGTAAACTTAATAAAACATATTAGTGTTAGTGGGATACAAGAAAGAATATGTTCTTGAATATATTAGGAAAATAGTATTCTAAAATATTTTCATATGCAAAATACAATTTTCAAGTAGCACCTTTACTGTATTGATTAAAGCTTTCTAGGAAAATTCTCCTATTACCTTCCTCATAAAATCCTCTTTGCCTTTGCTGTTGTTTCATCACTAAATCATGTCTTTGTGACCCCATGGACTGCAGCATTCCAGGCTTCCCTGTCCTTCACTATCTCCTAGAGTTTGCTCAAACTCCTGTCCATGAGTCAGTGTTGCCATCCAACCATCTCATCCTCTGCTGCCCACTTCTCCTCCTGCCTTCAATCTTTCTGAACATCATGGTCTTTTCCATTGAGTTGGAGCTTCACATCAGGGGGGCAAATTTATTGGAGTTTCAGCTTCAGCCCTTCCAATGAATATTCAGGGTTCGTTTCCTTTAGGATTGACTGACTGATTTGATATCCCTGCTGTCCAAGGGATTCTCTGTCTTTAGGCAGATTCAGAATGAGATCTTATAAGGATGGCTTGAAGGATACAATGTAACTAAAACAAGTTTTTATTGCTGGAAATTCCAGTCCATGTCCTTCTGGTAACACAATGAAAATGCAGTATATATGGAAGTTAAGGAGGAGGTGGTTGATATAGGCAGTGATCAAAGTGGATGAGTTCAGATCGGCTAAGAACTCCTACGTCACTCTGCAAAAGAAATCCTGTTTCTTTCTCCAGAAATATTTTTGCTGGGCATCCATGCTGTGTGAACTGCTGAGGAACTTCACCATTTACACATTTTGTACACACCCTTCTCTTTAATGATTATTAATGTTTATTCATGATTATTAATGAAATTAAAAGATGCTTGCTACTTGGAAGAAAAGTTATGAACAACCTAGAGAGCATATTAAAAAGCAGAGACATTGCTTTGACAACAAAGGTCTGTCTAGTCAAAGCTATAGTTTTCCAGTAGTCATGTATGAATATGAGAGTCTGACTATAAAGAAAACTGAGTGCTGAAGAATCGATACTTTTGAAGTTTGCTGTTGGAGAAGACTCTTGAGAGTCCTTTGGACTGCAAGGAGATACAACCAGTCCATCTTAAAGGAAATCAGTCCTGAATATTCATTGGAAGGACTGATGCTGAAGCTGAAACTCCAATATTTTGGCCACCTGATGTGATGAATTGACTCATTGGAAAAGACCCTGATGCTGGGAGGGATTCAGGGCAGGAGGAGAAGGGGACAACAGAGGATGAGATGGCTGGATGGCATCACTGACTCGATGGACATGAGTTTGAGTAAGCTCTGGGAGTTGGTGATGAACAGGGAGGCCTGGTGTGCTGGTGTACATGGGGTCGCAAAGAGTATGACATGACTGAGTGACTGAACTGAACTGAATGTTTATTCAGCTCTTCAAAAACAGTCTAGAAACACTGTATTTGAATATTTGGAGAGAACTGATTTACAGCTGGTCTCTTTTTCTCTGGGGTATCTATATGGCTGATTTTTCAATCCTGTGTAAAAAAGAGCAGTGGGATATAGGCACTGTTTTGAGTTTGTAATCTACCTAGCGACCACCAGATTTAGTTTATTTGCTAATAGTTTGCAGCTGTCCTAAGCAATTCAAAGAGCCCAGCTTCATCACCAAAAGGACTACTGAGAACTTTTTCCAGGGAGCACTCCAAAGCCAAGATTCCTTGCTTTGATCTTGGAGCTTCAAGCACAGACAGCTGAAAACTCAGGGAGCTGACAGCAAGAACATGTCTAACCTCCTCAGTGTGCCTACAAAATCTTTCTCTCTCTGCACCATGTCCTCTTCTAACATGTACACACTGTGTAGAGATTCTGGTGAGTCTCCCTCAAGAGAACATACTCTGTGCTATTTGGATTTTGATGTATCTTTTAGTGTTAGTCTGAGACCTATTGTTTAGGTCCCATTTAAGTTCCTGAATCATTAGTGCCTTTCAAACAATGTATCTCACCTGGTGTGAAAACAGTTTTTACCAAATTTGACATTGTTTTTTTCTTTAAGCAACCTTACCGAGAATGTTCTCAGTTTGACCCAGGCAAGTATAACACAGAGAGTAATGTGCCATGTGACTGAGCTGGATGTGGTGCATCCTTCCTATCGTGCTGTGTCCCTGCCAGGCAATCTGAGGTGGGAAACAGCACAGGGGGATTGGGTCGAAGCTCATGATTCAGTATCAGTTCAGTTCAGTTCAGTCGCTCAGTCGCGTCTGACTCTTTGCGACCCCATGAATCACAGCACTCGAGGCCTCCCTGTCCATCACCAACTCCCGGAGTTCACTCAAACTCATGTCCATTGAGTCGGTGATTCCATCCAACCATCTCATCCTCTGTTTTCCCCTTCTCCTCTTGCCCCCAATCCCTCCCAGCATCAGGGTCTTTTCCAGTGAGTCAACTCTTCGCATGTGGTGGCCAAAGTACTAGAGTTTCAGCTTTAGCATCATTCCTTCCAAAGAAATCCCAGGGTTGATCTCCTTCAGAATGGACTGGTTGGATCTCCTTGCAGTCCAAGGGACTCTCAAGAGTCTTCTCCAACACCACAGTTCAAAAGCATCAATTCTTCGGCACTCAGCCTTCTTCACAGTCCAACTCTCACATCCATACATGACCACAGGAAAAACCATAGCCTTGACTAGACAGACCCTAGTCGGCAAAGTAATGTCTCTGCTTTTGAAAATACTATCTAGGTTGGACATAACTTTTCTTTCAAGGAGTAAGTGTCTTCTAATTTCATGGCTGCAGTCACCATCTGCAGTGATTTTGGAGCCCAAAAAATAAAGTCTGACACTGCTTCCACTGTTTCCCCCTCTATTTCCCATGAAGTGATGGGACCGGATGCCATGATCTTAGGTTTCTGAATGTTGACCTTTAAGCCAACTTTTTCACTCTCCTCTTTCACTTTCATCAAGAGGCTTTTTAGTTCCTCTTCACTTTCTGCCATAAGGATGGTGTCATCCGCATATCTGAGGTTATTGATATTTCTCCTGACAATCTTGATTCCAGCTTGTGTTTCTTCCAGTCCTGCATTTTTCATGATGTACTCTGCATATAAGTTAAATAAGCAGGGTGACAATATACAGCCTTGACATATTCCTTTTCTTATTTGGAACCAGTCTGTTGTTCTATGTCCAGTTATAACTGTTGGTTACTGACCTGCATACAGATTTCTCAAGAGGCAGGTTAGGTGGTCTGGTATTCTCATCTCTTTCAGAATTTTCCACAGTTTATTGTGATCCACACAGTCAAAGGCTTTGGCATAGTCAATAAAGCAGAAATAGATGTTTTTCTGGAACTCTCTTGCTTTTTTCAATGATCCAGCGGATGTTGGCAATTTGAGCATAGGAGATATATAATCTCAGTCTCAACATTCCTTTCTGTGAATGCTCAGGCCTGTCCAATTCTTTGCAATTCTATGGACTGTAGCCCAGCATCCATCTGTTCAAGGGATCCTGAAGGCAAGCATGCTGGCATGGGTTGCCATTTACTCAGTCTAGTAATGAGAAAAACATAAGACAAATCCTAATTGAGGACATTCTATAAAATGATACTTGAAAAGTCCTTTTCAAACTGACAAGGTCTCAGAAAATTCTGAGAAACTGTTGCAGACAAGAGGAGCTTTGCATTCCTAACACAAGACTACTAAACGCAATGTTCTATCTCTTTGCCTTTTCATCTTCTTCATAGAGTTATCAAGCCGAGAATACTGAAGTGGTTTGCCATTCTCTTCCCCAGTGAACCACATTTTGTCAGAACTCTCCACCATGACCTGTCCACCTCGGGTATCCCTACATGTCATGGGTCATAGTTTCACTGAGTTAGACAAGGATGTGATCCACATGATCAGTTTGGCTGGTTTTCTTTAACTGTGATTTCCATTCTATCTGCCCTCTGATGGATAAGGAGAAGAGGTTTGTGAAAGCTTCCTGATGGGAGGGACTGGTTGTGGCAGAATCTGAGTCCTGCACTGGTGGGCAGGACCATACTCAGGAAATCTTTAATCAAATTGTCTGTTGATGGGTGGGGCTGCATTCCCTCCCTGTAGTTTGGCCTGAGGCCAAACTATGGCAGGGATAATGGAAGAAATGGTGACCTTCCTAAGTCAGGACTGTTGTATTCAGTGGCCCTGACCCCATGGCAGGCCACTGTCAACTCACAACTCCGCTGGTGACTCCTGGACACTCACAGGCAAGTCTGGCTCAGTCTCTTGTGGGGTCACTGTTCCTTTCTTCTGGAGCACACAAGGTTTTGGTTTTGCCTTCCAAGAGTCTTTTTTCCCAGTCCCATGGAAGTTCTGTAATCAAATCCCACTGGCATTCAAAGTCAAATTCCATGGGGGTTCTCAGTCCCTTTCCTGGATCCCCAGGTTGGGAAATCTGTTGTGGGGCCTAGAACTTTTGCAACAGTGCGAGCACTTCTTTGGTATAATTATCCTCCAGTGTGTGGGTTGTTTGCTTGGCTCTATGGGGGGGCTCACTCCACGCCTCCTAAGTCTGCTGCAGCCAGAGCTCCTGTCACCACAGCAGGCCACTGCTGACCCATGCCTCTGCAGGAGACATTCAAACACTCAAAGGCAGGCCTGGCTCAAACTTTTGTGGGGGACCCTGGATCATGGTGCATAAAAGGTTTTGTTTGAGCCCTCTGAGAGTCACTGGTGGGTATGGGGTTTGATTCTAAATGTGATTTCACCCCTCCTAACATCTTGTTGGGGTTTCTCCTTTGCCTTTGAATGTGGGATATATATATTTGGTGGGATCCAACATTCTCCTGTTGATGGTTATTCAGCAGTTAGTTGCGATTTTGGAGTTCTCATAGGAAAGATAAGTGCAAGTCCTTCCTTCTACTTCGCCATCTTGTGAAATCACTTACTCCCAGTATGAAAAGGCAAAAAGATATGACACCAAAAAATGAACTTCCTAGGTTGATAGGTGCCCTATATGCCACTGGAGAAGAGCGGAAAAATAGCTCCCGAAGAGGCTGAACCAAAGTAAATGCCCAGTTGTGGATGTGACTGGTGATGGAAGTAAAGTCCAATGCTGTAAAGAACAATACTGCATAGGAACCTGGAATGTTAGGTCCATGAACAACATAAATTGGAAGTGGTCAAACAGGAGATTCGGACATGACTGAGCGACTGAACTGAACTGAACTGAAACAAGAAATGGCAAGGGTAAACACCAAAATTTCAGAAATCAGTGGATTAAATGGACCAGAATGAGTGAATTTAATTCAGATGACCATTATAACTACTACGGTGGGCAAGAAACCCTTAGAAGAAATGGACTAGCCATCATAGTCAACAAAAGAGTCTGATATGTAGTACTTGGGTTCAATCTCAAAAACAACAGAAGGATCTCTGTTCATTTCAGAGGCAAATCATTCAATATCACAGTAATACAAGTCTATGCCTCAACTACTAATGCCAAAGAAGCTGAGGTTGAACAGTTCTATCAACACCTACAAGACCTTCTAGAACTAACACCAAAAAAAGATGTCTATTTCATCATAAGGGAGTGGAATGCAAAAGTAGGAAGTCAAGAGATACCTGGAGTAACAGGGAAGTTTGGCATCAGAATACAAAATGAAGCAGGGCAAAGGCTTACAGAATTTTGCCAACTGAACACACTGGTCATAGAAAACACCCTCTTCCAACAACACAAGAGATGATTCTACACATGGACATCATCAAGTGGTAAATACCAAAGTCAGATTGATTATGTTCTATGTACCCAAAGAAGGAGAAGCTCTATACAGTCAGGAAAAAAAAAAAAAAAAGACCAGGAGCTGACTATGGCTCAGATCATGAACTTCTGATTGCAAAATTCAGGCTTAAATGATGTAGGGAAATCTACTATATCATTCAGGTATGATCTAAATAAAATCTCTCATAATTATACAGTGGAAGTGACAAATAAATTCAAGGGATTAGATCTGACAGAGTGAAGAACTATGGATAGAGGTTCATAACATTGGAGAAGAGGGGGTGACCAAAATCATCCCCAAGAAAAATAAATGAAAAATGGCAAAATGATTGTCTTGGAAGGCCTTACAAGTAGTTGAGATTAGAAAAGAATCCAAAGGTAAAAAAGAAAATGAAAGATAAAGCTTTTTGAATGCAGAGTTCCAAAGAATAGCACGGAGAGATAAGACAACCTTCCTAAGTGATCAATGTAAAGAAATAAAGGATAACAATAGAATGGGAAAGACTAGAGATGTCTTCAAGAAAATTAGAGATACCAAGGGAACATCTCATGCAAAGAGAGCACAACAAAGGAGCTGGATGAACCTAACAGAAATAGAGAATATTAAGAAGAGATGGCAAGAATTCACAGAAGAACTATACAGAAAGATCTTAATGACCCAGATAATCTCGATGGTGTGATCAGTCACCTAGAGCCAGATATCCTGGAATGTGAAGTCAAGTGCACCTTAGGAAGAATCAACACAAACAAAGCTAGTGTAGGTGATGTAATTCCAGCTGAGCTATTTCAAATCCTAAAAAAATTATGCTGTTAAAATGCTGTATACAATATGACAGCAAACTTGGAAAAACCAGCAGTGGCCACAGGACTGGAAAAGGTCAATTTGCATCCCAGTCCCAAATAAAGGCAATGCCAAAGAATGTTCAAACTACTGCTAAATTGTACTCGTTTCATAGGTTCACAACATAATGATCAAAATTCTGCAAGCGAGGCATCAACAGTATGTGAACTGAGAACATTCAAATGTGCAAGTTGGATTTAGAAAAGGCAGAGCAACCAGAGATCAAATAGCCAACATCCACTGGATCATAGAAAAAGTAGGAGAGTTCCAGATAAACATCTACTTCAGCTTTATCAACTTCACTAAAGCCTTTGACTATATGAATCAGACTATGTGAATCACAAGAAACTGGAAAATTCTTAAAGAGATGGGAATACCAGACTGCCTTACTTGCCTCCTGAGAAATCTGTATGCAGGTGAAGAAGTAACATTAGAATCAGACGTCGAACAACAAACTGGTTCCATGTTGGGAAAGGAGTACGTCAAGGCAGTGTATTGTCACCTTGCTTATTTAACTTATATGAGAGTACATCATGCAAAATGTAAGGCTGGATGAAGCACACTCTGGAATCAAGACTGCAAGGGAAAATATCAATAATCTCAGATGTGCAGATGACACCACCCTTACGGCAAAAAGTGAAGACGAACTGAAGAGCCTTTTAATGAAAGTGAAAGAGGAGAGTGAAAAAACTGCCTTTAAACTCAACATTCAAAAAACAAAAATATCAGTGATGGCATCTGGTCCCATCACTTCATCGCAAATAGATGGGGAAATAATGGAAGCAATGACAGATTTTATTTTCTTGGGCTCCAAAATCACTGCAGTTGGTGTCTGCAGCCATGAAGTTAAAAGATGCTTGCTCCTTGGAAGAGAAGCTATGAAAACCTAGACAGAATATTAAAAAGCAGAGACGTTACTGAGAGTCATTTCCTAAGCAGGTTGATAAGAAGTCTAGGGGTCCCCAAGGAGAGAGGGGTCTGGAATTCTCAAGGAGGAAGAAAGGACAAACTTTTTTTTTTTTTCCTTTCTACATTCCTTAGGATTATATAACAACAATGTATTCTGCCTGAGGACAGTCTCTGGATTAAACCTTCTGGCTAATTTTGTTATCTTAAAATGTAAATTATGGGAGTAGGTCTGGTGAGGTCTCTACAACCTCCAGACATTCTTTGGATTCATTGGAGAGTATATAAACTCATTGCTAACACTAACAAGCGGGTACTCTTTCTGCCCCCTTCTGATGCCTATGTCAGAAGCTTTCTCTATCTCCTTTATACTTTAATAAAACTTTATTACACAAAAGCTCAGAGCGATCAAGCCTCGTCTCTGGCCCCGGATTGAATTCTTCTCCTCCGGGGGCCAAGAATCCCGGTGTCGTGATTCAACAACAATCTTTCATTACTTTGCTGATAAAGGTCTGTCTAGTCATAGCTATGGTTTTTCCATAGTCATGTGTGGATGTGAGAGTTGGTCCATAAATAATGCTGGGTGCCAAAGAATTTATGCTCTTGAACTGTGGTTTTGAAGAAGATTCCTGAGATTCCCTTGGACTGCAAGGAGATCAGACCAGTCCATCCTAAAGGAAATAAGTCCTGAATATTCACTGGAAGGACTGATGCTGAAGCTGAAGCTCAAATAATTTGCCCACTTGACACAAGAAGTGACTCATTGGAAAATCCCCAGTGCTGTGCTAGACTGAAGGCAGGAAGAGAAGGGGATGACAGAGGATGAGATGGCTGGATGGCATCACCAACTCAATGAACATGTGTTTGAGCAAGCTCCAGGATTAAGTGATGGACAAGGAAACCTGGCATGCTGCAGTCCATGGGGTCACAAGAGTCAGACAAGACTGAACAACTGAACTGAACTGAAATGCAATGTGGTTTCTTGGTTGAGATTCTGCATCATAAAAATGACATTAGATAAATATTCAGGAAATCTGAAGAAAGCATAGGTTTTAATTAATAACACTATAGCATATTGACTGACTGAGTGTGATTAATGTATCATATTAATGTGAGACATTAATGAAAAAACTGGACCTGTGTTTTATAGGAACTCTTTAATATTTTTATAATTTTTATTTAAAACTATTCTAAAATAAAAAGTTTATTTTAAAAGGTTCTAAACACAGGATTTTCTTTCTATACATTGCTTTATATTTGATACATATATGGTATATGAAACAAAATACATTTAAATAACACTATCAATAACCTCAGATATGCAGATGACACCACCCTTATGGCAGAAAGTGAAGAGGAACTAAAAAGCCTCTTGATGAAAGTGAAAGTGGAGAGTGAAAAAGTTGGCTTAAAGCTCAACATTCAGAAAACGAAGATCATGGCATCCAGTCCCATCACTTCATGGGAAATAGATGGGGAAACAGTGGAAACAGTGGCTGACTTTATTTTTGGGGGCTCGAAAATCACTGCAGATGGTGATTGCAGCCATGAAATTAAAAGATGCTTACTCCTTGGAGGAAAAGTTATGGCCAACCTAGATAGTATATTCAAAAGCAGAGACATTACTTTGCCGACTAAGGTCCGTCTAGTCAAGGCTATGGTTTTTCCTGTGGTCATTTATGGATGTGAGAGTTGGACTGTGAAGAAGGCTGAGTGCTGAAGAATTGATGCTTTTGAACTGTGGTGTTGGAGAAGACACTTGAGAGTCCCTTGGTCTGCAAGGAGATCCAACCAGTCCATTCTGAAGGAGATCAGCCCTGGGATTTCTTTGGAAGGAATGATGCTAAAGCTGAAACTCTAGTACTTTGGCCACCTCATGCAAAGAGTTGACTCACTGGAAAAGACTCTGATGCTGGGAGGGATTGGGGGCAGGAGGAGAAGGGGACGACCGAGGATGAGATGGCTGGATGGCATCACTGACTCGATGAGCGTGAGTCTGAGGGAACTCCGGGAGTTGGTGATGTAGAGGGAGGCCTGGAGTGCTGCGATTCATGGGGTCGCAAAGAGTTGGACACGACTGAGAGACTGAACTGAACTGAAAGTCTGTTTCAAAAATATAGGTGATATTCATAGTGTCTTCCCTGGTGGCTCAGTAATAAAGAATCTGCCTGCATTGCAGGAGACTTGGGTTCAACCCCTGGGTCTGGAAGTTCTCCTGGAGTGGGAAACAGCCATCAACTCAAATATTTTTGCCTACGAAATCCCATGGACAGAGGAGCTGGCAGTCTACAGTCCATGGGGCCACATAGCTTTGGACACAACTGAGCGACTAGCATTTTTACTTTCAATCACAATGTATTTCCTAAGCATTGAACACATTAAGGGACAAGGAAGAAGGCATGCAATATTTTCAAGAACACCTAAGGTCATTTCTGTGAACATTAAAGTAAACAAGTACTATTAACATAAAATTTAACCAAAATTATGAATCTAAGCTCCATCATCTGTCAAATGGGATGTTTCTCATATGCATATTTAAATTAGTATTTTTCTATACTGAGTGAGAAATATTGTCAAAGTGAAAATACTCTAAGTTCTTCAGTAAGAAAAATGTCTATTAGAATTTTAACTTATATGTCTTATTAAATAACTCACTGAATATTATTTATTAAGTATATGTTTATCATGTTGGGTAAAATCACTATGGCAGAAAGTGAAGAGGAATTAAACAGTGTCTTGATGAAAGTGAAAAAGGAGAGTGATACAGCTGGTTAAAACTCAACATTCAAAAAATGAAGATCATGGATCTGGTCCCCTAGCTACATTACAAATAGATGGGGAAACAGTGGAAATAGTGATAGACTTTATTTTGCTGGGCTCCAAAGTCACTGCAGATGGTGGCTGCAGCCATGAAATTAACTCTTACTCCTTGGAAGAAAAGCTATGAGAAAACTAGACAGTGTATTCAAAAGCAGAGACATTACTTAGCTGAAAATGGTCCATATAATCAAAGCTATGGTTTTTCCAATAGTCATGTATGGTTGTGAGAGTTGGGCCATAAAGAAGGCTGAGCACTGAAGAATTGATGCTTTTGAACTACGGTGTTGGAGAAGACTCTTGAAAATCCCATGGACTGAAGAAGATCAAACCACTCAACCCTAAAGGAAATCAGCTGTCTCTTATACACATCTAAACAAAAGCCAGCCAAGAAATATATGGGTTAGTTCAGTTTTTGAATCATCGTCTGTATTTCATATTATTGATTAATATTCACAAATCTGGTGAAGAAATGACTTAATTTGCAATTCTTGATTAACATTGAAGGTAACATTTTGGAAAAACATATGTGCATATTTTTATCTCACACTATATATGAAAACCAATCACAGAGGAATTCAGATCAAAATGTAGATATTTAATCATAATCCTTCCATAAGACAATGTAAGGAAACATTTTCATGACCTTGGGATAGAGAAAGACTTCTTGGAAAGGAAACAAATTAACAGTAAAGAAGTTTTTGATTACTATTTTAAAGCTAAGCATGCACATTTACCAAAAAAGTTTTTTAAAAATCAAAGACTGAAAATACAAGCAAGAAAATGGAACAAGACATCTTTAGCAAGTTTATCTGACAAAAGATGTCTATTTGGACCATATAAAGAACTATTCTAAAACAATAAAGGAAAGACAGATGCTTTGATAGAAAAGAAAGAATATGACTATCAAATAGAGATTTCTTTAGCAAGCTATTAAAATGTCTAATAAATACATGAAAATGCTAAATTTAATTAGTCAGTCATTGCATGCTAAGTCACTTCAGTTGTGCCCAACTCTTTGCAACCATACAGATTGCAGCTTGCCAGGCTCCTCTGTCCATGGGATTCTCCAGGCAAGAATACTGGAGTATGTTGCCATGACCTCTTTCAAGAGATCTTCCCAACCTAAGGGTTGAACCCAAGTCTCTTTTGTCTCCTGCCTTGGTAGGTGGGTTCTTTACAATTGGTACCATCTGGGAAGTCAGTCATCAGGGAAATGCAAACTAGTGCCACGGTGAGCTGCTCTGATAAGTTCACTAAAAACATTATATTAAAGAGAATAGTGTAAGATATCCCTGAGAGTTAGAATGATCAGAATTTTTATGCATGGGTACTGAGAGTATAGTGTACATTTGAAAAAAAAAAAAAAAACTTTAGAAGACCAGAAAATTATCCAACTTATTTTTTTTTTTCAGGTCCTTAAAGTTCTTAGATTTATTTTTATTTTTTAAAATAAATTTATTTATTTTAATTGGAGGTTAATTACTTTACGTTATTGTATTGGTTTTGCCATACATCAACATGTATCCACTGCAGGTATACATGTGTTCCCCATCCTGAACCCCCCTCCCTCCTCCCTCCCGGTACCATCCCTCTGGGTCGTCCCAGTGCACCAGCCCCAAGCATCCAATTTAAATATACACATTTGTGATCCAACAAGTCACTCCTAGATTTCTGCAAAACAGAAGTGCACATATAAAAAACAGAATATATATTATTACATTATATATATTCATTTTATATTATTTACATATTATTTGTATAACCATTACTTGATAGTATGTTTAATATCCCAAAGTAGCAAACAACTTAAATGGCTATCAATACTAATGTGAATAAATGAATGGGTTTATTAAT
This sequence comes from Cephalophus harveyi, assembly GCA_006410635.1. Lineage (NCBI taxonomy): Eukaryota > Metazoa > Chordata > Mammalia > Artiodactyla > Bovidae > Cephalophus > Cephalophus harveyi. The sequence goes on from SJYT01078740.1 coordinate 87,238, forward strand.
AAAATACTGCTGCTGCTGCTAAGTCGCTTCAGTCGTGTTTGACTCTTTGAGACCCGATAGACGGCAGCCTACCAGGCTCCCCCATCCCTGGGATTCTCCAGGCAAGAACACTGGAGTGGGTTGCCATTTCCTTCTCCAATGCATGAAAGTGAAAAGTAAAAGGGAAGTCGCTCAGTCATATCCGACTCTTAGCGATCCCATGGACTGCAGCTCAGCAGGCTCCTCCATCCATGGGATTTTCCAGGCAAGAGTACTGGAGTGGGGTGCCATTGCCTTCTCTGAACAAAATACTACAGTTATGTAAAAGAACAAAAAAAGACTTCAAAAATTAAACCTGAGAAAAAAAACAGGCACAAGAGAAAGCATATTTTACTTTTTTGATTTATGTAAATTAAAAAAAAAAAACAGATATATTATGGTAGGCTAAAGGTCTGAACTACCTTTACTTATAGAAATAAATTACAAGCTGGTAATTTGAAGGGGGCATGAGAATTGCTTCTAAGTTTCTGGAAATATTCTATTTCTTTTTTTTAATATAAATTTATTTATTTTAATTGGAGGCTAGTTACTTTGCAATATTGTATTGGTTTTTCCATACATCAACATGAATCCACCTCGGGATTTCTTGAAATGGCGATATTTACATGGTTGTGGTCATTGGCTGAAAGTTTACTTAACTGTACACTTGTGATTCATGCATTTCTTCTGTATGTAAATTAAATTTCAATTATATATTTTAAAATTTAAAATTCTGCCTAGGTAGATGGTTTTAAATATATATCCTGTTTTGAAGAGTAATTTTATGAAGTTCAATTTTTTAAGAACAATTTTTTCTAGCTTCTGAAATTCTTTTGCATCCGGGAACATGAAAATGATCAGTTTTACATTTTATGTACAGTTCATTAGAAGTTACTGTGTTCCATATAAGTGAACAAGAAGTGTAAAACATCATTTTATTTGTAAAACACCACTGGGTAGCTAGCCCTATATGCATCTTATATAACATAATCATGTTTTGGGAAGGATATATAGAAGAGCTCAAATAGATAACAAAAATGGTTTTCCAGTGAATAACTGACTGACTGTAGTCATTATTCTACAATGTAGTTTTGAATTTCATACTAAGTTGTAAGTTATTATTCCTTTAAAACTATAAGTTGCTGGAACACCAAAACTACTGGTGGATAACTGATCAGGATATAGCAATTTATTTAAAAATTAAAAAAATAGTTTCTGTGCTATCATGCTTGCTGATACAGCACATTCCATCTTAGCAAACTGTAAGGCTCGGAGAACCGCACTCTGAAAAGGACACTCAGGGACAGCCTCTAGTGGACTGACAAAGTTTATTATCTAATTGTGTAGTTTTATAATTTTCAGGGAATAGAGCATAGGGCTGACTTGCATGTAGCCATTCCAGATAAACATTAAAGCATTCGAGCATAAAATACAGTTCCCACCGCCCAAGCCATAACATAGCTTTGGCGAAACTCTAAAGGGAGTCTTATCATGAAACCACAGTCCTTGCTCTCAGAAACAGGTGGTCAGAAGGAAGCCTTTGGAGGCCTCAAGGCCGGGCGTATTGACCCTTCGGCATCCGTTCCCAGCCTTGGGCACTCAGTGAACGCTCATAACCCTTTGTTATGCTCGTCCCAGCTTCCAACCTTCGTCATGAGTAGAGCAAATATATTTTCAGTATTTTCTTAAAGCCTTCTAGCTCCTCCACAGCAAACTGTCTTGTAAAACACCTTCTAAGGATCCGAAATAAATTCTGAATATCACTGAATAAAAAAAGCAGCAAAACAGGAACAGAGCCAGTAAATTTCCCTCAAAAAGAAAGATCAGGTTTCACGTTAGAAAGATAAAAGTTCTAGTTAAATGTTAACTCCAAGCAGTCATTATTGTTAGGTAGGTAGAATAAGGAAAAGGAGTCCAAAATGGCGGTGGCTACAGACAAGCAAGGGAAAAGCCCGAGAAAATGAAACAAAAGAAGGTCCGAGGACCCGAGTGAGGACCTCAGGTAAAACAAACAACACTCCTGGCTGGCCCAATTTACATAGGACAGGCCCAGGGGGAGATAAACATATAAATAGAGGAGCCAAAGCCAGCTCTCTCTCTCTCTCTCTCCCCCGTGCGCTGGGCGCTCTTCTCCTCGTGTTTTTAGATCGACGTGCCCTCACGCCTCAAAGATGGATTTTCCTGCTATCTTCTAAATAAAATAGAGCTGTAACACTGAGCTGTAACACTGATTTGTCTAAGAGCTATAACACGGTCTATCCAAGACCTGAGAGCTGTGACACGCCGAGGGGGCTTTAATGTCTGTCACTCCAAATCTTCGTTGTGACGAGACAAAGAATCGAGGAACAGACACTCGCGTGACATTATCATATAACTCCAGATACAATATTGAAATGAAAAAATTCCTGGTCACTGAGTAATGCCATAGGCCTTGTATGAGAAGCAGCAGCAAAGCAAGAGGATGAGCCTGAGGTCACAGTCTGTCACTTACCAGATGTGTTGCCATAAGACCATTTAGATTCTCAAAAAAAAAATAATAATAATATTGAACTTCAAGGTGTTTGATAATCATGCTTTAGATTTGTTGCTTTCTTTCTCTAAGACACTTGTCACAAATAGAAATTTATGTGACTTGATTAAAGATCTCTAATGTTTTTTGAAATGTTTCTACATTTTATTAACTGATAGATTAAAATATAGTTACTCATTTGATTCTTGAATTATAATCAGAAATGCTCTATTTTTGTTTCTGGTTATCCCAATTATAATATATGTTATTCTGTGCAAATAATACATGTTCCATGCAAATGACACTTATTTTATTTCCTCAATTTCTTATCATTACTTTGGTTAAGCGTTATGTTGCCCAAATATATCCCCCTGCTTAAATGATAACTTTATGATCAAATTATAGTTCCCAATATGGGTATCAAGTTTATTCATCCAGATAGACTTATTTTGCTACATGCATATTAATCACTATAATAAATGCAGGTGAGAAAAACTGTAAATATACTAGAGAAAATGCAAGAAAGGTACATTAATAATTATACAGTTATTAGCTATTTCATGTTTTTGTATATTAACCAAGAATAACAATTAATGGAAAACCTTCCACAGGAAAAATGATTTTTCCATAAGAATAGGAAAAATGATTTTTCAATAGGAAAAGTGATTTTTCAAAGGAAAAATGATTTCAAAAGTCTGATGCTCCTTGGAAGTAAAGCTGTGACAAACCTAGATGGTGTACTAAAAAGCAGAGACATCACTTTGTGGACAAAGGTCCCTTTAGTCAAAGCTATGGTGCTTCCAACAGTCATGTATGGATGTGAGAGTTGGACCAAAAAGAAGGCTGGATGCCAATGAATTGATGCTTTTGAACTGTGGTGCTAGAGAGGACTCATCAGAATCCTCTGAACATCAAGGAGATCAAACCAGTCAACCCTAAAGGAAATCAGTCCAGAATATTCTTTGGAAGGACTGATGTTGATGAAGCTCCGATACTTTGGCCACCTGAAGTGAAGAGCTGACTCATTAGAAAAGACCCTGATGCTGGGAAAGATTGAGGGTAGGAGGAGAAGCAAGTGACAGAGGATGAGATGGTTAGAAGGCATCACCGACTGAATGGACATGAGTTTGAACGAATTCCAGGAGATAGAGGAAGACAAGGAAGCCTGGAGTGCTGCACTTCATGGGGTCACAGAGTCAGACATGACTTAGTGACTGAGCAACAACATTCCTTCAGTAAAATATATTTACTGACCAGCTACTTTGTGCCAGTAACTATAATCTATACAGTAGTAATATAAAAGGAACTAGAGACAAGTATCTCTGTTTTAACAGAACTTAATGTATGTGGGAAGGAGAAAGAGGATAAATGAGTAAGCAAATGAACAGATGACTTATGTTCAGATAGTGATAAATGTCATCAAGAAAATGAAATTGATGTGAATGGCTGAAGATGGTGAAATCCAGCAGGACTCTGTGGGTCTCCTGGGCACAAATCCTTTCTGTGTCCCCAATTTTTGACTACAGGAAATAGGCTTCATTCAGCCTCCATGACCTTCCTGAGTTCCAAAGGGGAGGTTCAAGCAGATGCTCATTGGGCAAGGAGGGGATGGAGACAAAGGAGAAACTGATGGTCAAGAGAAGAGAAGCAACAGTGTAGCCTTGGGGCAGCATCCTGGGATACATACAACATTTATCTTTGAGCTGTTTTGCAGATACTGAAACCCTCACCAAGTGGAAGAACTTAACTTTATGCCACCCACAAGCACATAGACCCCAGATTGGTTAGAACCAGAAAGTTGATGATGCTGAATCCCACTTATCTCACCACCAATCAGAAGAATGTCCACAAGCTGATCATGCCCTGTTTGAACCCTCACTATAAAACTTCTCACTGCCCCTTCCAAGTCGGGACACACAGTTTTGAGGGCATTAGCCCACTGTGGCCCTCTTTGCTTGGCAAAACAGTAAAGCTATTTTTCAACTTCAAACAAAACTCTGTCTCTGAGATTTAATTAGGTGTCGGAGTACAGAGGGTGGATTTCAGATTTAATGGTAGGCTGAAAATGTAAACTAGAGTAGCCCCTTATCCTAGGTAAGATAGATTGAGCTATGGCAGATCTAAAAGACTGATGTAGATTTGGGGAGTAAAGTAAAGCATGACTTGAATTCAGTTGTGTTTACACACTTAATTTTACTATTAAAGTATCAAAAACTTACACAAATAAATTCAGCTGTAAGAAAAATGATGGCATGTGTGCTTATATGGCTGACAGAGGGACCTGAAGTTCACTGTGCCTGGATCCCGAGTAGAGAAAGATTTTTCCCCATGTCTGTGGACTCTTCTGCTTTTCTTATTGTTTTAGGACAAATTACTTTAAGATTTCCCTTAAGACCAAAAAAAAATATTGCTGGTCAAATTATATACATCCAAATTTTATGTATTTTTCATTGTTCAGTTCAGTTCAGTCACTCAGTCGTGTCCGACTCTTTGCGACCCCATGAATCACAGCACGCCAGGCCTTCCTGTTTATTACCATCTCTCCAAGTTCACTCAGACTCACATCCATCGAGTCAGTGATGCCATCCAGCCATCTCATCCTCGGTCGTCCCCTTCTCCTCCTGCCCCCAATCCCTCCCAGCATCAGAGTCTTTTCCAATGAGTCAACTCTTCGCATGAGGTGGCCAAAGTACTGGAGTTTCAGCTTTAGCATCATTCCTTCCAAAGAAATCCCAGAGTTGATCTCCTTCAGAATGGACTGGTTGGATCTCCTTGCATTTTTCATTGTTAGGCTTACTCAAATTTTTGTGACAATCTTGATCATGCCCAGATAATGTCTGAGTTGAGGTAAATGAAATAGACACAGATGTTTGAAGATCTGGGGAAAGAAGGGACAAGAATCAGCACACATATTTGAATAAGAGGTGTATCCATGTAGGTGGTGTGTTGATGACTATCAAAGGAATACGTATCTTCCTTTAAGTGCAATGAAAAGTTAATGAGGATGTTTAAACAGGAAAATTTAATGATCCAATTTCTTTTTATTTTATTTTTAATTGAAAGATAGGTACTTTACAATATTGTGATGATTTCTGCCATGCATCATCATGAATCAGCCACAGGTATACACATGTCCCCTCCCTCTTAAACCTCCCTCCCACCTCCCTCTCCATTCCACCGTCTAGGTTGTCACAAAGCACCAGCTTGGGATTCTGCTTTGGGATCCCTGCATCATATAGCAAATTCCCACTGGCTATCTACTTTACATATGGTAATATATATGTTTCAATACTACTCTCTCAAGTTATCCCCACCCACTGTGACCAGCAGAACCATCTGTTCTTTATGTCTGCTAAAGATCCAATTTCTATATTTGAATTATCACATTGGCATTAAAAGGGAAATGCACTATCACATGTGGAAGTACTCAGTCCTACTGGGAAAGTAGAGACAATCCTTCTTTAGAAATGACAGAATGGTGCCACTGGAAATGGAATGTGGTAAAATCAAGTTTTATTTTGGAAAGAAAGGTGATAAGACATACTAATGAAACAGATGTGCAGATCAAGGAAATGGGAATAATTAAAGATGCTTCTGTGGTTAGGTGATTTAGTACCAGAGTGGAGGATGGTGCCATTTACTAAAATGTAGGTAATGTGGGGTACACAGATGCAGAACAAGTTACATGGAGAATGCAAAGCTACCTTATTAAGCTTGCATGTCTGGAGGACATATCCAATTTGAGATAACTGTATTCTATTCATGTGCCTGCAATTTAGGAGTTTTCATCACAAAATAATATTTAATGTTCATGAGGCTAGAGGAGATCACCAAAAAGTGGCATACTAAAAATATAGCAGAAGGAGACCCGAATCAAGCTCTGTGGATTCCTGCATTAAAAGTACAGGAGAGGGGAAAGGACAAATAAAAAGATTTAATAGCAAGTGAGAAAATTATTCATATCTGTGAGCAAGGGAAGTTTGTGTTTCAAGAAAGTGAAAGTCACTCAGTCATGTCTGATTCTTTGTGACCCCATCCATGGAATTCTCCAGGCCAGAATACTGGAGTGGATAGCTGTTCCCTTCACCAGGGGATCTTCGCAACCCAGGAATCAAACCCAGATCTCCTGCATTGCAAGCGGACTCTTCATCAGCTGAGCCACAAAGGAAACCCTGTTTTTCAAAAGGAGACTTTAACCACTGAGACCAGAAAACAACATTTAAGGTGTCCTCACTGTGACTTAAAGAGAACAATTCCAGGGGACTGTTTTCTCTGCACATTGTCACTCAATATGTATTTGAAAAAATCTGGAAGTGCTACCTGTAAGTAAGTTAGCATCTTTTGCCTTATCTATGCATAATGTTCTCTAAAACTCATGGACTTGGAATTACTTTGTAGTATTTTAATTTATTGTGATGTAATGAGTTTTTTCAATGTTTATTTGTTTAGCTGTCAAAATATGGAATATTATGTAGCTTTGCATGAAAGAAAGTACATTTCTGCAAGTTACTAAGGAAAAAAAATGGATTTCCAACTGAATTCCAGCTGCAGTGAATTGGCTAGAGAACAGGTGGTGAGGAGTCAGTATGCATTGAATATACTTTCTAAAATTCTCACTGTGAAAGAAAGGAAAAAATAGGATAATAAACATGAGCAAAGGTGGATTCAAAGTTTATAACTGAATTTTTTGTCTGATTTTTTAAAAGAGAGGTATTTCTTTTGCTTTCATTTTAAGGAAAATGATTTAGTACCATCAGAGAAATTTAGAATTCTGGATGAAGATTATTTCAAGAATGAATTCTGTAAGAGGCTTAGAGGCTTAGAGGGAGTGAAAATTAAAGAAAAATTGGAGGAGTTGGACAAGACTTTGACAGGGACAAGAAGTATCATTTTCCTTGCAGGAGTGTCACAAGCAGGAAATATGAGTTGGTGAGGCAGGTAGTGTAGGATTGCAAATATGAAGTATTTTAGGAGTCTTGCTTATATTAATTTTTAAAATGAATTATGAGACAAATCTTAGGGGAGAAGCAGAGGATTAAATTATTCAAAGTAAAAAAGAGGAAAGAAGGTCTGAACTATTCTCATTAGGATGCAACAAAAATTTCCTAAAAAATGTAGAAAGACTGAAAGTGATATGTTTTATTTATTTGACTATTTTATACACCAACTATATTTAAAGGATTTAGCTATAAGCGTTCATGAATTCTAAAATTCTTAGAATCATATGCACATTTGAGTATATAAAATAATTATTAACCTAAGATTTTGAAGTGGGTTTACTTCTTCTTGAATATTGATGTAAAGACTTAGATTGAGTTTGTCTAACACATCTATATTTAAAGTGGGATGTTTGATTTTTTTTTTAATTAAGTACAGACAGGTTTTAATTCAGCAATTTTCCCCCATGCAAGGAACAATGTGATTTGTCTCTTCTTGGACTGGCTTCACATCTGGGCTTGACTGCCTCTGCCCTCACCTCTAGGCAGGCACGTGCTCCCAGAGATTTTGTATATTTTAGTCTAATATTTTGTCTGGCAAGTATACATTAATTTTGAAAATATACACATTGGCCTAATACTAAAATGATTTCTTTCCTGCTTTTCAATACACTCTACTGTAATTTTCTAATATCAATCTACCTAAACTAAGTTATAAAATTTACACATAATGATGTTAATAACATAATACCTGTGAATTGAAAATGTATTCAATGAGCTAGAAGGAAGTGATAAAGTAAATCATGGAGGAATGTAATCTCATGTAGTCATTGAAATATGATATTTATGAAAAGTTCTAATAACAAGAGATTTTTGTTACAATTCTAAATATAAAACCATTGAATTACTTTTCATATTTCCTACTTTGTTGCAAAAATTTTAAGATAGCTTACAAAATCCCATACTATTCAACATGACAAAAATATGTTATACTGAGTAAATGATTGAAAAGTAAATATTATTAGGGAAAATAAAGTGAAACATTATTCAACTTTCTGAAAATCTGCCAAAAGATGTTTTACACACTTGCTATATTTGGACACATAATTTATTGTAAGTATCCTCAAAATCAGCTTTGCCTAATAAAAACCAAGTTCAGTTATATGATTTAGAACATCTGCAAGAGAAGGCAAACTGGCTGTTCTAGGAAGAGCCAGCTAAACTTTACACACCACCTGCTAGACTTTTCTGTGCTGTCTCAGACTCCTCAGCACTTTATGGGCAAATTTAGTTCTCTTCAGCAGGAAGGGAGATGAAACAGAAGAGAAACATGTAACCAGCTTTCTTAAAAACACCACTGTCATAAATGTACAAGTAAAAAGAGTTGAATTATTCTCTAGTTCATCAAGAGGCAATCCCAAAGATCCCAACTCATTTATTTGCAATTAAGTGAAAATTCCCTTTGCTGTTGCTGCTAATGATGGTGATTAATTATTGTATCTACACTATTGTTTAAGCAGAAAGATTAAGCCACTGATGTGTTGGCCTATAATCATACTCTCTCACTAAATGAGATGGACTATGGTGAACCTGATGTGGGAGGGACGCAGCTCCACAACTCTATGATCCCAAATCCCTGGGAGCAGAATATGCTTGAATCTATTTTTTAAACGTTTTGATAAGTAATACATTACACAGATCACATGCTTTCATACATCTCATAAATAAACCTATTAATATTTCTGCGGGAAAGCAATTGGATATTCTCACTTGGTTGGATTAAAAAAAAAAGACTATAATATAATAGCATTCCAGTTTAAAGCATGACTTGCCTTCAGATAAATTTACAAATGTTTATAATAAAAACAAACTCCATTGTTACCATTTTTTTGTTGTCGTTTTTAGGAGTGGTGGAATGTGAAATCTTGACCTAAGCATTCTGTGTGGGGTTGTTTTGAAGGTTAAGTGTGGGGATTTCAATCATTTGATTGACACTTGCTGAACGCTCATATACATTACTTATTTTTCCTGCCTTTCTGGCAGACCCTGAGTCCTACCCAGCTTGCTGTTTTATAGGCCTGTGTTGTTGCAAACAGGGAGTGTAAAACATGTATACATGCACACACAGCTGGTTTTCTATCATCTATCATCTACCCACATACATATATAAACATTTTATAGAATCTATTCCCCTTCTCTCTCTGTCTTTCTGCATGTTTTAGGTATCTTTAGAAACTCTTCTATTTCAGAAATAAAAACTGTTGATAATCTACTTGCAACAGTTTATTAGATTTCTAACTCCCAATAATAGTATTTATTTCTTACTATTTTAATTTAATCACAAGATTTCCAACTGACCTGAACTAGAAACATAGTTATAAAACTTCAGTGGGATGAACTGAGAGTGTAGCACTGGCATATATACACTACCATGTGTAAAACAGATAGCTAGTAGGAAGCTGCTGTACAGCACAGAGAACTCAGCTCAGTGCTCTGTGATGACCTAGAGATGTGGAATGTGGTAGAGAGAGGTGGACAGAAGATCAAGAGGGAGAGAATGTATATATACTTAACTGATTCATTTTACTGTACCTGAGAAATTAACACAATGTTGTAAAGCAATTATACTCCAATACAAATAAAAATAAAATTAGTCACCATTATCAACCTCAAGTGGTGCTCCTCAGTATCTCCTATTAAAAATGATTTGACCTTATCAATTATACATCTCTATTAAACATCTACCCACAGTTAAAGATCCACTGATATGCTGAGCTTTTGTTGCACTGATCTGTCTGTGGTAAGAAATCTAACTGCACATGTTTCTGCATTCTTAAATCTTTATTATTCTTTATAAATACACAAAAGCACATACTATGGTAGATTTGCCAAGGAATAATGAGTCTTCTTTCACTATAATAGAACCCACTCCATTAAGGCAAATGTTCATTAGTAACGTGTTTGTTTGTGCCTTGAGTGAGGACTACATTATGAATCATTATTTCATTTTGGAGCAGATGATGTATGAAAAATTCCAAGAAAACTTCAAGCCATCGTCATTTGGGCTAATCCAAATGATTCCAGAAAGCATTTTAACATCACAATTTTATACATAATGGACCAAGAAGAGAGAAACCTTGTTTCTGATTTGCAAGCCTGCTGTGATCAGCTGCCTGCAGTCACAGGAATTGAGGAAAATTGGCCAATAATGACCTTTTGAAGGGACAAAGTGAGGCTGGCCATCATGAAAGACATTGCATCATACAGGGTAATTATTATGGATGGTTCTTGCAAAAATAAGCTCTAGAATATCACTAGAATAGATGGACAAATCATATGATAGGTTTAGTGCATTTACTCTTAAACAGTTTTAGAAAATAAACATCTGAAACATCATAAAAATGAATACATTTGTCTCTAAATGTCACTGAAATTATTTTAAAATGGTTTTATGAGTAATGCTGATTTTTCTTTTCTGTTTTATTTTGATTTACTTGCTACTTGCTTAAACTTCACAAAACCTAGACAGTAAGCACAAATGTATATCACTGTATTACTGTGCAGGAAAAAGAGCATGGAGATATTAAATACTTTGCCTAATATCTCAACCTAGGATTGAAATTCTGAAGGTCATGATCATAACTACTAAACAATAGGTATACTTGATCATTAAAAAAGATCAAATTTAAAATTATTGAGCAGATTTTAAACTATAGACATTTTTTAAGCTTTTTATTTTATTTTTGGTCATGCATGTGTGGTTTTAGTTCCTCAAGCTGGGATTGAACCCAGGCCTCCTGCACTGAAATTGCAGAGCCTTAACCACTAGACTACCAGGGAAATCACCAGTGCTTGAATACTAGGACAAAAGCCTGGCAGTGTAGAATGGAGATCAAATCAGAGTTTAAAAATGGATCAGTAAATCAAGTTATTGCCTTATTTTAATCTTAAAATTGCATATATTGCCTGATATGTTTATGTCTCTTTCATGGTTCCTACTTTTTCCAAAACCAAATTGGCAAAAAAAAAAAAAAAAAAAAGTTGAAGATGGACAAGAATAAAGGTTAAGCTAAATTATAAAACCATGTGAATCAGCTTTCACTTCCAGCCAGTATGAGCAGAGAACAGATTTAACTAGCTGATAGTGCCAGAAAGCAAACAGGTGGCTTTCTGGGGAGAAGGAGCATAGGAGAGGGAGAAATAATTTTCAAAGGGCATGAGGAAACACTTGGAGGTAATAGGCTCAGAATCCTGATTGAGCCAATATTTTCAGAGATGTAGAAGGGAAAAAATTAGACAAAAATTTGGTGGTTATCTTCATATAAATGGCACTTGATATATTGAATGTGAATAAGATAACCAAGGAGAGATAAGAAGGAAAAAAAAAAAAGCCTTCCAAAGTGGTCAGTGCAAAGAGATGAAAAACAATAGAAGGGGAAAGACTAGAGATCTCTTCAAGAAAATTAAACATAGCAAGGGAACATATCATACAAAGATGGACACAATGAAGGATAGAAATGGTACTGAACTAACAAAAGCATAAGATATTAAAAAAGAGGCGGGAAGAATACACAGAAAAACTATACAAAAAAAAAAAAAAAAAAAATAATCATGACCCAGATAACCACTATGGTGTGATCACTCACTTCGAGCCAGACATCCTGGAATGAGAAGTCAAGTGGGCCTTAGGAAGCATCACTACAAACAAAGCTAGTGGAGGTTCCAGTTGAGCTATTTCAAATCCTAAAAGATGATGCTGTTAAAGAGATGCAGTCAATATGCCAGCAAATTTGAAAAACTCAGCAGTGGCCACAGGACTGGAAAAGGTCAGTTTTCATTCCAGTACCAAAGAAAGGCAATGCCAAAGAAAACTACCTCACAACTGCACTCATCTCACATGCTAGCAAAGTGATACTCAAAATTCTCCAAGCTAGGCTTCAAAAGTATGTTAACCAAGATCTTCCAGATGTTCAAGTTGACTTTAGAAAAGGCAGAGGAACCAGAGATCAAATTGCCAACATCCTTTGGATCTTTGAACAAGCAAGAGAGTTCCAGAAAATCATCTACTTCTGCTTTTTTGACTACACCAAAGCCATTGACTATGTGGACCACAACAAACCGTGGAAGATTCTTAAAAAGATAGGAATACCAGACTACCTTCCTTGCTTCCTGAGAAATCTGTATTCAGGTCAAGAAGCAACAGTTATAACTGGACATGGAACAACAGACTGGTTAAAAATTGGAAAAGGATTTTATCAAGGCTGTATATCGTCACCCTGCTTTTTTAACTCCTGTTGTGGAATCATCAGATTTTGTAGTGCATTTCTGAAGAAAGTTCTTTATATTAACATACTTGAAGAGTCTAGTTGAGTTACTTGTCTTTAAACTGTATCCCTTTAGAAACTATATACCTGAAATTTACTCTTAGATTACGTCTCTTCTTATTTTGAGGAAAATAAAATTTCAATTCTGTAGTTATGAAAAAAATCATTTTCCAAATTAAAAAGTTAACATAACCCCAGGCAATAGCTAGTGTGTTAATTGCTAATATCCACAGAGAATTTAGATTAAATTAGACTTAACATCTGCATCAATCAAAGTGTGGTTACCCAGAAGCAGTAATATCTACTATTATACTAAAAAATACTGGTTTCTGGGTTCACTGTTGTGGTATAAAGTAAATAAACAACAAGAGAAGGCATCACATTTTAATCCCACAAATACAAGTTGACAATTTTATTGATAAATTTAAAGATCAAGCATTCCCTGTTTAGTAATATTTTCTAAATGACTATATAGTTTAGTCATTAATTCTATAAAGCATACATGAAAATGAAACTAAAGTATTAATTAAACTAGAGAAATGGAAGTGAGCACCACAGATAGCATATGAAAAAAATGTGTAAAATTCACTCCAATGATTTGATTCCTAATGTTTGAAACTTCCACCAGTAACTAACCCAAGATGCACAGAGAAATTAATGTGCTAACTTTTAAACATAATTATTAGCGACACTGTACATTATACAGACAAAGAACAAACATTTACCTTATTCTGTAAGTGCTACACTATTGAATGAATGGTAACATGATAACATAATTCCCACCTCAGGGCTTTTGAACCTGTGATGTTATTCCCCAGTCTCTGTGCATGACTTGTTTCTCTTTGTCTGTCACCTTAGTTGTATATCTATTGTCTATTGACTATGGCAAAGCCTCTGACTGTGTGAATCACAATAAACTGTGGAAAATTCTGAAAAAGATGGGAATACAAGACCACCTAACCTGCCTCTTGAGAAATCTATATGCAGGTCAGGAAGCAACAGTTAGAACTGGACATGGAACAACAGACTGGTTCCAAATAGGGAAAGGAGTACGTCAAGGCTGTATATTGTCACCCTGATTATTTAACTTCTATGTAGTGTACATCATGAGAAACGCTGGGCTGGAAGAAACACACACTGGAATCAATATTGCCAGGAGAAATATCAATAACCTCAGATATGCAGATGACACCACCCTTACGGCAGAAAGTGAAGAGGAACTCAAAAGCCTCTTGATGAAAGTGAAAGAGGAGAGTGAAAAAGTTGGCTTAAAGCTCAACATTCAGGAAATGAAAATCATGGCATCTGGTTCCATCACTTCATGTGAAATAGATGGGGAAACAGTGGAAACAGTGTCAGACTCTTTTGGGGGGCTCCAAAATCACTGCAGATGGTGATCGCAGCCATAAAATTAAAATACACTTACTTCTTGGAAGAAATGTTATGACCAACCTAGATAGCATATTAAAAAGCAGAGACATTGCCAACAAAGGTCCATCTAGTCAAGGCTATGGTTTTTTCAGTGGTCATGTATGAATGTGAGAGTTGGACTGTGAAGAAAGCTGAGCACTGAAGAATTGATGCTTTTGAATTGTGGTGTTGGAGAAAAGTCTTGAAAGTCCCTTGAACTGCAAGGCGATCCAACCAGTCCATCCTAAAGGAGATCAGCCCTGGGTGTTTATTGGAAGGACTGGTGCTGCAGCTGAAACTTCAATACTTTGGCCACCTCTTGCGAAGAGTAGACTCATTGGAAAAGACCCTGATGCTGGGAGGGATTTGGGGCAGGAGGAGAAGGCTACGACAGAGGATGAGATGGTGGGATGGCATCACCGACTCAATGGACATGAGTTTGGGTAAACTCTGGGAGTTGGTGATGAACAGGGAGGCCTGATGTGCTGTGATTCATGTGGTCGCAAAGAGTCAGACATGACTGAGCCACTGAAATGAACTGAACTGAACTGAATACAAATTTAAAGACAAATACTAATCTCTGAATTACAGAGATTATTCATGCTATATAATAAATTCCATCAGCAAATATCAGATTTCAAATTGATTCTTAAGTTACAAGCTTTGAGGGGTTTTTTTTTTTTTTTTTTCCTTCTTTGTAATTTTACTTTCTGCTACAAGTGTAACAATACCTGTGTTTAGAGGCCTCCACTGGATCGAAAATATAGTGATCTAATAGTTAGCTGCAGATGGTCTACTTCATGGATCATTTTGGCAACATTTTAATTCCATAGAGATTTTACTCTCCAATTTAGCTTCATTTTGATTGTTGACATTCCTTTAAATGTTCTCTGTCAAAGAACTGTTGCTAATTTATGAAAGAATTTTTTTCTTAGCCTGAGAAAAACTTGATTACAAATATAAGCCATTGCCATAAATAAACCAAACATTTTACCAACTGAATTTTCAATAAAATATCTATCTTCCTATTCTCCTTTTAATTTGTATCACGGTTGCTAATGCTTAATATAAATAAGTCAACTTAGAGAATAGGCATAATAGGCATAGAGCCTGAAATACAATTTTTCTGCCATGGCAGTGTATCTCAGGAAAATACCTTAAAATAGTCCATTGATTTAATTAAGTGCTTTAATGTGAAACTACATGTTGCTAATTGTTGCCTATTTATTAAGTGTAAATAAATAAATGTTTTAAATTCAGGTGAATGAGGTAACATAAGGTAAATTTTGATGTTTTTCCACTTCTAAGAATGTTCTACCTGTGAATTTAGTGTATTTAAATAATTTCTATGATACAGGGCCAATGTTCCTTAGAAGTGTTACTTACCAGATGTACAAAATAGTATTTAAAGTAAAACAGCAAAGATTATTTTTGATGGACAGTTTTAAGTATTCACTTAGCTTCAAAAATTTCCTAGTTATTATTTATAATTCACTAACAAACATACAGTGTCACAGGGCAGGCTATAGTCTACCTTAAATACTGCGTAAAGAAAGAAGTGCTAGAAAAGATAGCCTGACAGAAAAGAAATGCTGTGAGATCATTATAAGAAAGAAACAAAAATAATGATGCATTATTTAAAAGAATGAAAAAGCTACAAAAGTTCAGTGTTTTATATGTTTAGAAGTCATTCAAAAAGCTATTTTTATTTTGGTATTTTTACTACAGTTTTCCACTGAAAATAGCTACATCATTAGAAGAATATAAAGCTAGGACAGAATGAAAGGTGGATAATGTTTATAGACTCAATTATGAGGTAAGCTTCATAGTACTGAAGATGCAAAAATAATGATTGCTAACTTTAACATATCATTTTAGTGTTAAGAGATCTTATTAAATGTCTTATTTAACTTTCAAAATAACGCTGATGGTCACTGATCTAATTCTCCTTTTATTGATGAAAAGCTAGGGAGAAATACTGAGCAAATCATCTGAAATCATGTCAGGTCTTGAGTTGCTCAATTGTGTCTGACTTTGCAACCCCATGGACTGCAGCGCACCAGGCTTTCCTGTCCAACATCAAATCGCAGAGCTTGCTCAAACTCATGTCCTTCAAGTCGGTAATGCCATCCAACCATCTTATCCTCTGTTGTCCTCTTCTCCTTCAGCCTTCAATCTTTCCCAGCATCAGGGTTTTTTCCAATGAGTCAGTTCTTCTCATCAAGTGGCCAAAGTATTGGAGTTTCAGCTTCAACAATAGTCCTTCCAATGAATATTCAGGACTGATCTTCTTTAGGATGGACTGGTTGGATCTCCTTGAAGTCCAAGGGACTCTCAAGAGTCTTCTCCAACAACACAGTTCAAAAGCATCAATTCTTCAGCACTCAATTTTCTTTATAGTTGAGCTCTCACATCCATACACAACCACTGGAAAAACCATAGCTTTGACTAAACGGACAATTGTGGAAATCATGTAGCCAATAATTATTACAGTTTGGATTTGGTATCAGGTCTCCTGAATTTGGATCCAAGGAGTTTCACATGTGAAGGAGAAAGATAAGGCACTAATAATATGAAGGTCTAAATAAATACCACTACAGTTTTTAATGTTATGTATTCAAATTATGGGGCATTCCCTGATGGCTCATAAGTAAAGAATCACCTGCCAATGTAGGAGATGTGGTTTCAATCACTGGGTCAGGAAGATCCCCTAGAGGAGCAAATGACAACCCACTCCAGTATTCTTGCCTTGGAAATCCCATGAACAGAGGAGCCTGGTAGGATTTAGTCCATGGGGTCACAAAAGCATTGGACATAACTGACAGACTAAACAAGAATTCAAACTAAAAGTGAAGTCTCTATTTTGTTTTGTTCTAGCTTGGTGCTTTTTGTTTGGATGTTTTCTTTATTCCAGTGGTCAAATCTCTTGCAATGGATATAGTTTCATCACCATGATCCTTGGGGCACTTAGAAATCAACCTGAGTGTTAACAATAATTTCACTGTGGTTATAAAAATCACAATTTCCATTTGTTTACATCTGATTCAAAAAATACAGTACAGTCACTCAGTCATATCCAACTGATTGTGATCCAATGGACTGCAGCACGCCAGGCCGCCCTGTCCATCACAAACTCCTGGAGCTTACTTAAACTCCTTTCCAGTGAGCTGGTGATGCCATCAACCGTCTCATCCTCTGTGGTCTCTTTTCCTCCTGCCTTCAATCATTCCCGGCATCTGGGTCTTTTCAAATGAGTCACTTCTTCAGAAAACATGGCCAAAGTATTGGTGTTTCAGCTTAGCATCAGTCTTTCCAATGAATATTCAGGACTGATTTCCTTTAGGATGGACTGGTTGGATCTCCTTGCAGTCCAAGGGACTCTCAAGAGTCTTCTCCAACACCACAGTTCAAAAGCATCAATTGTTCAGTGCTCAGCTTTCTTTATGGTCCAACTCTCACATTCATACATGACTACCGGGAAAACCATAGCTTTGACTAGACAGATCTTTGTCGGCATAGTAATGTCTCTGCTTTTTAATATGCTTTCTAGGTTGGTCATAGCTTTTCTCCCAAGGAGAAAGTGTCTTTTAATGTCATGACTCTAGTCACCATCTGCAGTGATTCTGGAGCCCAAGAAAATAAAGTCTGTCACTGTTTCCATTGTTACCCTATCTATTCGTCATAAAGTGATGGGACCAAAGGCCATGACCTTTGTTTTTTGAATGTTGATTTTTAAGCCAACTTTTTCACTCTCCTCTTTCACTTTCATTAAGGGCTCTTTAGTTCCTCTTTGCTTTCTGTGATAAGTGTAGTGTCCTCTACATTTCTGAGGTTATTAATATTTCTCCCAGCAATCTTGATTCCAGTGTGTGCTTCATCCAACCCAGCATTTCACATGATTTACTCTACATAGAAGTTAAATAAGCACAGTGACAACATACGTCCTTGATGTATTCCTTTCCTAGTTTGCAACCAGTTGTATGTATGGTTCTAACTGTTGCTATTTGACTTGCACACAAATTTCTCAGAAGGCAGGTAAGGTAGTCTGGTATTCCCATTTCTTGAAGAATTTTTCCAGTTTATTGTGATTCACACAGAGGCTTTGGTGTAGTCAATAAAGTAGAAGTAGATGTTTTTCTGGAACTCTCTTGCTTTTTTGATGATCCAATGGATGTTGGTACTTTGATCGATGGCTTTTCTACATTTTTAAAATCCAGCTTGAACGTCTGGAAGTTCTCAATTCACGTTCTGTTGTAACCTCATGTGGAGAATTTTGAGCATTACTTTGCTAGCATGTGAGATGTGTGCAAGTATGCAGGAATTTGAACTTTCTTTGGCATTGCTTTTTTGGGGGA
Source organism: Cephalophus harveyi (assembly GCA_006410635.1). NCBI lineage: Eukaryota > Metazoa > Chordata > Mammalia > Artiodactyla > Bovidae > Cephalophus > Cephalophus harveyi. The sequence goes on from SJYT01078740.1 coordinate 105,791, forward strand.
ATGGGATGAAAACTGACCTTTTCCAATCCTGTGGCCACTGCTGAATTTTCCAAATTTGCTGGCATGTTGAGTGAAACACTTTTAGAGCATCACTTTTTAAGATCTGAAATAACGCAACTGAAATTCCATCACCTCCACTAGCTGTGTTCGGAGTGATGCTTCCTAAGGTCCACTTGACTATGCATTCCAGGATGTCTGGCTCTGTGTGAGTGATTCCACCATCATGTTTATCTGGGCCATGAAGATATTTTTTGTATAGTTCTTCTGTGTATTCTTGCCACCTCTTCTTAATATCTTCTGCTTCTGTTAGGTTCATACTGTTTCTGTTCTTTATTGTACCCATCTTTGCATTAAATGTTCCCTTGGTATTTCTAACTATCTTTAAGAGATTTCTAGTCTTCCCCCTTCTATTGTTTTCCTCTACTTCTTTGCACTGATCAATGAAGAATGCTTTCTTAACTCTCCTTGCTATTTTTTGGAACACTGCATTCAGATGGATATATCTTTCCTTTTTTCCTTTGCTTGTAGCTTCTCTAATTTTCTCAGCTATTTCTCAGGCCTCCTCAGACAACCATTTTACCCTTTTGCATTCTTCCCCCCTGGGGATGATCTTGATCACTGCCTCCTCTACAATGTCATGAACTTCCATCCATAGTTCTTCAGGCACTCTATCACATCTAATCCCTTAAATCTGTTTGTCACTTCAACTGTATAATGGTAAGGGATGTGATTCAGGTCAGACCTGAATGGTTAGTGGTTTTCCCTACTTTCTTTAAGTTTGAATTTTGCAATCAGGAGTTCATGATCTGAGCCACTGTCAGCTCTCAGTCTTGTTTTTGCTAACTGTATAGAGCTTCTCCATCTTTGGCTGCAAGGAATATAATCAATCTGACTTTCGTATTGACCATATGGTGATATCCATGTGGAGTTGTCTCTTGTGTTGTTGGAAGAAGGTGTTTGCTATGACCAGTGTGTTCTCTTGGCAAAACTGTTACCTTTGCCCTGCTTCATTTTGTACTCCAAGGCCAAACTTGCCTATTACTCCAGTTATTTCTTGACTTCCTACTTTTACATTCCAGTCCCCTATGCTGGAAAGGACATCTTTTTTTTTTTTTTTTTTGGTGTTAGTTCTAGAAGGTTTGGAGGCCATCATACAACCATTCAACTTCAGCTTCTTTGGGATTAGTGGTTGTGGCATAGACTTGGATTACTGTGATACTGAATGGTTTGCTTTGGAAACAAACAGAGATCATTCCGTTGTTTTTGAGATTGCACCCCAGTACTGCATTTTGGACTCTTTTGTTGACTGTGATGGCTACTCCATTTCTTCTAAGGGATTCCTGCCCACAGTACTAGTTATAATGATCCTCTGAAGTAAATTTGCCCACTCCAGTCCATTTTAGTTCTCTGATTCCCAAAATGCCGATGTTCACTCTTGCCATCTCCTTCTTGACCACTTCCAATTTACCTTGATTCATGGACCTAACATTCCAGGTTCCTATGCAATATTGTTCTTTACAGCATTGGACTTTACTTCCTTTATCAGTCACATCCACAACTGGGCATTGTTTTCGCTGTGGCTCAGCCTCTTCATTCTTTTTGGAATTATTTCTCCACTCTTCTCCAGTAGCATATTGGGCACCAACCGACCTGAGAAGTGCATCTTTCAGTGTCATATCTTTTTGCTTTTTCATACTGTTAATGGGATTCTCAAGGCAAGAATACTGAAGTGGTTTACCATTCTCTTCTCCAGTGGACCACGTTTTGTCACAACTGTCCACCACGGCCCATCCATCTTGGGAGGCCTTACCCAGCATGGCTCATAGTTTCACTGAGTTAGACATGGCTGTGATCCATGTAATCAGTTTGGTTAGTTTTCTGTGATTGTGGTTTTCATTCTGTCTGCCCTCTGCTGGATAAGAATAATAGGCCAGTGGAAGCTTCCTGATGGGAGGGACTCCCTGTGAGGGAATCTGGGTCTTGTTCTGATGGGTGGGGCCATGCCTGGTAAATCTTTAATCCAATTTTCCATTGATGGGTGGAGCTGTTTAGCTTGCCTGAGTTTAGTTTGTCATAGTTTGCCTGAGGTCAAAGTAATGAGGTAATTGCAACCTCTTTCAAAAGGACTTACCCATGCACTACTGCTTTCAGTGCCCTTCACCCAATGGAAGGACACCATCGACCCACACCTCTACCAGAGACTCCTGGACACTCACAGGCAAGTCAGGTTTAGTCTCTTTTGGGGACACTGCTACTTTCTTCTGGCTCCTGATGCGTGCAAGGTTTTATTTGTGCCCTCTAATAGTTTGTTTCCCCAGTCCTGTGGAAGTTCTGTAATCAAATCCCACTGGCTTCCAAAGTCAAATTCCCTGAGGGTTTTCAGTCTGTTTCCTGGATCCCCAGGTTGGGAAATCTATGTGGGTCCTAGAACTTTCTTAACACTGTGAGAATTTCTTTGGTCTAATTGTTCTGTAGATTGTGAGTTGTCTACTTGACAGCTCTTTGGTGGGGCTAATGGCAACATCCTCCAAGAGGGCTTATGGCACATGCTGCATGGCCAAAGTTGCTGTAGCCAGAGTTCCTGTCCCAATGTCAATCCACTGCTGACCAGTGCCACCACAGGAGACCCTCAAACACTCAAAAGCATGTCTAGCTCAGTTTCTGTAGGGTCTCTTGGTCCTACAAGATACCTTGCACACAAGGTCCTTGCACACAAGGTTTTGTTTGAGCTCTCTGAGCATCTCTCGTGGGTATGGCGTTTGATTCCAAATGTGGTTTCACCCCTTCTACCATTTTGGGGGGGCTTTTCTTTTGCCCTAGGACAAGCGTTATCCTTTTTTGATGGGATCCAACATTCTCCTGTTGATGGCTACTTTCTCTGTAGCAGGTCTACAGTTTTGCTCTTCTCAAAGGAGAAGATGAGCTCACATCCTTCTACTTCACCATCTTGTATCCATATGTCCTAGGGTGGGACAAAATGTTCCAACTATATAACCACAATTATGATTCTCCTGAAAACTAGACAACATATTTAGGTGCTTCCAAAACCCACCTCATTAACATGAACCCAGTTGTGGTAGTAAGGGGCTTGCTATAGATAACAATACACCCATTTCACCTTTATGATTCTGTAGTCTTCTAGGAATTGAAGAAAAAAAACCTAAATATTATAAGAAAAAATCTATCATTGTTCTTGATTCTCAATAAATTTTTCTTGACCCATTATCTCTACATGGCATGATAAAAATTTATTTTCCAGACATTGGCTCTTCACAGTTCAATTCAGTTCAGTCGATGAGTCGTGTCCGACTCTTTGCGACCTCATGAACTGCAGCACGCCAGACCTCCCTGTCCATCACTAACTCCTGGAGTTCACTCAGACTCACTTCCATTGAGTCAGTGATGTCATCCAGCCATCTCACCCTGTGTTGTCCCCTTCTCCTCCTGCCCCCAATCCCTTCCAGCATCAGAGTCTTTTCCAATGAGTCAACTCTTCACATGAGGTGGCCAAAGTATTGGAGTTTCAGCTTTAGCATCATTCCTTTCAAATAAATACC
>SJYT01078747.1:0-35396 GCA_006410635.1 Cephalophus harveyi
CCAAATAAAAATATGACTTTCTGCTTTTAAGTCAACATTTTTGGTGACCATGAAGGGACCCAGAGTAGACTCTTCCCCTCTCACTGAACTCAGTGAAGATCCAGAGCCTTGGTACCAACAGAGGTCTCTTATGCCTCTTATATATCACCTTAGGGAGTCCAGAAGGATTTGAGTGAGTCTCTCCTAGTTGTTGGGTCTCCTATGTTGGTTGATGATCCTGAGTTTTATTCACTGGGGGAATCAGTTATCCTTGAAATTTGTTTTTGAGAAATGGTATCTCAATTTCTTAGTATAGACAGTGGGTGGGGTATCCTCAGTTGAAGGACTGGGAAGTTCTGCTCAGTTTAGGAGCTGAGCAGATGTTCCTCAGGGTTAAGGCACAGGGAAGATTCAGTTTGGATACTTAGTGGTTAGCCTTAGTTTAGAAACTGGGAAGACTTGCCTAGTTAAATACTGAGGAAGTTGGGACTGAGTTATTTGGGGGAAGACTAGCCTGTCATTTTTCCTTGAGTTGGCTACCTTAATAGAGTTTGTCAAAATAAAACTAAAATCTTGAGACCTTCTGATTTTTGAAGAAGGGATTCTCTCCTCCTGACTGGAAATGGCTGTTTCAGGTGTCTGAGAAACTTGGTAGAGGCAAGCCCTAGCATGGTTCAGCTTGTTCCTATAGGGAAACTCACTCATGTAATTAACAAACTACTCAACCAGAAATGCACTTAAGGATTGACCATGGAAATCTTATACTTCTTATACTCCACTGGGAGACCCAAGGCAAGTAATATGGGGCTAAAATAACCCTGGGGCAAAACCAGAGAAGTTAAGCTCTCAAGCAGCACACACTGGCCCAGCACACTGTTGTCACGAGGAATTTTATCTCCATAAACTGATTTCAGGTGGGAAATCAAGGTGTCTAAATAAAACAAGAAATTGGCAATATCCCAGCTAAATAAATGTACATACAAAACTTACAACTATTTACCCAATTGGAAATTAAAGGAACTCTCACCCTAAAACTTAAGTGGACTCTTTTATTGCCTGTGAAGTTAAGGCTAAAAGCCAATAAAACCTTAAACAAAGGTCTTCTAGGGGCAAACTTCCATTTCTTGGTGTCTTTGAGATGAAAATGTTCTAACTGATCTTCCCAGGACATTTTGTATTTGTGTGTTTTGTTTCTTTATGTTTTTGAAAACTTGGCTCTTGCCATACTATTTTTGGGAGTAAATTCTCTGGATTTTGGTTACATCCTCCCCCACTCTCTTATGGAGCAATCTTTTGTGTCCTAATGGTTTAAATCTCTATTGATATATGTTTTATTGATAACCAAATGATAAATCCTTTAAAACTGGAGAAACTAATTAGTGACTCTAGATTGCTCATGTTATAAACAACTGTATTTCAAAAACAAAACAAACAAACAAAAACACCTTCTGTTGTTTAAGAGGAGTAAGAAAAACTAGCTTGGGAAGCTTCCTTTGTGGTCTTTGCTTCCCCTCAATTGGTCTTGACAGTGTCAGTGTTAGTTGCTCAGTCATACCTGGACTCTTTGCTACTCCATGGACTGTAACCCACTAGACTCCTTGTCCATGGGATTCTCCAGGCAAGTATACTGAGATGGGTTGCCATTTCTTTCTCCAGGGGGTCTTCCCAACCCCCAAGGATCAAACCTATGTCTCTTATGTCTCCAGCATTGATAGGTGGGTTCTTTACCACTAATGCCACCTGCAAAGCCCCTCAATGTGTCTTACAGATGTCAATAAGAGCATTTACTGTTGCTTTTAATTTTGTGACTGCAGTCACCATCCACATTGATTTTGGAGCCTGAGAAAATGAAATCTGACACTGTTTCCACATTTCCGCCATCTATTTGCTATGATATGATAGGAATGGACACCATGATCTTCATTTTTTGAATGTTAAGAGCATTAGAATAATTATAATGTCAACAGGAAAAAAACTTGCAAGGTAAGTCTAGCTATAATTTCCAACAAGGTAGAACTTTTTTAAAAGGACTTATCTGAAACAAATAAAAAACTCTTTGGATGGCTATCTAGAATGGGATAAATAAAATGGACATCTATGTGATTAAAACAAAATTTGATATTACTACACTACTTCAGGTTAAATAGGCCAAAAGGGACCAGCTACTGGTACCCCATGTTAAAAGCCAAGCAAGTCTTTCAATTTAACCCAGTTTTAAAATATGTTTAAAGGGGCTAGAAAAATTTACACTGAGATATCTGGCAAACAATGATTTGGTATAACAGTTAGGCCAAAGGGCCTGGCCTCCTTGGCTCAATGCCATTCTGGGGATCCTAGAGCTTTTTATCTTAAAGAAGATAAGATGGACAGGAAACAGCAACAGAAACAACATCAAAAATTTTCTAAAACTCCTCCTCTAAGAAAAAAGCATGTTGATCAGATCCTAAAGAAAGCTAAAGGTATAAAAGTCAATGGAATTTAGATGAAAGTATACAACATTGGTATATTTAAATTGACTTCCATAAGATAATTGCATCTGTTTTTTAATTATATTGTAGGGCAGACATGTTTCATTGGGGAATAATTCCCCAGTGTGCTATCATAAGACAAGGCATATAGATTGCCACAAAGAGAATATTAACATTAATATGAACACACTAAACAATAGAGTTATCTGAGCTATATAAAGTAAATACAAACTAGAAAGCATGTTCTCTGTCTCGCTGTGACTGGCTGAAGAAACACTGTGGCACAGGGACGGTAACCTTGCAGGGCTACTACAGCACTGGGGTGTCAGTTGGTCCTGCCCAGAACACTTCAGTTCTTCCCTAGAATGATATATTTAGTAACTGATTGGTTTGTCCCTTGAATACAAGAAAATAGAAAATGAACAGAGGAAACCTTTACCAAAACCAGTGTCAAATTTGGTAAATGCCCTGCTGAAAATATGGAAGAGGAATAAGCTTTTAAAAGATCTAGAAACACTGATGAGATGGTTGAATTATGCATTCTGCTTCAGAGCAAGAATGCTGGGGCAGTGATAGGAAAAGGAGGCAAGAATATTAAGGCTTTCCGTACAGACTACAATTTCCAGTGTTTCAGTCCCAGACAGCAGTGACCCCCAGTGCATATTAAGTATCAGTGCTGATATTGAAGTGACTGGAGAAATTCTGAAGAAAATCATCCCTACCTTGGAAGACGACCTGCAGTTGCCATCACCCACTGCAACCAGCCAGCTCCCGCTCGAATCTGATGTTGTGGAATGCTTAAATTGCCAACACTATAAAGGAAGCGACTTTGACTGTGAGATAAGATTGTTGATTCATAAGAGCCCGGCAGGAGGAATTATTGGAGTCAATGGCACCCGACTCCAGTACTCTTGCCTGGAAAATCCCACAGATGGAGGAGCCTGGTGGGCTGCAGTCCATGGGGTCGCTAAGAGTCGGACACAACTGAGCAACTTCACTTTCACTTTTCACTTTCATGCATTGGAGAAGGAAATGGCAACCCACTCCAGTGTTCTTGCCTGGAGAATCCCAGGGATGGTGGAGCCTGATGGGCTGCTGTCTATGGGGTCACACAGTGTCAGACACGACTGAAGTGACTTAGCAAGGTGCTAAAATCAAAGAACTTCGAGAGAACACTTAGAAAACAGTCAAGCTTTTCCAGGAATGTTGTTCTCAATCTACTGACAGAGTCGTTCTTATTGGAGGAAAACCTGATAGGTTTGGAGAGTGCATAAAGATCATCCTTGATCTTATATCTGAATCTCCGTCAAAGGACATGCTCAACCTCCTGATTCCAATTTTTATGATGAAATCTATGATTATGGTGGTTTTACAATGATGTTTGATGACCACTGTGGATGTCCTGTGGGAGTTCCCATTCAGGGAAGAGGAGGCTTTGACGGAATGCTACCTGGTCTGGGTGGGGGTCCTATGCCTCCTTCCAGAAGAGATTATGATGATATGAGACCTTGTCAAGGACCTCCTTCACCATCTTCTGGAAGAGGTGGCCGGGGTGGTAGTAGAGTTCAGAATTTTCCTTTTCCACCACTACCACCACCCAGAGGAGGAGATCTAATGGCCTATTACAGAAGAGGAAGACCTGGAGACCATTACCATGGCATGATTAGTTTCAGTGCTGATGAAACCTGGGACTCTGCAATAGACACATGGAGCCCATCAGAGTGGCAGATAGCTTCTGAACCACAGGGTGGCTCTGGATGTGATTATTCCTATGCAGGGGGTCATGCCTCATATAGTGATCTTGGTGGACCTATTATTACTACACAAGTAACTATTCTCAAAGATTTGGCTGGATCTTACTGGCAAAGGTGGTAAGTGGATTAAACAAATCAGTCATGAGTCAAAAGCTTCTACAAAAATTGAGGAGCCTTTAGAAGGGTCCAAAGATCAGATTGTTACCATTACAGGAACACAGGACCAGATATAGGATACACAGTATTTGCTGTAGATCAGTGTGAAGCAGTATTCTGGAAAGTTTTTCTAAGACTAGTGAAGAACTGATGAAGAGGGAAATGGCAGCCCACTCCAGTACTCTTGCCTAGAGAATCCTGCGGACCCAGGAGCCTGGTGGGCTGCCGTCTATGGGGTTGCACAGAGTAAATAAACTGAAGCGACTTAGCAGCAGCAGTAGCAGTGAAGAACTGAAGGAGTCGTGCATCTTTTTTTTTTTTTTTGATCTGCTTCTGTTTAAAAAGCCAACATTCCTCTGCTTCATAGGTACTATGCATTTGAGATGTAGTAAAATCTTTGCTATTCACCAGATGTAATGTTTTAGTTCCTTACAAAACAGGGTTGGGGGTGGGGGAGGGTGTCCAAAAACTAGCATTGAAATTTTGAAGCGGCAGCAGAGTGCAGTGAATTGTAATCTTTGTTCATTGTTAGTGGTTTAAAGAGGTCCCCAACCCCACCAATATAATTATTGTGAACATTTTGCTTTGTGGTCACTGTAACATTTGGGGTGGTGGGACAGGGAGGAAAAGTAACAGTAGTCCATATGTCTCTGGCTTCTATTCACAGCAGTGTGCAGAATGTAATGCTCTTTTGTAAGAAACATTTTATGATTTTTAAAATAAATTTAGTGAACCTATTTTAGGTGGTCATTTTTTTTAAGATGGTCACTTTTCAAATGCCTGAATTCCCCCCAACCTACCCCCAAATGGAACACTAAGTTTAATTATCAGTCTTTTGTTGGATATAAATAAATGGCAAAATATCTTGACATACTCAATTCTGGTGATTCTTAACAATTTGAAAGCCCATTGCTTGGGAGGAAATTCCACCACACATTCATGCTTATAATAAGCTGGGGATTTTTGTTTGTTTTTGCAAATACTTGCCCCTACTTTGCAACGATTTTCTGTTTGTGAAGAACCAGGTGGGGAGCAGCACAATTGACGGAATAGTGGTATAAGTATATACCAGAAGTTTAACAGTAAGTTTTATTAATCAGATTAATACCTGGTTATGGAAGTGACTGATGCTAAATTCTGATTGTTTTTATTAGATATTTTCTCACCTATAGATTTAAACTATCAGATTGGTTGTGTCTTTTAGCTAAACTTTGTAAAATATATACATATGTATGTATATATTCTTATTTTTCCACTGTATGCAAATTGAAAGAAAAGATGTACCTTTCTCTGTTGTATGTTGGGTTATGTAGGAAATGTTTGTGAACAATTCAAAAAAAGATGAAAAAAAAATCCTGTGGATGTTTTGTGTAGTATCTCTTGCCATTTGTATAAATAGTTAAAAGTTTACTACCAAATAAAACTCCCATAATGCTAAATTTGATGTGTGGCCAATTTTGAACAAGGGTTGATTGACACCTGTAACATTTGTTAAAAAGTTATTAAAAAAAAATAGAAACTAACATACAAGGGCTAATAAAATAAAGCTGGTGATTTTATTTTGGGTTTAATTTGTAGCCTTAGAAAGATGTTTGCTGAGTGCCTCATACAAACCTTTGAAAACATGACAAAATAAGCTCTAAAATTCTAAAACATAATACCAGTAAAGTAAATTTCTGTTTCATTAGAATCTTGTCACTGATACTATTATCTTTAGCTGACAGAATCATTCTTTGGGAAACTAAAAACAACTGACTTTCTCTTGCAAATCTCTAAAAGCCAGAAATGTAAATATAGGCTACAAGGACTTATTTAACTCAGTCAGACAGGACCTGAAAAAAAGAGGGGAAAAGTGGCAGTTTTAAAATTCAAATCTCTGGGAATGATCCTTCAGCACAGATAGTAAGCTTTAGTCATCTGAACAAACAACTTTAATCCACTCCAACTATTTGTAAGCTAGTAAGTTTATATCCTAACACCTGACTCATAACTAGCTTTTAAGTGAAGTCATGAGATCCCTAGCTTTGACAGTTTGTGTCTGTGTACAAATTATACATATGAGATATCTCTACTTCTAAAAGTTATTATCAAAATTGGATTTATAAATAACTCTATTTATTTTTAATAAAAAATGCTTACATTTAAAGGAACTGGCCAAAACAGCTTTTGAATTCATATGAACTGAGAACTATTCAATATTAAATTGATGTCTGATACTAATGTTTGTTGATCTAATGAATATAAAACATGTCATTAAAAGTCATCAAAAAATAAGTATAGTACTTCATTTTAAATAATTGCTTAATTCTTAGTTTTTACTAAAAAATTAAGGGTTTAAGAGTTGAGGATTCTAATTTAAATATATAAGTTAAAACTATTAAAAACAATGTAGCAGCATTTCAGTAAACACAGTAAAGTAGAATGTGTGTTTTCAGTAAGAAAGTATGAGGAATGATGCTACATTTTATTTAAGAAAAAGAAGAAATTATTTAGTCTTATTTGATGGAAAATGAGAGACAGACTAGATACAGACAGTGATGAAAGATTGTGGAAAAGAATCCTGAAGAGAAAAAAGCTTTATATATAGTCAGGATTAACTAAATTTAGATTAAAGTTAATTAAATGGATTTTGTTGAGTGAACTATTGCAGGATTACAATTTGTTTTCTCTCCATTAGAAGTGTTCCTTTTTGATAACAGACTGTGTGAGTTTTTGCACTCTTAAGTGCTCTATACTTGTTTTCTTTTTATTTATAACTGGTTAAATAAGTATTCTTTCACTGATCTATGATCCTGTTGTGTTTTAAAACATTTTTGATACATCTAACTAACTTCCCAAATATCAAAGTTTTACTAAGCTGTTTTAGTCTTCTTTAACTCTGGTCTACTTCAAAGAAACATTTCTGTGACATCCCAGAAAAGAAAGGTAAACTAAGTTTATTTCATATTTTTAATTTAGAAACATTGTCAAATGATTGGAGGTAAGCTTTAGGTTGCAATGTATGGATAAAGATCATTAAGATAAATGCAAAATTTATATGAAATCCCTGACATCTGATATGTCCTGATACAATGTTATCAGTCATAATTGCAATGATTATCCTAAAATGTTATATGCTTCAGAAATATCCAAGTTTCCTGTTAATTGCATTGTACTCACATTTTTAACCATGCTACTTTACATTTTGTCCTTTATAAACTACCATAATTTTACACTGCTTTTACAAAATGGAGGTCTTCAAAAAGACTCATTAAAAATTAAAAGAACTATTTAAACAAATATAAGTTTCTGAGAGCCTTTAAGAAATGTTATTGAGCTGTATAATAAATGACAAACTAATAAAAAACCTGATTACTGCAGATCAACAGAAATCAATTAGATGGGACTAAGTGAACTGATAAATCTGATTAATAACTTTGACTTTGAAAAATATACTAGCTTAAATCTGTTTCCCAGTAACCTTTTCTCTCTTATGCCTTGACCTGCAGGTTGATAAAGTATGTCTCTATAAACAAAATTAAAGCAGTTATCTTTTCCTCTCTACCTGATCCTGCCAAAATTTGGCTTCTCCAGCTGGTTCTTCTATGAACTTATGGTTTACTGCAACTAGTTATACTAATAATTGTTTTAATTTGCTCTTTGTTTCCAAATTGTTTATGCCATTGTCTCTCCACTACAATATGACTTTGTCAATGTTACTAGCTACATTACTTCTTTTTTTTTTTTTTTTTTTAAATAAGATTATCTTCTCTTACACTATGTATCCAGGCCTCCAACCAATGTTGTGGTGACTAGATAACATAAAGTAATTAATCAGATATACAGATCTCTATAGAATCAATAATTATGATGGTGTGATTCTAAGTACAAGAAGAGCAACAAGGGAACTATCTCCTGGATCCTAATAGGTTAGAAGATAGAGGATCCAGAATATCTTTTATTATCTATCAATAGGCCTAATCCAGAAATTAACACATACAGTGGCAGAACTTTCAGCTGATCTAGGATGAATATCCCAGCACCNGATAACATAAAGTAATTAATCAGATATACAGATCTCTATAGAATCAATAATTATGATGGTGTGATTCTAAGTACAAGAAGAGCAACAAGGGAACTATCTCCTGGATCCTAATAGGTTAGAAGATAGAGGATCCAGAATATCTTTTATTATCTATCAATAGGCCTAATCCAGAAATTAACACATACAGTGGCAGAACTTTCAGCTGATCTAGGATGAATATCCCAGCACCATGGGGCAAAAATTAGTCAGAAAATATCTCCTTAACACTGGTCAAATTTCTCTTCCATGAGGAGAGACTGAAAAATGGAGTATTTCCTGCCATGCCAATAAACAAGGATGTCACAGCCATCAGCGATACTGGCCCTCCAAATGTGAATTTCTGAGCCCAGACAGTGCCTAGTAGGGAGAATAATATCTGCTATCTAGTAGCCATTAGTCTGTAGCCACTTCCTGTCAAGCTTCAGTTCAGTTCAGTCGCTCAGTGTGTCCGACTCTTCGCGACCCCATGAATCGCAGCACGCCAGGCCTCCCTGTTCATCACCATCTCCCGGAGGTCACTCAGAAAGGCCCACTTGACTTCACATTCCAGGATGTCTGGCTCTAGGTGAGTGATCACACCATTGTAATTATCTGGGTTGTGAAACTCTTTTTTGTACAGTTCTTCTGTGTATTCTTGTCACTTCTTCTTAATATCTTCTGCTTCTCTCAGGTCCATACCATTTCTGCCATGTATTGAGCCCATCTTTGCATGAAATGTTCCCTTGGTATCTCTAATTTTCTTGAAGTGAACTCTAGTCTTTCCCATTCTCTCTTGCTTTTTCAATTACCCAACAGATGTTGGTTATTTGATCTCTGGTTCCTCTCCATTTTCTAAATCCAGGTTGATCATCTGGAATTTCACATTTCATGTACTGTTGAAGCCTGACTTGTAGAATTTCAAGCATGGCTTTGCTAGTGTGTGCGATGAGTGCAAATGTGCGATAGTTTGAACCTTCTTTGGCATTGCTTTTCTTTGGGATTGGAATGAAAATTGATTTTTTCCAGTCCTGTGGCCACTCCTGAGTTTTCCAGATTTCCTGGTATATTGAGTGCAGCACTTTAACAGCATTATCTTTTGGGATTTGAAATAGCTCAACTGGAATTCCATCACCTCCACTATCTTTGTTCATAGTGATGCTCCTAAGGTCCACTTGACTTCACATTCCAGGGTGTCTGGCTCTAGGTGAGTGATCACACCATCATGGTTTTCTGGGTCTTGAAAATATTACAAAACCAACTTTTAATAATAAATAGTCCCTGATTTATTTATTTTTTTATATAGTGCAAAGAATAAAGTATTTGAGCCACACAAACCTACTTTATAATCCCAACTGTATCAGACTATAAGCCAACAGTCAGATCTGAAGCAATTTTCCTTGGCATGTCTCTTGTCTAAAAATGTCATACCAATTTAATAAAGTTATTATGAGGCTAAAACAGACTAAGATGTATACATATAAAATGCAACTGCTAAAATAGTTTAATGACACCTGAAAAACTTTGAAAGTTTAGTTCTAGTTCACAAATCAATTGTTTAAAAAAAGAAAAAGCTGAATTAACTTCAAAATCAATCACAGGCTAAGAAATTTTTAAACACAAAGCAAGGGAATCATACAGTACCCGTTTATTTTCACTCTATTGTATACCGTAATGTTAGATATTGAGATTACTAATTTAAAAATTTGTGATTCACATAATAAGGCAATAGTCCCCAAAAGTAGTTGTATGTGTGCCTCATTTATCATTAGTCAAAGAACAACGTGAGTCAGATTCCTAAGGACTTCACAAGAGAAAATCACATAGTGAATATAAAATATAGATTTAAATATAAAGCAGTTCTTACAGAACTACTCTGAATTGTTTTTATGTTACATAGTTATCAGTGCATGAATCCCATGTTGAAGCAAGGCTTCCAATACTGTTGCCCTCCTGCAAATGTCCAAATAAGAGATTGGATATGAGAGTAAATAGATCATCTCAGTTTTTAATTACTAATAATCACCTTCCAAAATGACACCTTTATTGATGATATCATTTTAGTTACATTTTTGACTCTATAAAATAAGATAATATTACAAATGAAACTAAAGATTTTGCTTAAATGAATGATTTTTATTGTTCTTCATGTCCCTCAAGAGAACTCTGAATCAAAGTGTAATCAGTTTGATGTTTGCTGAGATTCTTTCTACTCCAGCAGGTACTGCATTAACATGACCCTTGGATTTGGTATTTTGAAACCTGGAAAATAGAGCAAAACTTTTGAAGATAAATGACCTTTATAGTCATAAAAAATTCGTAAAAATATTGTTCTAAAAGATAATGTCTGTGATCCAGCAACAAATATATAGTAATTTTGATAGAAACAAGAAAAATATGAAAGTATACTTCTAATATTGACACTCATTTATCATAAAAAGTTCAATTTTTCAGACGGGTTTCTTTTAATTTTTAAGAATATCACATTAAATGGATCACCACTTAGTATGTCATTAGTGCATCAATGCTCAATTATATTAAGACAAAATACTAGAGCAATGAACCATTTTATAAATTCTTACTATATTCAGCCTTTGACTGTGTAGATCACAACAAACTGTGGAAAATTCTGAAAGAGATGGGAATACCAGACCAATTGACCTGCCTCTTGAGAAACCTATATGCAGGTCAGGAAGCAACAGTTAGAACTGGACATGGAACAACAGACTGGTTCCAAATAGGAAAAGGAGTACGTCAAGGTTGTTATTGTCACACTGTTTATTTAACTTCTGTGCAGAATACATTATGAGAAATGCTGGGCTGGAGGAAGCACAAGCTGGAATCAAGATTGCTGGGAGAAATATCAATAACCTCAGATATGCAGATGATACCACCTTTATGGCAGAAAGTGAAGAAGAACTGAAGAGCTTCTTGATGAAAGTGAAAGAGAAGAGTGAAAAAGTTGGCTTAAAGCTCAACATTCAGAAAATGAAAGAATTGATGCTTTTGAGCTGTGGTGTTGGAGAAGACTCTTGAGAGTCCCTTGGACTGCAAGGAGATCCAGCTAGTCCATCCTAAAGGAGATCAGTCCTGGGTGTTCATTGGAAGGACTGATGCTGAAGCTGAAACTCCAATACTTTGGCCACCTCATGCGAAGAGTTGACTCATTGGAAAAGGCCCTAATGCTGGGAGGGATTGGGGGCAGGAGGAGAAGGGGACGACCGAGGATGAGATGGCTGGATGGCATCACGGACTCAATGGATGTGAGTCTGGGTGAACTCCGAGAGATGGTGATGGACAGGGAGGCCTGGCGTGCTGTGATTCATGGGGTTGCAAAGAGTTGAACACGACTGAGCAACTGAAGTAACTGACTGACTGACTATATTTAGAATTAAAATCTATCTGTTTTGTGATATCTAGAAATTCTATCTCACACATTATTGTTGTCTTCTCATGTTAGAACCATGGGGGAAAAAATGTACTTATCCAGTCATGGTTGAGTTTATGTTTCACTTCAGTTTTCTAGGCATTACTGGTAGCTTTTATTTCAGTTATTTCTTATTTAAGTCTCACACAAGATGACAACAGCATGGGGCAAATCATTTTTGGCTTTATTTGAAATGTTGTTTTCAGGGTATTTTAACAGCAGCGATTCTCATATGAGCAAGTAAAGATCATAAATATTATCTATATTTCCCCAGATAAACTACAAATAGAAAAACAAACACACATGACAGAATTTGTAAAATGATAAAGAATATTAGAATTTAGTATATCTATTCCATGCTTTAGAGTTTAAGCATGAGGGATATATACGTGACAGTTGACACACTTTTAAAAGGAACAAGGTATCGGGAAGATCCCCTGGAGAAGGAAATGGCAATCCACTCCAGTATTCTTGCCTGGAGAACCCCATGGACAGAGAAGCTTAGTAGGTTACAGTCCACGGGGTCGCAAAGAGTCGGACACGACTGAGCGACTTCACCTCACCTCACCTCAAAGGTAAGGAAAACAAAAATTCTTACAAATGAAATGAACACTGCAATTAAAATTTAATCCAATTTTTCTGTCCAGGTGAAATATATGCTAGGTATTAAAAAACTAACAATTATGAATCATTGTTCTACTTGTGTGTGTGCGTCAGTGTGCTGTATGTTGGGGTAGGAGTATTCTTGCTGCTAAGTTGCTTCAGTCGTGTCCGACTCTGTGCGACCCCACAGACGGCAGCCCACCAGGCTCCCCCGTCCCTGGGATTCTCCAGGCAAGAACACTGGAGTGGGTTGCCATTTCCTTCTCCAGTGCATGAAAGTGAAAAGTGAAAGTGAAGCAGGTCAGTCAGCGACCCCATGGACTGCAGCCCACCAGGCTCCTCCATCCATGGGTTTTTCCAGGCAAAAGTACTGGAGTGGGGTCCCATTGCCTTCTCCAATATGAGTATTCTTAAAACAAAACAAAACAAAACAATAAAAGGCTTCTTACCAAAAGGGTACTGAAATTTCTTCATCAGAAATAGGTTGATGTAAACTTGGGAGCAGGAACTGTCGCTTGCAGATCCTTGAACCTTTTGACTCTAGCAAATGACCACCTACTGGTTGATTAAAAGGAACAAAAAAAACCCAAAAAACTTAAGTAATGAGATGGCCAATCCACTCACATTTAAATACATTTTATCACTAAGATTATCCCCATTTAATATTGTTTTATATATTAGAAACACTTTATGTCAAGCAGAACTCATTTTTTCTCTGGTATCATTTGAGATAATAGTAAACCTCTTTGTGTCATGCATTTGCCTGTTTCAAATGCAAATCTTTATTAATTCATTCATTTCATCTGTGTTTATAAATCTGGAGGGACCCTTACACCTGGTCATAATCTTTGAGACCTATCTACACTTCATCAATATCTGATTTAAAGTAACAATATCACAAAGAAAAGTGTTTTTATCTTCCAATCAGTTCAGTTCAGTTCAGTTGCTCAGTCGTGTCTGACTCTTTGTGACCCCATAAGCTGCAGCATGCCAGGCCTCCCTGTCCAACACCAAATCCTGAAGCCTACCCAAACTCATGCCCATTGAGTTGGTGATTCCATCCAACCATCTCATCCTCTGTTGTCCCCTTCTCCTCCTCCCCTCAATCTTTCCCAGCATCAGGGTCTTTTCAAATGAGTCAGCTCTTGGCATCAGGTGGCAAAGTATTGGAGTTTCAGCTTCAACATCAGAACTTCCAATGAATACCCAGGACTGATCTGCTTTAGGATGGACTGGTTGGATCTCCTTGCAGTCCAAGGGACTCTCAAGAGTCTTCTCCAACACCACAGTTCAAAAGTGTCAATTCTTCAGCACTCAGCTTTCTTTATAGTCCAACTCTCACATCCATACATGACTACTGGACAAACTGTAGCCTTGACTAGACGGATCTTTGTTGGCAAAGTAATGTCTCTGCTTTTTAATATGCTACCGAGGTTGCTCATAACTTTCCTTCCAATGAGTAAGCATCTTTTAATTTCATGGCTGCAATCAGCATCTGCTATGATTTTGGAACCCCCAGAAATAAAGTCTCTCGCTGTTTCCACTGTTTCTCCATCTATTGGCCATGAAGTAATGGGACTAGATGACATGATCTTATTTTTCTGAATAATCTAAAATTAGCATTGTAATAAACTCTTTACATGGAGAATTATACCATCTGGTTATATAATGAGGCTACTTTCTTCTTTTGTTGCCATTGTTTAGTTGCTCAGTCATATTCTATTCTTTTTTTTTTTTTTTTAATTGGGACTAGATGACATGATCTTATTTTTCTGAATAATCTAAAATTAGCATTGTAATAAACTCTTTACATGGAGAATTATACCATCTGGTTATATAATGAGGCTACTTTCTTCTTTTGTTGCCATTGTTTAGTTGCTCAGTCATATCCTATTCTTTTTTTTTTTTTTTTAATTTACAATACTGTATTGGTTTTGCCATACATTTACATGAATCCACCACAGGTGTACATGAGTTCCCAACCCTGAACCCCCCTCCCACCACCCTCCCCATATCATCTCTCTGGGTCATCCCAGTGCACCAGCCCCAAGCATCCTGCATCCTGTATCAAACCTAGACTAGTGATTTGTTTCTTACATGATAGTATACATGTTTCAATACCATTCTCCCAAATCATCCCACCCTCTCCCTCTCCCACAGAGTCCAAAAGTCTGTTCTTTCCAGCTGTGTCTCTTTTACTGTCTCGCATACAGGGTTATCATTACCTTTCTAAATTATCATTATCTTTCTAAATTCTTTGCGACCTCATGGACTGTAGCCCGCCAGTCTCCTCTGTCCAAGAGGATTTCCAGGCAAGAATACTGGAGCAATTTGCCATTTCCTTCTCCATGGGATTTTCCCAACCCAGGGATCGAACTGGCATTTTTTGTATTGCAAGTGGATTCTTTACTACTGAGTCACCGGCTAAGATATTCTTGTATAACTTAAGCATAAGTTTATATGTGCTTTTTTAAAAAGCCATTGAATTACACTGATGATTCCATTGTATGTTTTAAATAAAAGCCAGGCTTTCTTCACATGGAGAAATTAGGTCAAATTTTCCTTTCTGTGTGTATGTAGTTGATGTTTCTGAAATTCACTGTAAAAACTTGCACTTAAGTCCAATTAAAATTAAAATTTTGATTGACAGGGCGATGACCCAAGCCACATAATTGTATTTAAAATATATTTATTTCTAAGTGTGAGGAATATTATTTTACTGCTTTATGTATTTTAATTTTTCTGCTGAGACTGAGGTGAATGGAATTGGGGAAGATATAATACTTTCAGAGATTCATATGGGTATCTGAGATTCATACCCATATAAAAACTGATGGGGAAAAAAAATCTGACCAGCTTGTATCGATTATTACTAAATTTTATTTTCTGTTTTTTGTTTGCTTGTTTTTGTGCTCATAAATATGTCTCTTACCTGTCACCTAACTCACACTACTTACTCCTACATATAGTGTACATTCCTTCCAAATGAAAGTAGGACTGGATTTTACCCATATCAGTTTGGCAACTAAGTGAGCAAATATAAGTTCATTTGAGTTTGATTTGATATTGATGAGTTTACAATTATAATGCTATAGTAGACATTTGCAGTCAAAATCATCTATTTCTAAAAATTAAAACAAGTATACATACCCTAAGAAAAGTAAGTTTCAAAACCAGTAATTTTTTGGAGTGAGATGTGGAAGAAGAAATACACTATATAATTTTATCACCCCCCCCCAAAAAAAAAGGAAAGAAAGTTTAGCTGTGTTTGAGTGGCATGAAAGATATGCTTAAAAAGGGCAGTTTTGTTGTGCTGTGTTTGTTCTCTCCTTATGAAAATTGTCCATTGCTCATATTTCTTTGTTTTAATGATTTTTTATTGAATTATAGTTGATTGACTATACTCTGGTATACTGTTGTTACTATACTTTACTGTACTAATGTGCTATAGTTTATACTTCTAAATATAGGTTTACTTGTTGAACTTATTGTAAGGAAACGCTGTTTGAAAGAAAAAGTTGTATTCTGTACTCTCCTACTTTTATAACAGGTCAGCAATTCATCTTAGATCTTAGATATATCTAAACAGCATTGCTATTTTGACCTTCTGATTTCTCATTTTAACTTAGGTTTTTTTTCTCACCAAGATTCACCAATATTATTTTTTGTTTTTCTACATCTCATATAATTTTTCTAGTACTTATCTCTGTATTTTTATGAGTTCTGAGCTTACTTTGCAACCCTCTTGAATCTGTTAATACATTTAATGTTTCTATATCATTTATTTGTCTAATAACTATGTTTCTGAGATACATGTTATCAATTAATAGATGCCTTGTTGTTGTTAAAATGTATATTTAAAAATAAAGAGATACATATGTCTCAGTTCAGTTTAGTCACTCAGTCGTGTCCGACTCTTTGCGACCCCATGAATCGCAGCACGCCAGGCCTCCCTGTTCATCACCATCTCTCGGAGTTCACTCAGACTCACATCCATCAAGTCAGTGATGCCATCCAGCCTTCTCATCCTCGGTCATCCCCTTCTCCTCCTGCCCCCAATCCCTCCAGGAAAATAAAATAAGTTTATTTAGGGTTTTATTCCAAATTCAAATTCTAAGTTCACTTCTTTTACTGACTACAATTGACAACAATAAACTCCCTGATAGTTAAGTGATATAGCCAAATATGAAAGTAAATTAAAGCTTTGCTTATATACCATATCTTATCTATAAAATTGGCAAGCATTCAAAAGTTTGCAAAAATAAATTGTTGCCAAGGTTAAAGTGAAGCAAGAACTCAAAAGTTTTGTTGTTGGGAAGCAAAACTGTATAGTCAAAATGAGGAGGAATTTCCCAGATTACTTACGCATTTCCCCTTTTACACTGACATCTCATTTAAAGAAATCTATCATAAAATACACTGGCAAAAGTTCTAAAATACATATGCCTAAGCATATCTGGTTCAGTAGTATTTGTAATTTTAAACAGTGCATCTTGGATGCAAGTTATTATCCATCAATAGATTGAATAAACTATATCACCACCCCACAATAGAGACTTTGCAGCTGTGAAGAGTGATAGCATATACGTCTATATACTTTTAGGATGTAAGATTTGGGATTTATTATTTAAAAAATAAAAAGTAGAGACAATTGTGTACAGTATCTGGACATGGTATCAATTTATTGCCTCTCAACTCCTAATCTACACTTCTTTGTTTTGTTTGTAATACTCAAGCAATATCCTCTGAAAACTTCTTTATACCTAGCAACAATATTCAGCTTTGTCAAGAGAAAAAAATTGAAGTGAAAAAAAAAAAAAAAAAAGAAGTGAAATTAAAGCAGCAATTCAAAAAATTTCCAGGGGAATTATACCAAACATATAGAAAATAACATATTTATCCTTCTCAAACTATTCCAATTAACTGAAGATGAGGGAACATTCCCTAATTTATTCCAATACTAGACCACCATTACCTTGCTACCAAACTAGAGAAAAACACTAACCCCCCCCCAAAAAAAAAAAAAAAACTCAACAAAATGTTAGCAAACTAAATTAAAAAATACAAAGAAGTGTCATTCACCATGATCAAGTTGGATTTAATCCAGGGTCACAAAGACAGTATAACATATGTGAATCAATCAATGTGATACACCTACGTTAACAAAAAGAAAGACATAAAATACATGGTCACTTCAATAAATAAGTAAAAATAGTTTTCAAAATACAAAGAAGTGTCATTCACCATGATCAAGTTGGATTTAATCCAGGGTCACAAAGACAGTATAACATATGTGAATCAATCAATGTGATACACCTACGTTAACAAAAAGAAAGACATAAAATACATGGTCACTTCAATAAATAAGTAAAAATAGTTTTCAAAAAATCAGCATCCATTCAAGTTAAAAACTCTCATCTAAGTGGTTTAGGGAGAAATAGCTGAATATAATAAAGACAGTTAATGACAAATTCACAGCCAACATAATACTCATTGGTGAAAAGGTGAAATCTTTCCTACTAAATTCAGGAATAAGACAAGGATGCTCACTTTAACCACTTCTATTTAAAGTAGAATTGGACATTCTAGCTGCAGCAGACAAGAAGAAATAAAATGTATTGGAAAGAAAGAGGTAACACTATCACTACAGGCAGATGATGTACTTTGTAGAGAGAAGTCTAAAGTCTCCACTGAAAACCTATTTGAATTAAAAAGGTAGTTCAGTAGATTGTATGTTACAAGATTAGTAAAGAGAAATCTGTTGTGTTTCTATACATTAATTATGAAATATTAGGAAGTGAGAGTAAAAAAAATTTATTTAATTGGTTCTACAAACGATACCTAGGAATCAATTTCAGTTCAGTTCAGTTCAGTCACTCAGTCGTGTCCAACTCTTTGTGACCCCATGAATCGCAGCATGCCAGGCCTCCCTGTTCATCACCATCTCCCGGAGTTCACTCAGACTCACATCCATCGAGTCAGTGATGCCATCCAGCCATCTCATCCTCTGTCGTCCCCTTCTCCCCCTGCCCCCAAACTATATAATTTTATCACCCCCCCCCAAAAAAAAAGGAAAGAAAGTTTAGCTGTGTTTGAGTGGCATGAAAGATATGCTTAAAAAGGGCAGTTTTGTTGTGCTGTGTTTGTTCTCTCCTTATGAAAATTGTCCATTGCTCATATTTCTTTGTTTTAATGATTTTTTATTGAATTATAGTTGATTGACTATACTCTGGTATACTGTTGTTACTATACTTTACTGTACTAATGTGCTATAGTTTATACTTCTAAATATAGGTTTACTTGTTGAACTTATTGTAAGGAAACGCTGTTTGAAAGAAAAAGTTGTATTCTGTACTCTCCTACTTTTATAACAGGTCAGCAATTCATCTTAGATCTTAGATATATCTAAACAGCATTGCTATTTTGACCTTCTGATTTCTCATTTTAACTTAGGTTTTTTTTCTCACCAAGATTCACCAATATTATTTTTTGTTTTTCTACATCTCATATAATTTTTCTAGTACTTATCTCTGTATTTTTATGAGTTCTGAGCTTACTTTGCAACCCTCTTGAATCTGTTAATACATTTAATGTTTCTATATCATTTATTTGTCTAATAACTATGTTTCTGAGATACATGTTATCAATTAATAGATGCCTTGTTGTTGTTAAAATGTATATTTAAAAATAAAGAGATACATATGTCTCAGTTCAGTTTAGTCACTCAGTCGTGTCCGACTCTTTGCGACCCCATGAATCGCAGCACGCCAGGCCTCCCTGTTCATCACCATCTCTCGGAGTTCACTCAGACTCACATCCATCAAGTCAGTGATGCCATCCAGCCTTCTCATCCTCGGTCATCCCCTTCTCCTCCTGCCCCCAATCCCTCCAGGAAAATAAAATAAGTTTATTTAGGGTTTTATTCCAAATTCAAATTCTAAGTTCACTTCTTTTACTGACTACAATTGACAACAATAAACTCCCTGATAGTTAAGTGATATAGCCAAATATGAAAGTAAATTAAAGCTTTGCTTATATACCATATCTTATCTATAAAATTGGCAAGCATTCAAAAGTTTGCAAAAATAAATTGTTGCCAAGGTTAAAGTGAAGCAAGAACTCAAAAGTTTTGTTGTTGGGAAGCAAAACTGTATAGTCAAAATGAGGAGGAATTTCCCAGATTACTTACGCATTTCCCCTTTTACACTGACATCTCATTTAAAGAAATCTATCATAAAATACACTGGCAAAAGTTCTAAAATACATATGCCTAAGCATATCTGGTTCAGTAGTATTTGTAATTTTAAACAGTGCATCTTGGATGCAAGTTATTATCCATCAATAGATTGAATAAACTATATCACCACCCCACAATAGAGACTTTGCAGCTGTGAAGAGTGATAGCATATACGTCTATATACTTTTAGGATGTAAGATTTGGGATTTATTATTTAAAAAATAAAAAGTAGAGACAATTGTGTACAGTATCTGGACATGGTATCAATTTATTGCCTCTCAACTCCTAATCTACACTTCTTTGTTTTGTTTGTAATACTCAAGCAATATCCTCTGAAAACTTCTTTATACCTAGCAACAATATTCAGCTTTGTCAAGAGAAAAAAATTGAAGTGATATTGTAAGGAAACAGAGGTAGCATATCACTTCTTTTTCCATTTTTGGTCTTGCTACTAGTTTTTCATTTTTTTTTTTCTTTTATGGAGCATGGTTGCTGAGGTCCATTGATGATCACACTGTAAGGGAAAGTACAAATCAAAAATAAGAAGCTTTGGCTTCCCCCATGGCTCAGGGGTAGAGAATCTGCCTGCCAATGCAGGAGTCATGGGTTCAATCTCTGTCTGGGAAGATCCCACATGCTGTGGAGCAACTAAGCCAATGCATCACAACTATTGAGCCTGTGCTCTAGAGACTGGGAGCTGCAACTACTGAGCCCATGTGCCACAACTACTGAAGCCCGTGCACCCTCGAGGCCCATGCTCAGCAGCAAGAGAAGCTACCACTGTGAGAAGCCCACATACCACAACAAGAGAGTAGCTCCTGCTTGCCTCGACTATAGAAAAGTCCACGCAAAAACAAACATGCAGCACAATCAAAATAAATAAATAAATACAATTATATATATATATAAATATAAAGACTTAATTCTCCCTGTTGAAAATAAAAGACTACCACCAACCTGCCTTTTCTTAGAGCATTTGCTTTAGAAAATGTGTATTTTTGTTTATTTGTTTCTTTGAAATATACACATTTTATCTTTTAAAACAGTAAATGAGTAAACCAGGAACCTGGCAACCTAGTCAAGGCCTAGGAGTCATCTCTTTGAAATGTAATCATCAAGCAAGATATCAGCTATATAACCTAGTTTTCAGGCAGCATGGCAGTTCTAGCTGTTTCCTGGTTCCAAATAGCAAACCTAACCTATCTCCCCAAAATTGCAATTTTTTTTTCTTTTAAAAGCATTTAGCAAAACAAGGGGCTACTCCAGTCACCAAATTATTTCGCATGAACTATATGTAACAATTGGTGCTATTGACTCCTCTCACTCAAAGATTAATTATTATTTGGGAAAAAAACACATGTATACAATGTATCACTTGGCTACATAAAAAGGTAAGATTCTTTGGTATCTTTGAAACTCTAGGGATTGCCTGTAATGCACATCACATTCTAGTTTAACGTTCTTTCAGTAATATAAACTATTTTTATTTATCTTCTACTTTTTTTTGGAGAGATTTTCTGGGTTGGTAGGAGATTTATCTTCAATTATTTATTCCTCCCCCCCTCCCCCCGTATTAATAGACCTCATAGACTCCAGTTCAGAGGATGCTTTTATATAAGATTGTTTTCATTCAAGCTATCTGGTCCTTGTCTGCCTGCCTCTAAGAGCCTATGTGGAGATCATCTCAAGACACATTCTCTTGGTCAGTGATCTATTTCTATGAATATGTTGCTACAACCACTCAGATAAACACTTGGCAAAGACTGCCATAGACCCTCTCTGGCTATGTGTCCTAAGTTACCTGTTTTTCAACCAAGCAAGCACTTCCAAAGCAGCTCTTGCTATAACTTCCATCAACTTTTCCTAACCCAGTGATCACTTCTATAAATATTATGTGCCCTACCGCATACCTCCTGGCAACCCTGGGTAACATCCATGGAATTACTCTAGTCTGTACTCTAAGGTAATTTGCATTGACACAAGTAAGGTTTTATTTTTGTTGTTGTTTCATTTTGCTTCTGTGTTTATCAAACCCTCTTCTAAGAGATTTTGAATCTTAGTCCTTGGACAATGGTCTTTTTTCTTCATCACTCTCCTTTAGTCTATAGAGAGTAGCTTCACATTTGCCATGGTTCTGGGAATCAAGAAGTAGAAGTGTGTATGACTCTTCTATTATTCCTAATATCACACTCACAAAAGATTTGCTTCCTGTACCATATTTTTTTTTATCTCTGATAGTTTGGAGATCTTAGTTCTCACTTGGGTAATGCTCCCACTAATGGGCTTCCCTGGTGGCTCAGAGGTTAAAGCTTCTGTCTGGAATGTGGGAGACCCGGGTTCGATCCCTGGGTTGGGAAGATCCCCTGGAGAAAGAAATGGCAACCCACTCCAGTACTCTTGCCTGGAGAATCCCATGGATGGAGGAGCCTGGTAGGCTACAGTCGATGGGGTCGCAAAGAGTCGGACACGACTGAGCGACTTCACTTTTACTTTCACTTTCAATGTATACAATAATGAATCCATTGAATTGGAAGATGAGAACAACACCTAGTTGTTTTGGAACCCATAAGCCACTAAGTCAACATGTCAAAAAAGGACTTACACTATTGGTTGGAAAGATTGGTGCTGATTACTCAGAGAATTGGATTGTGGTATACAATGAAGGAGCTTCTCAGGTGGTGCTAGTAGTAAAGGATCCATCTACCAATACAGGAAACATAAGAGAAGTTGGTTCGATCCCTGGGTTAGGAAAATTCCCTGGAGGAAAGCATAGCAACTCACTCCAGTATTCTTGCCTGGGCTATGGTCCATAGGATCGCAAAGAGTTGGACATGACTGAAGATACTTAACATATACACATACAATGAAGACAAGAAAAAATATGTCCAATGCCAGGAAATTCTTTGAGGGTACATTTTAGCCCTTCTATTTTCAAATGGTAAAGACTATTAGGAAACTACATCATCAAAAATGACAGAAATTTTGAAGCCAGATCATTCAAAAGAGATTTACATAATTCTACATGATAAGGAACTCAAGCTATCTGAAGATTTTGCTAAGGTCTAAGGAAATGTGAAATGGATGATAGGAAAAGGAAGCCAGGGCCACCAACCATGACCTCAGAATGATGACTTTAGTACCTTTGCGTATTTATTCTTTGCTTGTTAGCAGTATCTGTGTACAGATATCAAATCTTTTTCTTCTTTGTGATTCTTCCCAATTTTATTTTATTACAATGTGTTATGGCATCCAGTCCCATCACTTCATGGGAAATAGATGGAGAAACAGCAGAAACAGTGTCTGACTTTATTTTTTGGGGCTCCAAAATCACTGCAGATGGTGACTGCAGCCATGAAATTAAAAGACGCTTACTCCTTGGAAGAAAAGTTATGACCAACCTAGATAGCATATTCAAAAGCAGAGACATTAGTTTGCTGACTAAAGTCCGTCTAGTCAAGGCTATGGTTTATCCAGTGGTCATGTATGGATGTGAGAGTTGGACTGTGAAGAAGGCTGAGCGCCGAAAAATTGATGCTTTTGAACTGTGGTGTTGGAGAAGACTCTTGAGAGTCCCTTGGACTGCAAGGAGATCCAACCAGTCCATCCTGAAGGAGATCAACCCCGGGATTTCTTTGGNGTGGTCATGTATGGATGTGAGAGTTGGACTGTGAAGAAGGCTGAGCGCCGAAGAATTGATGCTTTTGAACTGTGGTGTTGGAGAAGACTCTTGAGAGTCCCTTGGACTGCAAGGAGATCCAACCAGTCCATCCTGAAGGAGATCAACCCTGGGATTTCTTTGGAAGGAATGATGCTGAAGCTGAAACTCCAGTACTTCGGCCACCTCATGCGAAGAGTTGACTCATTGGAAAAGACTCTAATGCTGGGAGGGATTGGGCAGGAAGAGAAGGGGATGACAGAGGATGAGATGGCTGGATGGCATCACAGACTCGATGGACGTGAGTCTGAGTGAACTCTGGGAGATGGTGATGAACAGGGAGGCCTGGCGTGCTGCGATTCATGGGGTCGCAAAGAGTCGGACACGACTGAGTGACTGAACTGAACTGAACTGATTCTAGATTTAAGGTTTTTTTTTAAACTATTCCTGCATATGAATAATTTCTATTTTGATGTGAAAGTCTCTGGCCACTTTAATCTAAATGGGAATTGTTAGTATCCTGACTTGAATGTTAGTGTTGAAACTAAAGATGACCATCACCAGTTCAGAGTTGATAGTAGCTGTATTAGTTAGCTTGTGTCTAACAAAATACCATAGGCTGGTGGCCTATACAGTAGGGATTTATTTCTCATAGTTCTGGAAGCTGAGAAGTCCAAGGTCAAGTTTCCTTGGTGAGAGCTCTGTTCTTAGTTTTGCAGATGGCCTTATGGCTGTGTCTTTAACATGGAAGAAAGAGGGTGGGTGCAACCTCTTTAGTATCTCTTCTTAAAAGGACATTAATCCCTTCATGAAAGCCCCGTCTTCATGACCTTATCCAAATCTACTTATTTCCCCAAAACCCCATCTTTAAATTTCATGATGGGGATTAGGGCTTCAACATATGGATTTAGGGGGACATGAATCAAATCGTAGAAAGAACCTACATTAATTGCAAGCTGGGCTTGTTATGCAGTGTCATATGTACTGTAGAGAGAACCATCATGAATCCTCTTGTTGCCTAAGTTAAAGTCTAGTTTATTATGTGTCTTTTTGGAAGATTTCTGATTACAGTTTCAATTTCTGTGCTTGTGATGGGTCTGTCAAGATTTTTCAATTTCTTCCTGGTTCAGTTTTGGTAAGTTGTACTTTTCTAAGAATTTGTCCTTGGAGACAAACAGAGATCATTCTGTCGTTTTTGAGATTGCATCCAAGTACTGCATTTCAGACTCTTTTGTTGACCATGATGGCTACTTCATTTGTCCTGAGGGATTCCTGCCTGCAGTAGTAGATATAATGGTCATCTGAGTTAAATTCACCCATTCTAGTCCATTTTAGTTAACTGATTTCTAGAATTTTGACGTTCACTCTTGTCATCTCTTGTTTGACCACTTCCAATTTGCCTTGATTCATGGACCTGACATTCCAGGTTCCTATGCAGTATTGCTCTTTACAGCATCGGATCTTGCTTCTATCACCAGTCACATGCACAACTGGGTATTGTTTTCGCTTTGGCTCCATCCCTTCATTCTTTCTGGACTTATTGCTCCACTGATCTCCAGTAGCATATTGGGCACCTAATGACCTGGGGAGTTCCTCTTTTGATATCCTATCATTTTGCCTGTTCATACTGTTCATGGGGTTCTCAAGGCAAGAATACTGAAGTGGCTTGCCATTCCCTTCTCCAGTGGACCACGTTCTGTCAGCCCTCTCCACCATGACCCGCCCGCCTTGGGTTGCCCTGCAGGCATGGCTTGGTTTCATTGAGTTAGACAAGGCTGTGGTCCTAGTGTGATTAGATTGACTAGTTTTCTGTGAGTATGGTTTCAGTGTGTCTGCCCTCTGATGCCCTCTTGCAACACCTATCACCTTACTTGGGTTTCTCTTACCTTGGGCATGGGCTATCTCTTCACGGCTGCTCCAGCAAAGCACAGCCACTGGTCCCTACCTTGGACGAGGGGTATCTCCTTACCACCGCCCTTCCTGACCTTCAATGTGGGATAGCTCCTGTAGGTCCTCTTGCGCCTGCGCAGCCACCGTTCCTCGGTTGCTCCTCCCGGCCGCCGGCCCTGGCCTCGGGCGTGAGTGGCTCCTCCCAGCTGCCGCCCCTTGCCTCGGACACAGGATGACTCCTCCCAGCTGCCACTGACGTCGGACGCTGGGTGACTCCTCCCGGCTGTCGCCCCTGACCTTGTATACAAGGTAGCTCCTCTCAGCTCCACTTAGTGTGCTGGCTTGCAGTCACCTGCGCTTAGTTAAGTAAGTGAAAGAAGTATATTATGAAAACCACAAAACTTTGATAAAGAAAATTGAAAATGATATGCAGAAATGTAAAGTTATCCCATTCTCTTGTATTGGAAAAGTTAATGTTATTAAAATGGCCATAATAGGAGAGTTCCAGAAAAACATCTATTTCTGCTTTATTGACTATGCCAAAGCCTTTGACTGTGTGGATCACAATAAACTGTGGAAAATTCTGAGAGAGACGGGAATACCAGACACCCAATCTGCCTCTTGAGAAATCTGTATGCAGTTCAGGAAGCAACACTTAGAACTGGACATGGAACAACAGACTGGTTCCAAACAGGAAAAGGAGTACATCTAGGCTGTATATTGTCACCCTGCTTATTTAACTTATATGCAGAATACATCATGAGAAACTCTGGGCTGGAAGAAGCACAAGCTGGAACCAAGATTGCTGGGAGAAATATCAATAACCTCAGATATGCAGAGGACACAACCCTTACAGCAGAAAGTGAAGAGGAACTAGAAAGCCTCTTGATGAAAATGAAAGAAGAGAGTGAAAAACTTGTCTTGAAGCTCAATATTCAGAAAACTAAGATCATGGCATCTGGTCCCATCATTTCATGGGAAATAGATGGGGAAACAGTGGAAACAGTGTCAGATTTTATTTTGGGGGGGCTCCAAAATCACTGCAGATCGTGATTGCAGCCATGAAATTAAAAGATGCTTACTCGTTGGAAGGAAAGTTATGACCAACCTAGATAGCATATTCAAAAGCAGAGACATTACTTTGCCAACAAATGTCCGTCTAGTCAGGGGTATGGTTTTTCAGTGGTCATGTATGGATGTGAAAGTTGGACTGTGAAGAAAGCTGAGAGCTGAAGAATTGATGCTTTTGAACTGTGGTGCTGGAGAAGACTCTTGAGAGTCCCTTGGGCTGCAAGGAGATCCAACCAGTCCATTCTGAAGGAGATCAGCCCTGGGATTTCTTTGGAAGGAATGATGTTGAAGCTGAAACTCCAGTACTTTGGCCACCTCATGAGAAGAGTTGACTCATTGGAAAAGACTCTGATGCTGGGAGGGATTGGGGGCAGGAGGAGAAGGGGACGACAGAGGATGAGATGGCTGGATGGCATCACCAACTCGATGGATGTGAGTCTGAGTGGACTCCGGGAGTTGGTGATGGACAGGGAGGCCTGGTGTGCTGCAATTCATGGGGTCGCAAAGAGTCAGACACGACTGAGTGACTGAACTGAACTTAACTGAATACCCAAAGAAATCTACAGATTTAATGCAATTTCTATCAAAGTACCCATGATATTTTTCACAGAACTAGACAAAAAAAATCCTAAAATTCACAGAACTACAACAATCCTTAAATAATTCTAAAATTCATAGAAAAATAATCTTAAAACTAGAACAACAAAACACCACTTATTGGCAAAGCACTCTTCAGAAAAAAATGATAGTCCTGGAGATACAACTCACCCAAACTGATTATATTGTAAAACTACAGTAATCAAAATAGCATGGTATTGGCATAAAAGGCACATAGAACACACAGATGGCTAACAGGACAGGAAAAGGTGCTTAATAATACCAATTATCAGAAAAATGCAAATTTAAACAATAATTCAATATCAACTCACATCTGTCAGAATACCTATCACCAAAGCAATCAGCAAATATCAGAAGTTTTAGAGGATATGGGAAAAGGAACCAGTTGAACACACTGGGGAATGTAAATGATTGGTTCAACCATTATGGAAATCAGTATGGAGGTTCCATAAAAACCTAAAAATAAGACAGCCATCTGATCCAGCAATTCTACTCCTGGGTACCTATCCAGAAAAAGGGAAAACACTAACATGAAAAGATAAATACACTCCAGGGTTCATAGCAATACTGTTTATAATATCTCACATATGGAAGGAACTCAAACATCTCTCAGCTCATTTAAGAAGATATGGTGTACATATACACATCATGGAATATTACTCAGACATAAAAATGAAATACTACAGTTTGCACAAAATGGATGGATCTAGAGAATATGCTTAGTGAAAGATGTTTGGGCAGAGGAATAAGGCAGATCAGTTCAGTTCAGTTCAGTTCAGTTGCTCAGTTGTGTCCAACTCTTTGCGACCCCATGAATCGCAGCTCGCCAGGCCTCCCTGTTCATCACCATCCCTCGGAGTTCACTCAGACTCACGTCCATCGAGTCAGTGATGCCATCCAGCCATCTCATCCTCGGTCGTCCCCTTCTCCTCCTGCCCCCAATCCCTCACAGCATCACAGTCTTTTCCAATGAGTCAACCCTTCGCATGAGGTGGCCAAAGTACTGGAGTTTCAGCTTCAGCATCATTCCTTCCAAAGAAATCCCAGGGTTGATCTCCTTCAGAATGGACTGGTTGGATCTCCTTGCAGCCCAAGGATTCACTCTCCTCTTTCACTTTCATCAAGAGGCTTTTTCGTTCCTCTTCACTTTCTGCCATAAGGGTGGTGTCATCTGCATATCTGAGGTTATTGATATTTCTCCCGGCAATCTTGATGCCAGCTTGTGTTTCTTCCAGTCCAGCGTTTCTCATGATGTACTCTGCATATAAGTTAAATAAGCAGATAAGTTAAATAAGTTAAATAAGGCAGATAGAGGAAGACAAATACTGTATTACTTCAGTTATATGAAGACTCTAAAAATTTTAAAATGAATGCACATGTAATACAGAAAGAGACCCAAAGATATAGAAAACAATCTTTTGCTTACGAAAGGAGATAGCAAAGGGGAGGGACCAATTAGTGCCACTGGATTAGCAGATGCAAACAACGGTTTATAAAATAGATGAGCAATAATGTATACTATATGGCATGGTGAATTAGTTATTGTGTTGTAATAATTTTTAATTGAGGATATTCTTCAAAAATACTGAATCATTATGCGCTACACCCGAAACTAACACAATATTGTAAATCAGATATAGTTGAGTAAAAAAAACTTTAAAATTTTGCACCTACCTGATTCTGAAATAGGTGATATGAAAGTAAAATCTGTACAAATAAGATATGCAGAAAAAGTCAATAACAAAAAATATCCACATATCCACAAATAACTACTATGGCAACTCCTGTGGCTATGGCTGTGGAAACAGCTATAGCTGTGGATTGAGCCCTTATTATGGCTGTGATTATGGAACCAGATATGGCTGTGGATATGGCTCTGGCTACAACAGTTATGGGCCAGTCTGGTACAGGAGATGCTATTTTTCTTGCTGCTAGAGCATCACCACCTAAAACACCATTTATGTCTAAAACCACACATCTAAGATAATGCTGATTCAAGGCTTGAAAAGTCATGATTTCTATATGCAAGAAATTACAAACAAGACAGAGCTTTGACCTTCAACTACCGATTTTTAAGATTGGCATCTTTGAGGCCAGAAGCTCCATGGTGGTATCATCTGTCTTTTTTCCAAATGTTAACCTTTACTACTTTAATCTCTGATTCTCTGTAGTAGTGATCCTAATACCCTACTGTTAGGGAGTCCGTTGTTATCAAAAAAACGTTTCATTGTTCTAACAAATCTCTGTGTATTTGCTTGTGCATAATTTTTGTTTTGAGGTGTTATGGCCTCTATTGAAAACTGAGCAAAGGTGAAGTTGAACTTTGAAATCCTTCTTGATATAAGCATTTATTTTTATACTTGCATCAGAAATAATGTCTTTCTCACCTATTTCTTGTTTTTCACATACTTCAGTTCAATTCAGTTCAGTCACTCAGTCGTGTCCGACTCTTTGCAACCCCATGAACTGCTGCACGCCAGGCCTCCCTGTCCATCACCAACTCCTGGAGTTCACTCAAACTCGCGTCCATTGAGTTGGTGATGCCATCCAGCCATCTCATCCTCGGTCATCCCCTTTTCTTCCTGCCCCAGATCCCTCCCAGCATCACAGTCTTTTCCAATGAGTCAACTCTTCGCGTGAGGTGGCCAAAGTACTGGAGTTTCAGCTTTAGCATCATTTCTTCCAAAGAACACCCAGGACTGATCTCCTTTAGAATTGACTGGTTGGATCTCCTTGCAGTTCAAGGGACTCTCAAGAGTCTTCTCCAACACCACGGTTCAAAAGTATCAATTCTTTGGCGCTCAGATTCGGCACTCACATATATAAGCACAAATCTCAGTATTTCAGGACTGTGCTTTGCAAATCTCTCTGTGTCTGGGGTGGAGCTGGAGATGAAAGAGGAGGAGGAATGATATTTTATTCAGGAAGTTAATGCAAATTCCAAAATAAACAAGAGGTGGCCTGAGTACTTAAAGGAATAATGGAAAGGAAGGGAAATTTCTAGCATATATGAGATATAAGAAGCAGAGATAGGTGTCAAACACATGAGACTAAAGAATGCACATAAAAGTCAAAACATTCTATCAAACCATCTGCTTTTGATGGAAATGCAAA
The DNA here is from genome assembly GCA_006410635.1 of Cephalophus harveyi. Lineage (NCBI taxonomy): Eukaryota > Metazoa > Chordata > Mammalia > Artiodactyla > Bovidae > Cephalophus > Cephalophus harveyi. The sequence goes on from SJYT01078747.1 coordinate 30,012, forward strand.
TGTATTTGTTTGTATATATTGATGTTGAAATTGTTTTCAATCACTTAGTTGATCAATAGTTTTGAGTAGTTTTGAAATGGTCTCATCCTAGATACTGAAGGCAAAGTAGAAAATTTATAGAAAAATTTTCTACTCTCACAATGTTTACATTCTAGTAGATGAAGAACCAAAAAATGAAAAATAATTGAGATAATTTCAAACTGACAGTTGGGATGTGGGAATAAAACCATTTAGTGGGAAAGAGAGTAAGGATTGAAGCATTAAAGAGATATTTCAGGGAGGTATTTTCACCTTGTGATATCTCATGCCAATTGCAAAGAAAGATTCAAAAGGACAGTAGCAAATGTAAAGGGGAAAAGAAGTCCACAAAGTTCTGGAAGAATATGATTTAGTAAGCATGCATGAGATAGCTTACATATCTGGTAAAGAGTCTTCACAAACTAACTCTTAACATACCTTCAAAATCTGGAACGTTGTGACTCCCTTAGTTAAAGAGGGTCTCCTTGGTGGCTCAGACAGTAAAGAATCTGCCTGCAGCACAGACCTGGGGTCAGTCCTTGGGTTGGGAAGATCCCCTGCAGAAGACAATGACTATCTAACCCAATATTCCTGCCTGAAGTATTCCATGGATAGAGGAGCCTGGTGGGCTATGGTTCATGGGGTTTGCAAAGAGCTGGACACATCTGGGCAGCTAACACTTTCATACTTTCACTAGTTAAAGAACACTTGAGACATTCAGCTCAGTGAAATGACAAAATGGTGATAATCAATCCAAGTATCTATTAGTTTGTAAATGACACACAAATATTTGAACAGACATTTGACTTAATCTATCCATTTTTTATTAGAGAAATATTAATTGAGCCCAAATTCTGTGCAAGGTATTACAACCAGAGCTGGTTATTCCATGATGCACAGAATAGAGGTGTTTATGCAGGCATCATTAGGTATGGAGAGGCTTGAGTGAAAAGGTTAAGAAATAATGCAATAAAGATGGAAGACTTTTCAGTAAACCAAGGGAATTGTGGCCAGAAATTCTGTTTTGGTAGCAGCATTGAAAAGCAAAGTGTCTACTGTAGAGAATTTTTGAAGCAAACTTAAGATTTCTAATTGCAAGAAGGACAGGAAAGATAAGAAAACTGAAGCATAATGATGATTGGAATGAGGATATATTTTCTTTATGCCTATCATTCATGATTAAACATAGCAGAGTCATAAGATTATACTAGTGATCAATAGAAGAAAAAAAAAAAGGTTGAATGATTTCTCAGCTGAAGGATTAATGCCTAATACTGAAAATTCTCAGAAAATGGAATCAGAAGCTTGATGAAAGTTCCTTCTGAAGACATTCAATAAAGTACTGGATCACCACTCATCTCACTGTTGTTGAAATTTGAGTGTACAATAGAAGATTTCGTGGTTCTTACTGTAAAAGATAGCAAGTATTAGAATCTGCTTGATTATGAAAGATAGTGGTACACCTAAGCAAGTGAGATAAGCAAAAATAACACCCCCCCCAACTTTATATAGAAAAAGCAAAAGAGTCCCAGAAAAACATCTACTTCTGCTTTATTGACTATGCCAAAGCCTTTGACTGTGTGGATCACAACAAACTGTGGAAAATTCTGAAAGTGAAGGCAATACCAGACCTCCTTAGCCATCTCCTAAGAAATCTGTTTCCAGGTCAAGAAGCAATAGTTAGAACTGGACATGGAACAATGAACTGGTTCCAAATTGGGAAAGGAGTAAGTCAAGGCTGTATACTGTTACCCTGCTTATTTAACTTCTAAGCAGAGTACACCATGCAAAATGCCAGGCTGGATGAAACACAAGCTGCAGTCAAGATTGCTGGGAGAAATATCAATAACCTCAGATATGCAGATGATACTACCCTTATGGCAGAAGTGAAGAGGAACTGAAGAGCCTCTTGATGAAAGTGAAAGTGGAGAATGAAAAAGTTGGCTCAAAACTCAACATTCAGAAAACGAAGATCATGGCATCTGGTCCCACCAGTTCATGGCAAATAGATGGGGAAACAATGGAAACAGTGAGAGACTATTTTCTTGGGCTCCAAAATCACTGCAGATGGTGACTGCAACCATGAAATTAAAAGACACTTGTTCCTTGAAAGAAAATCTAGGACCAACCTAGACAGTATATTAAAAAGCAAAGACATTACTTTGCCAACAAACATCCGTCTACTCAAAGCTATGGTTTTTCTAGTGGTCATGTATAGATATGAGACTTGGACTATAAAGAAAACTGAATGCCAAAGAATTGATGCTTTTGAACTGTGTTGTTGGAGAAGACTATTGAGAGTCCCTTGGACTGCAAGGAGATCAGACCAGTCCATCCTAAAGGAAATCAGTCATGAATATTCATTGGAAGGACTGATCCTGAAGCTAAAGCTACAATACTTTGGCCACCTGATGCGAAGAACTGACTTATTGGAAAGACCCTGATGCTGCGAAAGATTGAAGGCAGGAGGAGAACGGGACAATAGAGGATGAGATGGTTGGATGGCCTCACCAACTCAATGGACATGAGTTTGAGCAAGCTCTGGGAGTTGATGATGGACAAGTACCCTGGCTTGCTGTAGTCCATGAGGTGGCAAAGAATAGGACATTACTGAGCGACTGAACTGAACTGAACTGAAACTTTAAAAAGCTACACATTTTTTGGCTACATGCTTGGCAATAGAAAGTTCAGATGTTTAGTTTAGAGTGAGAAGGAAGAGTATGTTTGGATTTAGACATCCATAGAGAGAGAAACTTATTTGCAAACACACAGCTATACCTAATGTTTCTATTCTCAGTACTACTGATATTCTGGATTATTTTTTTTTTAGTTATTACATGTTGTTCTGTGCCCTGAAGAATTAGGAACATCCTTGAGTTCTACAACAAGATGCCAATTGGTATTGGGAAGTAGGTATCTGGGTGAAGAACTCTGGCAAGAAATTACAATGATTCAAGAAAATGAACAGACATATTTGTTTTCAAGTGATCAAAGGTAGATGTGAAAATAAAAAAGAAAAAGTTAAGGGGATTTTTTTAAACATTTCCTCCCAAACCTTTTAAAATAAGATATATTAAATGATAGGAGGTTTGAAAATGGGTGTCTGTTATTGGGCACATGATTCTAGTGAGAAATTCTTCGGCAGAGGAAAATTAAAATGATGCTCTTTAAGTGCAATGAGTCTGCAAAATATGAAGCTATTTTAAGCAAAGCATTATTGGTCAACAGTGGCTGGCTCATAATGTTGCTTCCGTATTTGCTGCCTATGTCAGGGAATGAATGGTATGCTCTGCCAATTACTGACAGTATATAAAGGTCCAAGGGAAGGAGAAGACACACACACACTTCAGAAACATCCTCTTGCAGTCCACCTGAATCCTCTTCCCTTGACAACATGTGTTGTAACTACTACGGCAACTCCTGCGGCTATGGCTGTGGAAACAACTACAGCTGTGGGTTCAGCCCCTACTATAGCTGTGGTTACNTGACAGTATATAAAGGTCCAAGGGAAGGAGAAGACACACACACACTTCAGAAACATCCTCTTGCAGTCCACCTGAATCTCTTGCCTTGACAACATGTGTTGCAACTACTACGGCAACTCCTGCGGCTATGGCTGTGGAAACAGCTACAGCTGTGGGCTCAGCCCCTATTATGGCTGTGGATATGGAAGTAGATACGGCTGTGGATACGGGTCAGGATATGGCTGTGGATATGGGACAGGTTATGGCTGTGGATTTAGGCCCTATTATGGCTGTGGTTATGGAACCAGATATGGCTGTGGATATGGCTCTGGCTATAGCAGCTCCTGGCCAGTTTGCTACCGGAGATGTTATTCTTGCTGCTAGAACATCACCATCTTAGCCTAGTCTGCTTCTGAAATGAGGAATCTAAAGATAATACTGCTTCGAGGATCTGTAACCTGTGATTTCTACTTGTAAGAAATTGTATGCTTGACAGAGGCTTTGACCTCCAACTACCCAGTTTTAGATTGACGTCCCTGAGGTCTGAAGTTCAATGGTGATATCATCCGACTCTTCCAAATGTTAGCCTTTACTCCTTAATCTCTGAGTCTCTATTATGACTGTGTTAATGATTCTAACATTCTATAGCCTGGATAACCCCTTATTCTCAATAAAAATGGCTCATTGCTTCTAACAGATCATTGTGTACTGTTTATGAATGAGTCTTTTGTGAGGTACTATGGCCTCTTTCAAGACTTGGCTAGGAGGTTGCTTGAACCTTGAGTTCTTTGATATAATACAAGCATTTCTTCTTGTATTTGCACCAAAAATAATACCTTCTCCAACTATTTTTTGAATATCACATGCTCAGGCACTCACTACCCAAGCACAAATCTCACAGTATTTCAGAACCATACTGAACAGGGCAAATCTCCTCCTTCTCAGCTGGAGGAGCAAGTGAAGGAGGAATGACACACATTCAGGTGGGCATGACAAAGGTCAGGTACGGGAGAGACAATCTGATTTCCTGAAGGAGCAATGGAATAGAAGAGCTACTTTCCAGAAGTAATGAGAAATTGGAAGCAGAGTTGGGTATTCAGTTCAGTTCAGTTCAGTTGCTCAGTCGTGTCCGACTCTTTGTGACCCCATGAATCGCAGCACACCAGGCCTCCCTGTCCATCACCAACTCCCGGAGTTCACTCAGACTCATGTCCATCGAGTTAGTGATGCCATCCAGCAATCTCATCCTCTGTCATCCCCTTCTTCTCCTGCCCCCAATCTCTCCCAGCATCACAGTCTTTTCCAGTCAGTCAACTCTTCGCATGAGGTGGCCAAAGTACTAGAGTTTCAGCTTTAGCATCATTCCTTCCAAAGAAATCCCAGGGCTGATCTCCTTCAGAATGGACTGGTTGGATCTCCTTGCAGTCCAGGGGACTCTCAAGAGCCTTCTCCAACACCACACTTCAAAAGCATCAAATCTTCGGCGCTCAGCCTTCTTCACAGTCCAACTCTCACATCCATTCATGACCACAGGAAAAACCATAGCCTTGACTAGATGGACCTTAGTTGGCAAGAAATGCCTCTACTTTTGAATATGCTGTCTAATTTGATTATAACTTTTCTTCCAAGGAGTTAGTGTCTTTTAATTTCATGACTGCAGTCACCATCTGCAGTGATTTCGGAGCCCCAAAAAATAAAGTCTGACACAGTTTCCACTGTTTCCCCATCTATTTCCCATGAAGTGATGGGACCAGATGCCATGATCTTCGTTTTCTGAATGTTGAGCTTTAAGCCAACTTCTTCCCTCTCCTCTTTCACTTTCATCAAGAGGCTCTTTAGTTCCTCTTCACTTTCTGCCATAAGGGTGGTGTCATCTGCATATCTGAGGTTATTGATATTTCTC
>SJYT01078759.1:8947-72778 GCA_006410635.1 Cephalophus harveyi
AAAAAAAAATGTGAGCAGGATCATCCATTTCTGCCACCAAAATGGCAAGCTCCTTCAACAGAGTCAGGCATATATTTCAATGATTTGCCCCCAGTAAAGAAATGAGTAAAAATTCCTTTGCAAAAAGTTATGACACAGTCTGTCTCTGACTACTTCCAAATCCTTTAATACCAGAGCTTTCTTCATCCACAGTAGAGACACTGAAACTCAGGACTCAGGAGCATAAGCCACTGACTTTGTGGAGCACAACAAACTGTGGGAAATTCCTCAAGAGATGGGAATACCAGAACACCTTACCTGCCTCCAAAAAAATCTGTATGCAGGTCAAAAAGCAACAGTTAGAACCAGACATGAAAAAATGGACTGGTTCCAAATTGGGAAAGGAGTATGTCAAGGCTGTGTGTTGTCACCCTGTTTATTTAACTTATATGAAGATTACATCATTGAAATGCTGGGCTGGATGAAGCACAACCTGGAATGAAGATTTCTGGGAGAAATATCAATCACCTCAGATATGCAGATGACAGCACCCTTCTGGCAGAAAGCAAAGAGGAACTGAAGAGCCTCTTGATGAAAGTGAACTTGGAGAATGAAAGCTGACTTTAAACATTCTAAAAGCAAAGATCATGGGATCCAGTCCCATCACTTCATGGCAAATGGTAATTATAACCCTGTATGCGAGACAGCAAAAGAGACACAGATGTATAGAACAGTCTTTTGGATTCTGTGGGAGACAGAGAAGGTGGAATGATTTGGGGGAATGGTATTGAAATTAAACATTCTAAAAGCAAAGATCATGGGATCCAGTCCCATCACTTCATGGCAAATGGTAATTATAACCCTGTATGCGAGACAGCAAAAGAGACACAGATGTATAGAACAGTCTTTTGGATTCTGTGGGAGACAGAGAAGGTGGAATGATTTGGGGGAATGGTATTGAAACATGTATAGTATCATATATGAAATGAATCGCCAGTCAAGCTTTGATGCATAATACACGATGCTTGGGGCTGGTGCACTGGGATGACCCAGAGGGATGGTACAGGGAGGGAGGTGGGAGGGAGATTCAGGATGGGGAACATGTGTACACCGTGGCAGATTCATGTTGATGTATGGCAAAACCAATAACTCTGCATAGAAGTTAAATAAGCAGGGTGACAATATACAGCCTTGACGTACTCCTTTTCCTATTTGGAACCAGTCTGTTGTTCCATGTCCAGTTCTAACTGTTGCTTCCTGACCTGCATACAGATTTCTCAGGAGGCAGGTTAGGTGGTCTGGTATTCCCATCTCTTTCAGGATTTTCCACAGTTTATTGTGATCCACACAGTCAAAGGCTTTGGCATAGTCAATAAAGCAGAAGTAGATGTTTTTCTGGAACTCTCTTGCTTTTTCCATGATCCAGCAGATGTTGGCAATTTGATCTCTGGTTCCTCTGCCTTTTCTAAAGCCAGCTTGAACATCAGGGAGTTCACTGTATAGAAAAAGTGAATCAGTTATACATTTATATATAAATCTACTCTTTTTAGATTGTTTTCCCATATAAGCCATTACAGTGTATTGAGTAGAGTTTCCTGTGCTATACAGTAGGTCCCTTCATTTTTGTTGTAAACCAGGCCTCGGGTCATGTGAGACTTGATTCCCCGACCAGGGACTGAACCCCTTCTCCCTGCCTAGAAAGGACTTAGTCTTAACCACTGGACTATCTGGGAATTCCCCCTGGGTCCTTATTAGTTACCTATTTTATATATAGTAGTGTATATTTAGGGCTTCCCTGGTGACTTGATGGTAAAGAATCCGGCTGCCAATGCAGGAGACTCCAGTTCGATTCCTGGGTCAGGAAGATCTCACATGCCACAGGGCAACTAAGCCCATGCACTACAATTTCTGCGCCTGTGTGCCTAGAGCCTGCGCTCTGCAAGAGAAGCCACTGCAGTGAGGAGCCCATGCTCACAACAAGAGAAAGCCCGCACGCAAGAACAAAGACCCAGCACAGCCCAAATAAATAAATAAAATTCCACTTCTGGTCCTTTAGTGTGTAAAGGGTAGAGGTTTTTCCAGGCATACTTTATATGCCTATGATATTTGCACCATGGGCTCAAATGTAGAAAAACCCATGAGCAAGTTCTTAGTCCAGTTTAAATGAGGGCTTTTTTTTGTTGTTTATTTTGCTTTTTAAATTAAGATATTTTTAAAAATTGAATTATATGTTATGTTGGTTTCAGGTGTACATAGCAAAGTGATTCAGTTATATATTTTTTTCTTTTTCAGATTCTTTTCCCTTATATGTTATTTCAAAATATTGAGTGCAGTTCCCTGTTCTGTACACTAGTTCCTTGTTGTTTAGCTATTTTATATATGGTAGTGTGTATATGTTATTTCGAACTTCCTAATTTATCCCTCCTCCCTCTTTTCCCTTTTGATAATCATAAGTTTGTTTTCTATGTCTGTGAGTCTCTTTCTGTCTTGTAAATAAGTTTATTTGGATCTTTTTTTAAAAAAAAGATTCCACATTTAAACAATATTGTATGCTGTTTGCTTTTCTCTGTCCGGCTTACTTCATTTAGTATGATAATACCTAGGTCCGTCCATGGTGCTGCAAATGGCATTATTTCATTCATTTTAATGGCTGAGTAATAAGTGGTCATGTATGGATGTGACAGTTGGACTGTGAAGAAAGCTGAGTGCCAAAGAATTGATGCTTTTGAACTGTGGTGTTGGAGAACACTGTTGAGAGTCCCTTGGACAGGGGGGTTCCTCTCCACCCGCTCTGCTCGCAGCCCCTGTGGGTGCCCTCTCCTCTTGCTCCTCCTCTGTGCCTGTCTCTGGTCCAGATGTTCCCCAGCCCTGCTGCTTTGATTCTCTTAGCTCTGCCCACAGTTCCTTAAGTAGCCCTTCCCTTGAACTCTAGAATATGCCATCTTTTTCTGGCTGAAACCAGAGAGCAATAAACGGGTAATTCACTTAAATGATAAAAATTTTGTTTCTTTGTGAAAATGTCCTCATCTGGGCCTGAGTTGCCATGAAATTAAAAGACACTTATTCCTGGAAAGAAAAGCTATGACCAACCCAGACAGCATATTAAAAAGCAGAGACATTACTTTGCTACAAAGGTCTGTCTAGTCAAAGCTATGGTTTTTCCAGTAGTTCTGTATGGATGTGAGAGCTGGACCATAAAGAAAGCTGGACACTGAAGAATTGATGCTTTTGAACTGTGGTGTCAAAGGTCCGTCTAGTCAAAGCTATGGTTTTTCCAGTGGTCCTGTATGGATGTGCGAATTGGATAATAAAGAAAGCTGAGTGCCGAAAAATTTGATGCTTTTGAACTGTGGTGTTGGAGAACACTGTTGAGAGTCCCTTGGACTGCAAGGAGATCCAACCAGTCCATTCTGAAGGAGATCAGCCCTGGGATTTCTTTGGAAGGAATGATGCTAAAGCTGAAACTCCAGTACTTTGGCCACCTCATGGGAAGAGTTGACTCCTTGGAAAAGACTCTGATGCTGGGAGGGACTAGGGGCAGGAGGAGAAGGGGACGATAGAGGATGAGATGGCTGGATGGCATAACTGACTCGATGGATGTGAGTCTGAGTGAACTCCGGGAGTTGGTGATGGACAGGGAGGCCCGGCGTGCTGTGACTCATGGGGTCGTAAAGAGTCAGATACGACTGAGCAACTGAACTGAACTGAACTGAAGATATTTGCACCATAGGCTCAAATGTAGAAATAATCCATGAGCAAGTTCTTAGTCCAGTTTAAATGAGGGCTTTTTTGTTGCTGTTTTTTGTTTTGTTTTTTTTATTAAGATATTTTAAAAAATCAAAGTATATGTTATGTTAGTTTCAAGTGTAGACATCAAAGTGATTCAGTTATATGTATTTTTTTATTTTTCAGATTCTTTTCCCTTATATGTTTTTTCAAAATATTGAGTGCAGTTCCCTGTGCTGTACACTAGGTCCTTGTTGATTACGTTTTATATATGGTAGTGTGTACATTAATTCCAACTTTCTAACTTACCCCTCTCCCCCTTTTCCCTTTTGACAATCAGAATTTTGTTTTCTATGTCTGTGAGTCTCTTTCTGTTTTGTAAATAAGTTTATTTGTATCTTTTCTTAATAAAAGATTCCACATATAAATGATATTATATGCTATTTTTTTCCCTCTGTCTGGCTTACTTCATTTAGTATGATAATCCCTAGGTCCATCCATGGTACTACAAATGGCATTATTTCATTCTTTTTAATGGCTGAGTGATACTACATTGTGTTTATATACCATCTCTTCTTTATCCACTCCTCAGGTGATGCACATTTAGGTGGTTTCCATATCTTAGGTACTGTAAATAGTGCTGCTGTTAAGACTGGGATGTGTGTATCTTTCCTAATTATAATTTTCTCTGGGTAATTATAATTTTCCCAGAAGTGGGGTGGTGGGGTCATATGGTATTAATTGCTCTGTTTTTAGTTTTCTTAAGGAAACTGCATCCTGTTCTTGATTGTGGCTAAACCAATTTACATTCCCACCAACAATGAAAGAGGATTCCCTTTTCTCCATGGCCTCTCCACCATTGATTATGTGTAGACTTTTGGACGATGGCCATTCTGACCATTGTAAGGTGATATCTTACTAGTCTTGATTTCCATTTCTCTGATAATTACCAATGTTGGGAATTTTTTCCTGAGCCTGTTGGCCACCTGTATACTTTCTTTGAAGAGATGTCTATTCGGATCTTCTACCCACTTTTTGATTCAGTTGCTTGAATTTCTGATATTGAGTTATATGAGCTGTTTGTATATTTTGGAGATTAATCCTTTGTCAGTTGCATCACTTGCAAATATTTTCTCCAATTCTGTAGGTTGTCTTTCTGATAGCAGGAGTATTTTTTGGTTTGATGGTGTGGCCACCAGCCTCTCTCACAGGGTAAGTTTGTTGGGCCTTTAGGCTATGTAGTATTAGGTTGGCTTCTGGAGGAATTGGAGATGACTTGATTAGCCTGACACTCAGAAGAACTGGAGACTAAAGCTCAGCTACACAGACAGATCCTAAAGGAGCTCAAGTAAAACACTCTGGGCACCTGGGCTTGGTGAACCTCCCTGGTGGCAGTATTCCCTGTATCATAAGGTATCCATGCCAGGAAAATAACATATCATCACTTTATGGGGAGAGGAAAACTGGAGCTCCAATTTGACTATTTTTTCTGAACTCTGACCCATGCATCTCTTCCATTGACAGATGTTATTTTTTTAGTCACTCTGTCATGTGCAACTCTTTGTGACCCCAAGGACTATGCCCCACCAGGAATTCTCCAGGCAAGAATACTGGAATGGTAATGCCATTCCCTTCTCCAGGAGATCTTCCCAAACCAGGGATCAAACCCAGGTCTCCTGCATTGCAGGTGAATTCCTTAACATCTGATCTACCAGGGAAAGTTTCTTTACCCTGTAATCGAGCATTACAGTGAGTGGACCAGCTCTCAGTGAGTGCTGAGTCCTTCTAGAGAATTATTGAAACTGACTGTGGTTTGGGGAACCCCCACACTTGCAGTTAGTGTCAAAAACAGGTGTGGCCTGACTGATGATGTTTCACTCTTAAACTCAGTTGCACTGAGGGAAATGGATAGTGGGCTTTGTTCAGATTGTGTGTTTGCCTGCTGGAAAATGAAAAGTAGTGATTTTGCCCCTTAAAGTTCATGTCTCATCATTCATTGTAATACCAATGAGTGCTCATTAATGAAATTCAGTGAAAGAATGTACAAAGACCTCTGGTAACCATTCATTACTGCTGAATGGAGAAAGCAGCCCTGGCAATAGTTAAAAGAATAGCAGAGGACTTCCCTGGTGTCCAGTGGCTTAGAATCCACCTGTCAATGCAGGGGACAAGGGCTCGATCGCTGGTCCAGGAAGATAACACAGGCCATGGGACAACTAAGCCTGTGCACCACAACTACTCAAGACTATGGGTGTAGAGCCCGTGCTCTGGGAGAGTAGAAGCCACCACAATGAGAAGCCCACACACCACAATTAGGGAGAAGCCCCTGCTCACTGCAACTAGAGAAAAGACATGTGCATCAGTGAAGACCCAGGACAATCAAAAAGACATTTTTTAAAAAAAGAACAGTTGATACTGTCTGCTAAACCATCTGATCCTGGTGTCTTCATTTGTGACAGGCACTTTTATAAATACCTCTCTGTCTTCTGTGGATATTTCTCTGTTTGTACTTCATATCAGTGTTGGGATCTGTATTGCTAAAATACAATATTCTAGAAATGTCTACTATCACCATTTCCAAATTAATTTTCGTTTATACAAATTTGTACAAATTAGGTCAGTGATTTCTCTTTTTTTAAACTTTCTATTGTATATTGGAGTATAGCCAATTAATGGGGCTTCCCAGGTGGCACTAGTGGTAAAGAACCTGCAGGAGACTAGGGTTCAATCCCTGAATCAGGAAGATCCCCTGGAGGAGGCATAGCTACCCACTTCAGTATTCTTGCCTGGAGAATCCCATGCACAGAGGAGCCTGACAGGCTATAGTCCATAGCATTGCAAAGAGACACGACCGAAGCAACTTAGCACACACATAACCAATTAACAGTATTGTGATAGTTTCAGATGAACAGGGGAGGGACTCAGCCATACATATATCTGTCTCCATTCTCCCAGGACAGTGATTTTTAATGTAAACTATCGACATATTCTTCCTTTTACACTTATCTCATTAAAAATTCATCTTGGACTCTCTCTGATTCCATGTATCTGCTGAGTACTTAAGTTAACCATGCAGCTAAATATTCTGAAGCTTAAAAGAATACAATGGATACTTAGTGGAACAACTTCTCAGGGAATCCTGGGAGACACATACATTGCGCTGCCTGTTGCTCCCAAGTCAAGATTTCTACTGCTCCTTCCATCCAAGATCCTGTCTCCACTGTGAATCATGAAAACATTAAGGGTCTCTCCAAGCATGTCATCAGTCTCTTTGGAGACACTTACAAGAAAATTGGAATTGTTTTTCGTAATTAGAAACTGGGAAAATTTTTTATCATAAACATTCTCAGCTCCCCAAGACTGCTCTGTCATTGCCACTACAAGAAAAATGGTAATTGCAGTTCTCAAGAGGATGAGGTCACAGATCACAAACCCATTATCTCAGGGTCTGGCCGCCTCATTCTCACACACCTCCTGGCTTCCATGACCTTCACACTGAGCCCACCCCTCTGGCAATAGGAAGGAGTCAGGTATGGTAGTTTCTGCTTTAGTCTGAGAGGCAGAGTCAGGAAGGGAGGTAATCTGAGCAAGTGTTCATGTCTGAAAAAGAAATTCTGATGGCTAGAGAAGGATCAGATCCAGTGGCAAAGCAAGACAGGGAGGCAGAATAATTTCTTAGTTGTGAGCTGAGCTTTTAAAAGGAAACCAGGGTATTAGCCCCTGCATCAAATCTGATGGCTCCTAATATAACCTAATTAAATCCTCACTGTGGATGATCAATGATAAATAATCCCAATGATAAAGAAGGATCATTTGTTAGGTATTTAAGGACTATAGGGCTTTTAAATTTTTATTTATTTTATATGTACTTATTTGGCTGTGCTGGGTCTTCACTGATATGCAGGCTTTTCTCTAGTTGCAGTGCACGGGTTTCTCATTGCTGTGTCTTCTCTTGTTGCAGAGGGCAGGCTCAGTAATTGTAGCTCCCAGGCTCTAGAACACATTACTTTGCCAACAAAGGTCTGCCTAGTCAAGGCTAAGGTTTTTCCAGTAGTCATGTATGGATGTGAGAGTTAGACTAAAAAGAAAGCTGAGCACCAAAGAATTGATCCTTTTGGACCATGGTGTTGGAGAAGACTCTTGAGAGTCCCTTGGACTGCAAGGAGATCCAACCAGTCCATCCTAAAGGAAATCAGTCCTGAATATTCATTGGAAGGACTGATGCTGAAGTGGAAACTCCAATATTTTGGCCACCTGATGCAAAGAACTGACTCATTGGAAGAGACCCTGATGCTAGGAAAGATCAAAGGTGAGAGGAGAAGTGGACGACAGAGGATGAGATGGTTGTATGGCATCACCGTCTCAATGGACACGAGTTTGAGTAAATTCCAGAAGTTGGTGACGGACAGGGAGGCCTGGTGTGCTGCAGTTCATGGGGTCGCAAAGAGTCGGACACGACTGTGCATCTGAACTGAACTGAACTAGAGCACAAACTCAGTAGTTGTGGTGCACAGCTTAGTTACTCCATGGCATGTGGGATCTTCCCGGAACAGGGATGGAACCCCTGTCTCCTGCAGTGGGAGGTGGATTCTTTACCACTGAACCACTAGGAAAGCCCTTTAAAATTATGGGTTTCAGAAAACAGTTGTCGTGACCTAACATATCTTGTCTTATTTTATCTAAAGTTTAACAGTATTCTCATTTGAATCAGTTCTAATGAGGTGGATGAAAGTGGAGCCTATTATACAGAAAGAAGTAAGTCAGAAAGAAAAACACCAATACAATATACTAACACATATATATGGAATTTAGAAAGATGGTAACAATGACCCTATATGCGAGACAGCAAAAGAGACACAAATGTAAAGAACAGACTTTTGGACTCTGTGGGAGAAGGTGAGAGTGGGATGATTTGAGAGAATAGCACTGAAACATGTATATTATCATATGTGAAACAGATCACCAGTCCAGGTTCAATGCATGAGACAGGGTACTCAGGGCTGGTGTACTGGGATGACCCTGAGGGATGGGATGGGGAGGGAGGTGGGAGGCGGGTTCAGGATGGGGAACACATGTACACCCATGGCTGATTCATGTCAGTGTATGGCAAAACCACTACAATATTGTAAAGTAATTAGTCTCTAATTAAAATAAAATTTTTAAAATGTTCACCAAAAAAAAAAAAAAATACACAAAGTTTAACAGTATTCTAATATCTATCTAAGCTCACAACTCATTTTATTATTTCAATTTATATGATGCAAAGATTCCATATTCTCCAGACTCCTTTATATGTCTCTTGTACTTTAATATCTTTCACAAATCTTGCCTTATGGTTAATAGTTTCATTTAATATAAGTATTAATAAATACTGAGCACTGAGACTAAAATTATCAATAACTTCATTTCCAGCCTCCCCTTTTTTTTATCACCTATTAGTATTTCATGTATCACAGTTTAGGAAACAAGGTAGTATTATCTGATAATGTGGAAGATGTCATTGTGTTTTGGTCCCTGGGATGATAGCAAATGAGTCCTTCTGCTGCCAAATTAATATTGAACAAATTTTATATTCATTCAATGCAACTTGTACATGGGGAAGTTTCTGTAGAATTAGCCTCTAATTACAGCATCTATACTTTATTATTATCTCTAAAATGTCATTCATATTTGATAATGACCTATAAAATAAATCCCTAAATAAAAAGGAAATTTTTTACAACCAAAATTATAAAATAAAATGAAAATGATATGAAATAAAAGTATAACTACAAAACTAAAATATAGGTCTAGATTACTAGATAACCAGCTGATGTGATCAGTTAGTGTATCACACTGGTTGGGGCACAGTCTTAGTAACCAGCCTAGCCATATTTAAACCATTAGACCCAAACCAGTGTTGGGGTGAGTTAGACAAACTGTTTAACCTCTATGTAACTTAGGTTTCCTTATCTTTTTAATGAAAATAATGCCAGTGCCTATCTCATGCAATTGTGAAAATCAAAGAAGGTACCCTATATTCGGGGCTTCCCTGGTGGTAAAGAACACGCCTGCCAACACAGGAGACGGGGGTTCGATCCTTGGGTCTAGAAGATCCCCTAGAGAAGAAAATGGCAACTTACTCCAGTATTCTTGCCTGGAGAGTCCCAAGGACAGAAAAGCCTGATGGGCTACAGTTGATGAGGGTAGCAAAGAGCCAGACATGACTTAGCAACTAAAAAACCACAACCAAATATATGGCAGAATAGCAATAAATTCATGTAAGTGCTAACTAAGTAAGCTGTATAAATATATTCACAATGGGAAGCCTCTTTACAAAACTAAACTTGAAGTAAATATTTCTCAGAGAGTATATTGGCTATCAGTTGATATGATAAATATAGCCCATACCACACATTCCCACAGAGGATACGCTGCTCTGAAGACAAATGTCAGCCACTGGCAACTAGCAGAATGGCCTCCAGATTTTTGGCAATTAAGAAAGGTCTATTTATCTCAGACTATTGTTGGAATCCTGGGCATTTTCTCTCTTCTTTACTTTTACCTCTTCCTTTACTACAGCAAATGCAGGTTGAGACTCACAGATTCGATTCTGAAACACCTGACTACAGTCACTTCTTGGCCATTCCTTTTGAAGGTGTCCCAGAGACAAGGGCAGCCTCTAGTTGAAGCATGCCTTCTGTGATTTATCCATCCAGATTTTGTTTTCTCTCCTCACAGAGCTGACAGAGCATGTCCATGGGCACCATCTGCCCCTTAAGTGTCTCCAGTCATTATGGCTCAGCCCTAGGAAACCCAGGTGGGTGGAACTTGAAGTAAAGCTCCCACTTTGCTCTGTTGGACACTGTATATGCTGGTAAATGTCATTTTATTGCTGTGTATATGATTGACAAATAGAGTGACAAAACCATCACAAAGAATAAAAAATTGGGATACTGCTCTGCTGAATTTCATTAACAAAGTCAGTGACTCACTACATGGAGCAGGGTTATTATTGTCTGATGTTTCAACATCTGGGTTGCAGATCTGTAAGCTTTATCCTGCACAGGCACAATCAGCAGATCAAACACATTCACAGGACAAGTTTTTCCCAGAAACTTCCAAGTTTTTTGTGTGCATGAAAAGAATTTTTTAAAAACTCAAGACATATACATGAAATTATAATTTCACAGTTCAGTGGAATTCTTCAACACCTAAACTTCCATAGGCAACACCTAGATTAAGAAACAGAATGTTCAGCTCTCCTTCTTCAGCTATCAATGCAAAGAAATATAGGAAAAGAACAGAATGGGAGATCTCTTCAAGAAAATTAGAGATACCAAGGGAACATTTAATGCAAAGATGGGCTCAATAAAGGACAGAAATTATATGGACCTAACAGGAGCAGACAATATTAAGAAGAGGTGGCAAGAATACACAGAAGAACTGTACAAAAAAGATCTTCACGACCAAGATAATCACGATGGTGTGATCACTCACCTAGAGCCAGACATCCTGGAATGTGAAGTAAAGTGGGTCTTAGAAAGCATCACTACGAACAAAGCTAGTGGAGGTTATGGAATTCCAGTTGAGCTGTTTTGAATCCTGAAAGATGATGCTGTGAAAGTGCTGCACTCAATATGTCAGCAAATTTGGGAAACTCACCAGTGGCCACAGGACTGGAAAAGGTCAGTTTTCATTCCAATCCCAAAGAAAGGCAATGCAAAAGAATGCTCAAACTACATGCAGCCATGAAATTAAAAGACGCTTACTCCTTGGAAGAAAAGTTATGACCAACCTAGATAGCGTATTGAAAAGCAGAGACATTACTTTGCCGACTAAGGTCCATCTGGTCAAGGCTATGGTTTTTCCAGTGGTCATGTATGGATCTGAGAGTTGGACTGTGAAGAAAGCTGCACGCCAAAGAATTGATGCTTTTGAACTGTGGTGTTGGAGAAGACTCTTGAGAGTTCCTTGGACTGCAAGGAGATCCAACCAGTCCATTCTAAAGGAGATCAGTCCAGGGTGTTCTTTGGAAGTACGGATGCTAAAGCTGAAACTCCAGTACTTTGGCCACCTCATGCAAAGAGTTGACTCATTGGAAAAGACTCTGATGCTGGGAGGGATTGGGGGCAGGAGGAGAAGGGGACGACAGAGGATGAGATGGCTGGATGGCATCGCCGACTCGATGGATATGAGTTTGAGTGAACTCCAGGAGTTGGTGATGGACAGGGAGGCCTGGCATGCTGCAATTCATGGGGTTGCACATGACTGAGTAACTGAACTGAACTGAACTGAAAGTCAGACCATTGTCCAAAGACCTTGCCACATTCAGTACACTTGTATGACTTCTCTCTGGTATGCGTTCTCTCATGACCCCAAAGGTGTGAGCATTTGATAAAGGCCTTATCACACACATTACATTTGTGTGGCTTCTCTCCAGGATCTATATTCTGATGTCTAGTGAGGCTTGAGTACTGTTTAAAGGCTTTGCCACACTCATTACATTTGTAAGTTTTCTCTCCAGTGTGAATTCTCTGATGAATTATAAGGTTTGAGTTTTGACTAAAGGCCTTGCTGCATATGTTACATTTACAAGGTTTCTCTCCCATATGGATCCTCTGATGTCTGGTGAGACATGAGCCCCAGTTAAAGGATTTACCACATTCATTACATTAGTAAGGTTCCTCTCTACCATGAATTCTCTGATGAGCCTCCAAGCTTGAGCTCTGACTGAAAGCATTATCAAGTATATTAGATTCAAGGTGTTTCTTTTTGGTATGTATTTTCTGATGTCTAGTAAGGTGTACAAATTGTGTATAGGCCTTGTCACACTCATGACATTTGTAAGGTTTCTCTCCGGTATGGTTCCTTTTGTTTCATTAGGCTTGAACGCATGGTGAAGGTTTTGCCACACTCATTACATTTGTAAGGTTTCTCACCAGTGTGGATTCTCTGATGTTCTGTAAGACTTGAACATTGGATGAAAGCCTTACCACATTCGTTACATTTATATGGTTTTTCTCCAGTATGAATTTTCTGATGTTTCACCAGACTTGAAATGTGGATGAAAGCCTTGCCACACATAGTACCTTTGTGTGGCTTCTCTCCAGGATGTATTTTCTGATGCTTAGTCAGATGTGAGCACTGCTGGCTTCTCTCCAGGATGTATTTTCTGATGCTTAGTCAGGTGTGAGGACTGCTTAAAAGCTTTGCCACACTCATTACATTTATAAGGTTTCTCACTGGTTCCACCGAAGAATTCAGCCTGAGGGTAGACCACTGCCTAAAAACCTTGCCACATTCAACACATTTGTATGGTTTCTTTCCAGTATGAATTCTCTTATGATCCCAAAGACATGAACGTTTGGTAAAACCCTCGCCACACTCATTATATTTGTAAGGTTTCTCTCCAGTGTGAATTCGCTCATGAAGCCAAAGGTCTGAACATTTGATAAATGCCTTGCCACATTCATTGCATTTGTGTGGTTTCTCTCCCGTATCAATTCTCCAGTGATTTGCAAGGTGGGAATTTTGATTAAAGACCTGATCACATATATTACATTTATATGGTTTCTCTCCAGTGTGGATTCTCTGATGTCTTGTGAGGTTTGAGAACTGTTTAAACACTTTACTGCATTTATTACTTTTGTAAAGTCTCTGCTCAGAATGAATTCTCTGATAGCTAGTAAGGACTGAATGATGGCTAAGAGTCTTTCCACAGTCATTACGTTTGTACAGTTTTCCTCTAATGTTGGTTTTCTGTTGCTGTGTATGTAATGAAGGATACACAAAGATCTTTCCATATTTATTACAAATGTTGGTTTTGACACTAGGAGGAAATCTTTGAAGTGATAAAATTGAGGAACAAGTTTTGATAGACTTTTCAACTTAATTACACTCATAAATTTTCTCTTCAGTTTGAAATCTCTGCCATTCCGTCAGATGTGACTGAAAGCTTAATCCAGTTCTATTTTCAAAACATTTTGTATACTTGTTTCCTGCATAAACTGTGCCATTTTTTATTTTTAACAAATTCTTTACAAATGACTTCCTATTTTTAAAAAACTGACATGTATTTTTTCTTAAAGAAACTGAGCATCTTTTCATGTGATAAAGAAACAGTTGGTTTTAAAGGTAAATTAATCCTGGGTTTGCTGTCTTTTTCACCTTTTCTACCAGCGAGATTTATGTTATTTGCCATAAGTGTTCCTTTGGAATTTCTTCCTTCATATCCACACTTATTCTCAAATTCAAAGGTATTTCCCCAAACTTCACGAAAGTCAGCTTCTTCAGTACCATGGTTTCCGAATCTTCCCAAGACCACTGGTTGGTATAATTCTCTGTTATTAATATACTTCTTCTGTAATAATTCCTTGGTCATGAACCTAATGGAGGTATCTGAAAGATAACCACAGCCTTCATATTAACTAGAGTTGGAAGGTGAACGTTACACTAAAAGTAATATTTACATTGAAGAGATAAAAACTTCTCTACCAAACTCTATAAACATTTAAGAATAGAAAGTTAATAGAATTCTTTAATAAAAGATACATGCATTTCAAATTATTTCAAGTGAAGCCTACTCTCAAGCACACTATAACCAGATTGTTCACACTGTGTAAACTTATATAATCCCTGCAACTGTATCCTTTGACTACCACACTGGCACGCACACAGATTGACAACAGACAAATAGGTGTCTCATATTTGATGCCAGAAGGTAATGGAAGGCATTTTAAAACTGCTAAGAAAAGTAACTGTCTACCAAGAATTCTATGTATGTCTAAACTATTCTTTAAAAATAAAGGAAAAATTACCTATGGCTGATTCATGTTGATGTATGGCAGAAACCAATGCAATATTGTAAAGCAATTATCCTTCAATTAAAAATAAATAAAGTTTTAAAAAAAGTTAAATATACACCTAAAAATAAAGGAAAAATTAGGACATTGCCAAGGAAACAAAAACAGAGAGACTGTTTGCCAGGAGATTCATCCTATAAAAAATGATAAGTGATACTTACATAGCCAAATATAAGGTCAGTATTAATAAAGAGTTTTGGTGTGTAACTTCTCTTTTTCCCCTATTGACTTAAAAGACAACATACAACAGTAATTTTGCATCTACGCTGATGGACAGACAATGTATGGAGATCTAGTTTGGGACAATAACAAGCGAGGAGGGAGAGACAATATAAAAGGAACATGGTTTTTGTATACTATTGAAATTAAGTTGGCATTAATTTAACTACCTTGTTTAAAGTAAGATTTTTATCTGTAATTCCCAGGACAACTACTAACAAAACAATTTGAAAATGTACAGTTGGTACTGAGCCCACGTGCTGCAACTACTAAAGCCTGTAGGCCCTAGAGCCTGTGCCATGCAACAAGAGAAGCAGGCACAATGAGAAGTGCACACACCACAGCTAGAGAAGAAAACCCACACAGCAATGAAGCCTCGGCACAGCCAAAAACAAATAAATAAGTAAAAGTGGTTTTTTTTAATATATACAGTTGACCCTTGAACAACAGCTAGACAACTAACTTAATAAATGTGTTGTGCTCAGACTGCTCCGCTGACTGGCTATTCCACGATCTCTCTCCCTCTCTTGGGACATTTCTATTCTCTGACACACAGAAATATTGAAATTGGGTCAACTAATAACCCTACAATGGCCTTTAAGCTTTCAAGTCAAAGGAAGAGACACACATCTCTAACTTTAAAACAAAAGCTAGAAATGATCACAGTCAGTGATGAAGGTATATTGAAAGCTGCGACGGGCTAAAAGCTAGGCCTCTCACACCAGACAGCCAAGTTGTGAACTCAGAGGAATAGTTCTTGAAGGAAATTAAAAGTGCTACTGCAGTGAACATACAAATGATAAGGAAGAGAAAAAGTCACGTTGCTGACGTGGAGAAAGTTTTAATGGTCTGGAGAGAAGAACAAACCAGCCACAACATTCCCTTAGGCCAAAGCTGAATCCAGAGCAAAGGCCCTGACTCTCTTCTCAGAAGGCTGAAAGAAGAGTGGATGCCGCAGAAGAAAAGTCTGAAGCTAGCTAAGGTTGCCTTTTGAGGTTTAAAGAAAGAAGCCATCTCTAGAACACAGAAGTGCAAGGTGAAGCCGCAAGTGCTGATGTAGGAGCTGCAGCAAGTCACCCAGAAGATCTAGCTGAGATGGAGATGAAACAGCCGTAAATAAACTCTTTCCTGGTGTTTAAGCCACCCAAGCTACGGTACTTTGTTAGGGCAGTCCAAGCAAGCTAATACAAGTTCCAAGCAAAAACAGTAACCTGAGAGACCTGGAGTGCTAGGCTAATATCAGACAAAATAGACTCTAAGTCAAAGTTTTTTTACTGGACAAAGAAGGCCATTATATGTTTAAAAAAGGGTAATAACTCATCAAGGAATTACAACACTTATGAAAATATGCACCTAAACAAGAGAACCCCAAAATCTATGAAGCAAACATTGACAGAATTTAAGGAAGAAATAGAAAACAATTCTAGAATAATATCTGGAGACTTCCATTTCCCTCCTTTTAATAATAGAGAATACATCCAGGCAGCAGTTAAATAAGGATACAAAGAGTTTGAGGAAGACTATAAAGACACTTTTTGTCTTTTCATACTTTCAAACTGTGGTGCTGGAGAAGACTCTTGAGAGTCCCTTTTACAGCAAGAAGATCAAATCAGTCAATCCTAAAGGAAATCAACCCTGATTTTTCATTGGAAGGACTGATGTTGAACTGAAGCTCCAATACTAAGGCCACCTGATGGGAACAGCCAACTCATTGGAAAAGATCCTGATGCTGGGAAAGATAGAAGGCAGCAGAAGGGGACAACAGAGAAGAAGATGGTTGGATGGCATCCTCAACTCAATGGACATGAGTTTGAGCAAACTCTAAGAGTTAATGAAGAAAGGGTAGCTTGGCATGCTGCAGTCCTTGGGGTCGCAAAGAGTTGGACACGACTGAGCAACTAAACAACAAGGATAAAGACACTAGCTCTGGGATTTCCCTGGTGGTCCAGTAGTTAAGAATCTACCTTGCAATGTAGGGGACATGGGTTCAATCCCTGGTCCGGGAACTAAGATTCCACATGCCATGGAGCAAATAAGCCCAACAACTACTGAGCCCATGCTCTAAGGCCAGGAGCTGCAAATCCTGAGCCTGTGTACCCTAGAGCCTGTGCTCCATAACTAGAGAAGCCACTGCAATGACAAGGCTGCACACCACAAGGAAGAGTAGCCCCCGCCCACCACAACTAGAGAAAAGCTCTTGTGTGGCAATGAAGACCAAGTGCAGGCATAAAGAGAGAAAGAAACTGAAGAAGAAAGAGGATCCCTTATAACCAGCCCTCCCAGAACCCAAGATCAAAGTACACAAGTCTGTCATAGGTCATGATTAAGATTTTGCCTTGGTCTTTGCACAAGAGGACCACCGCTGGATAGTGGAAGGGTGAACTGAGTGGAAGGAAAAAAATTTTTCCTTTGAGAGCTCACAGGAAATAAACATTTGTTTTCCCATAGAACTTTTCCACTTCTGGAAAATTTCCCCAACATTATTAATGGTGTGGCTTCCTCTCTGCCCTTCTGAGGTCTTCCTGGTGTTCATGCCTTTGATACGTCCCCACGCATTTGCTTTTTTCACTTTTTTCACCTTGTTTTCCACGTTCTGGGGCTCTCTAGCTTACTCCAAAATGGAAATAATATTCAGGTCAAAAAGAGTTTTCTGCTTAGAAGAGTGGAACATTAATGGGCTGTAGATTTTCTGGAGTACACTTCCAGCCCTTTTTTCTTCTAAGGAGAGAGGACATCAGCATGCCTAGAAAAATATTTTGGGACTTCCCTGGTGGTCCAGTGGCTAAAATTCTGCACTCCCAAAGCAGGGGACCCAGGTTTGATCCCTGGCTTAGTAGTTTTGCTACAACTAAAACCCCACATGCCACAACCAAGACCCAGCTCAGCCAAATAAATATTAAGAGGAAAAGGGGAAAAATATATATATATTGCACAAATCTGTTCCCAACTGTCTCTTTCTGAATGTTTAAGGAGTATTTTTTAAAAAGATACCTAGCTGTCTTCCAAGAACTACCAAATCAAAAGTACAGGGTAAGAGTGGGTACAGAATCAGTTATTTTTAGAAGCTTGCCATAAGATTTTGTTTTTACTCATCTTCTGGAACCATTACTAATCTAGTATGGAGGGCTTCCCTAGTGGCTCAGTGGTAAAGAATCCACGTGCCAACGCAAAAGACATGGGTTCAATCCCTGGTCTGGGAAGATCCCACATGCTATGGAATAACTAAGCCTGTGCACCACAATTACTGAGCCTGCACTCCAGAACCCGGGGAGCCACAACAACTAAGCCCACGTGCCACAACTACTGAAGCCTGTGCACCTAGGGCCTGTGCTCCACAAGAGAGAAGCCACCACAGTGAGAAGCCCTTGCACCACACATAGAGAAAAGCACATGCAGCAACAAAGACTCAGCACAGCCAAAAAGTATATAAATATTTTTTTTAAAAATCTAGTGTGGAGTGTGTGATCATCTAAAGAAAGGGAAAGGTTCAACTCTGTTTGACTTCAGAGTCAGCCCAGCTTCAGGCTCAGCCAAGCAAGGCAGGGGTTCCCCAGAGACTCACTGGAGCAGATCCTGACTCCTGGAGGGAAGTGATCCTCACCCACGGAGAGCAGGTTCCTGAGGGTCTCCACCATCACGTCCCTGTACAAGGCCCTCTGAGCAGGGTCCAGGCATTCCCACTCCACCTGAGAGAATTCGATGGCCACATCCTTGAAGGTCAACTGTGCCTGAAATGAGAAAACACATTTTCACTGAGGGACCAGGTAAAGAGTTCTTATCTTCACACAAGATGTGAACAGGAAAGAGGCAGTAAGGATTGATTCAGTTGAGGTGATGGATCATTTTGAGTAAGGTTATTGTAACTATTTGTCCCTAATTTTATAGGGCTTCCCTGGTGGCTCAGACAGTAAAGAATCTGCCTGCAACGTGGGAGACCTGGGTTTGATCCCTGGGTTGGGAAGATACCCTGGAGAAGGGAAAGGCTACCTACTCCAGTATTCTTGCCTGGAGAATTCCATGGACAGAAAAGCCTGGCAGACTACAGTCCATGGGGTTGTAGAGTCAGACATGACTGACTGACTAACACTTTCACTGTTTCAGTTTTATTATATTTTTCCAGCAAAAGATATCAAATCCACTGAATCACTATAGATTTCCCATTTGTGAGGACAATAAAAGAAATACACAGATGAAAATTATCCAACACAGGATTGTTCATATGGAGGAGATACAGGTTATGTTTTACACACTACATGATATTCAGTACCTGGAGGAGCCAGAGCATCAACAGTGTCTTCAAGCATGACAGGATCCCATATATGCAGACTCAGGGGCCACATATATGCAGAAACATAAATCTGTCCATTTAACTCAGGTATTTGAAAAGTGGTACTCAGTCATGTCCTACTCTTTGTGACCTCATGGACTGTAGCCCCCCAGGCGCCTCTCTCCATGGGATTTTCCAGGCAAGAATACTGGAGTAGGTAGCCATTCCCTCCTCCAGGGGATCTTCCTGATCCAGGGATCGAACCCGGTTCTCCTGCATTGCAGGCAGATTCTTTATCATCTGAGCTGCCAGGGAAGTCATTAACAAAAGTCAGCTAGAGTTTACTCCACTAATTTTAAAAAATGATTCAACATTAAGGAAGTGTACTAATGTTGTACATTAAGCTAGCAGATTCAATGAAAAAAAAAAAAAGAACTTATCACAGCAATAGACCTTTGAAGAAATACTGGATAATTTAGGGATAAGCAACAAAATCCTACTATAGAGCACAGGGAACTCTACTCAGTATCCTGTGATAAACCATAATGGAAAAATATGAAAAGAAAGAGAGATAATTTTAAACAGGAAAGATTAGAACTGTATGGAAGACAGTGTTTTTAAATTATGCCAGGTGAGGCCTTCTCAAGCAAGATCAGAAAGCACAGGGCAGGAAAGAAAGATTTGTGTTTCACTGCAAAGACATGTTTGGAGAAGGCAATGGCAACCCACTCCAGTACTGCTGCCTGTTAAATCCCATGGATGGAGGAGCCTGGTAGGCTACAGTCCATTGGGTCACAAAGAGTTGGACACGACTGAGCGACTTCACTTTCACTTTTCATTTTCATGCATTGGAGAAGGAAATGGCACCCCACTCCAGTATTCTTGCCTGGAGAATCCCAGGGACGGGGGAGCCTGGTGGGCTGCCGTCTATGGAGTCACACAGAGTCGGACACAACTGAAGCAACCTAGCAGCAGCAGCAGCAAAGACATGCTAAACTAGGAAAGACACCAGGGCACGTATAAAGAATTCAACTATAAAATATAGCTTTTTAAAAGATGTATATATTTTTTAAAAAAGCTATCAAAAGAGAACTGAGCAAAGTATGAAAATTATGTTTGATTTCCATAAAAGCATGAAACTGACTCACAAGTAGTTGGAAAACAGAGATACAAAGGATCGTGATTTTCCCCCAAATTTTCAAAAGATGAGAAGAATACAGCATCAAGCTTTGCTTACATTGAAGGCAGTCTCACAGGTTGGCAGTGGGGATGGAACCTTTGCAGCTTTAGGGGAGGACATCTGACAAAATCTATCAAAATATGAAATGCGCCATTCTTTTTTTTTGCTGTGCTGGGTTTTCACTGCTGCACAGGCTTTTCTCTAGTTGTGGTGAGTAGGGGCTATGCTCCAGTTGCAGTGCACAGGCATCTTATTGTGATGGCTTCTTTTGTCTAGAAGCACAGGCTCTAGGGTTCATGGGTTCAGTAGTAGCAGCTCCCAGGCTCCAGAGCACAGGCTCAATAGTTGCGTTGCACAGGCTTAGTTGCTCCAAGGCATGTGGGATCTCCCTGGATCAGGGATCAGTCCTGTGTCTCCTGAATTGGCAGGCAGATTCTTTACCACTGGGCCACCAGGGCAGCCCAAAATGTGCCATTCTTGTCCTAGCAGTCACATGTTAAGACACCCAAGAAATCCTCAGACATCTGCTGAAAAGTCAGTAGGCTCAGAGGTAGCCACTGACACATTCTCTATGTCAGCAAAAAACTGCAAAGGTCCCTTGTGTCTTCATTAAGAGAATGTCCCGGTAAAGATCAAGGTGTATCTGTGTTTACTAATGTGAAAACCACTTCCAGCCACATGCTGTGATCATTTTTAAAATGTGCATAATAAAGGATTACCACAAACATGCCTTGAAGAATTTTTCCTAAAAATCTCATAATGATGTGAAATGCAGTGTTACAAGATTTGAGCTGAGTCTTGCCACAAAACTGACAACAGTGGTTCCTCGATGAGACATGAGGCACGGTAACAGAGAAGATGCCTCACATCTTAGCACCTAAGCCTCTGCTTTGTTGGAATTTTGACCACAAAAATATAAATAAATATCTCACATGATCTTAAAAGAAAATTTAATAATTTATTAATAATGGTGGAGCCAGAATTTGGCTATAGACTCTCTGATGACAAAGATAAAGTTCTGTGCTCCGCTGTCCACCTGCTAGGCGGCAGTCCTTGCAGGAATACCATTATCCCTGTGGGATGAATGTACTGAGAATAATTTTTTAAAATCTCCTGTTAGATACTTAGACTGACTCCATATTTTAAAACCAATGATCGAATGAAGCATCCTGAATCCCTGATGTCTGCTTCTGAACTTTCTTCTGCATTCTGAATCATTAATATTTTGAAACCAAAAACACCACGATTCACTTGCTTAGCCTTGAATGCATTATTAAATCAGGCAGAGCTGGTTTCCTCTTATCACTTTTCTTTTCCAGAATTTTCCAACCATTCCTACACATTAGAACGTGATTTCCATCCTGGTTGACAGAGAGCAGACAGCGCATCCAGATAGGCCCGAAGCAATCCCTGCTGCCCAACAGCACTGAGACCCCGTCTCCAACCCGTGGGTGTGAAGCCCTGCCCAGGATGGTGCCCAGGGGAGCCTCCTCACAAGGGCCAGTTCACCAGGTCATGGGGAGACGGGATCTAAGTGGAGAGGACAGGCCCTGAGGGAAGGCCCCGGGTGAGTGTGCATGTACAGCAGTCAGACAGGACACTTCAGAGTCAGACACGATTTGTGAGCCCAGAGAAGGGCATTTCAGGAAGGACAGATTGATGAATCCACTGAGAATATGACCTTACCTGAGAAAGAGCCATGCCTGACTCCTGTTCTTTCTTCTTCCTCCTCTTCTAGGTTTCTTCCTCAGGCAAAGACTGGTCTTGAGAAGACAGTCCTGAGTGTTAAGAATATGCCGTTTAGTGCTTGGGTCAACACACCCCCTTCCTGTGCCTCAAACACACACACAGGGAGGACTTCACCACGTGGAACAGACAGTCCTCTGTGCCCACTGTCTCAGGAGGGACTCAGGATGGTCAACTCCCGCAGAGTCCCAACACGGGAGCTTTCTCACTTTCCCTCAGATCATGCTACCCTCCTGGTGAGGAGTGGCAGAAGAATACCATCCTGTCCTGACTTACAGCCCCTTCAGGTTCGTGCCCAGAGACCTGCCACCAGCACCTCCCCGCCAAGAAAACCCCTCGCACCTGACCCCAGTCCCCTAGACATTCTAACAAGCTCCCAGTGGGGCCCCCACAATATTATAGCATAGATACCCCTACTGAGTGCACACTCTGCCATAGGATCCCACAGCACGTCCCAAATGTCAATAGCTTTTGTTCCGGCAGGAGGACACCCACCAACCCAGGATCCCATATATTCCTTCTTGGACTGTCTGTGTTAGTCGCTCAGTCATGTTGGACTCTTTCTGACCCCATAGACTGGAGTCTGCCAGGCTCCTCTGCCCATGGAGATTCTCCAGGCAAGAATCCTGGAGTGGGTTGCCATGCCCTCCTCCAGGGGATCTTCCCAACCCAGAGATCAAACCTGGGTCTCCCACATTGCAGGCAGATCCTTTACTGTCCGAGCCATCAGGAAAGCCCTCCTTCTTGGAGACCCCACCCTAAAGTCAGGCACAGCCACAACATCCTAATGCAAGAGTAATGTCTCCAACAATCCACGTTTTCCACGGAGACTCTAACATCTTCCATCTTGGAAACATTTCTAAGATGTCATCTGTTTCCTGCAGAACCCACATGACAGTAAAGCCTGGGCAGTATAATGAGATCCACCCACTTAAAACACAGCAGATTACCCCCAAAATGGTCTGTGAAATTCTTCCCTTTAACCTCTTATGGGTCAATGGTCCTCACACTCATTAGAGACCCCACAGAGGTTACTACATAGAATAAACTTCCTCAGTCTGCCTCTCACGATTCAGACACGAACTCCTCCACAGCCAGGAGTTTGGCTGTCGATGGCTCACAACTCAGTCCCACCTTAAAAACGGGACTCAGCCACAGGGAGTGGCCTCCACAACATCCCAGCACCTCACTGGACAAGACAATGTCTGGTCAGCCCCGGATGGGAAGGCTTGTATCTTCCCTCAGATTGGACCAGTTCTGGAGGGTCACTCCATCTCCGGAGCCCCCTTCTGTAAAGTCCTACAGTGGAGTCTGGATTCTCGTCCTGAGGGCAAAGGGAAGACATGGAAAGATGGAAGGGATTAATACCAGAGAATTCGTCCCTGCTCTGTTTCCCCCTCTGCTGGAATTCCCTGTCGCCTCTTTCCCCCTCTTTCTGTCCCAGGACCACTCTCTCTGTTGTCCAGGGCACCGATGCTTTTATTTCCCCCTCATTCTCTCAGTTCCAGGTACCTGCCCCTTGCGGTTCCCACATCTACCCTGATCAAGGTCTCTCTCACCGAGTTCGCTTTCCTTTGTCTTTTTGGAGGAGCCTTTCTATCTAGGTTTCTTCTGACTCACTCTTTTGATCTGACTGTATCTCCACATCCACCTGGTCCATCGTCTATTTCAGCCTCTCTTTTTCACTCTTCCTTTCTCTGTCGGTCTTTCTCATCCCCTACCCTGTACATTCACAGGTACGGAAGAGATAGGGAGATGTCCCCTACCCACGAAATGCATTTTTCCAGTGGGGCTTCGGGAATGTAAACACACCACGACAAGCACAGACAGTGGAATGCGTTTTGTGCAGAAGAAACACAAAGAATGTAACCAAATGGGTGCGTGTCACCTCTTCCAGCGCGTGGGGCAGAGAACTCCATGGCGGTGAGTGCAAAGTGCAAAGGATGACTATGGAGGGGAGGGGCCGACTCCTGAGGCTATGTAGACAGGGAGGCTGTCAGGAGAGGGGTGGTGTCTGCACGACCCGGAGGCAGAGAAGATGTGGCCGAGCGGCAGACGAGAATCCGCTCCGGGAGTGAGAGCTTTGCACAGCGCGGCTGAGAGAGAGCGAGAGGATCGGAGCCTGTGGAAGTCACTGCAGGCACTTCAAGCAGGCAAGAGGCGTCACTTTGACCCAAGGCTGAAAGGCCAGTGCGGAGACCCGCTTTATAGAGCGATTTTAACTCTAAATAAACTAGGACCTCCGATCCGCCGCGGAGCTGTCAGGCCTTGAATGTCACGCGATGCTGCCGGGACTTACCGAGGGCGGACGAGTGGATAAAGGGGATCTTAACGTACATGACGACGCCTGAACCTTGGATGTGGCGGATCGGGGTCGTGAGGGGCGTCTAAAGTACCCAGTCGTGACAGAAAAACCAAGGACTGCGCCCCTCCCTCCGCTTCCGGGTTTGCGGGAAATTGCGCCTGCGCAGGCGGAGCGGGGGCGGGGCCGGTGAGGGGCGGGGTGGGCGGTGGCAGGGACAGATGTGTATAAGAGACAGCTTCTCAGAAGGCTGAAAGAAGAGTCGTGAGGGGCGTCTAAAGTACCCAGTCGTGACAGAAAAACCAAGGACTGCGCCCCTCCCTCCGCTTCCGGGTTTGCGGGAAATTGCGCCTGCGCAGGCGGAGCGGGGGCGGGGCCGGTGAGGGGCGGGGTGGGCGGTGGCAGGGACTGACTGAAAGCAAGAGGGGCGGGGCTGGATGGGGGCGGGGCCGACTGAGGGCTGGGCAGACTGGGCGGGGCCTAGAGGAATCAGGGTCTGGCTTCTGTCCCACTGTTTTTCTGCCCAGCAGGGCATGATCCTCTTCTTCAGAATTTTCTTTATTCTTTTTAATTTTTAAGATTTATTTATTTATTTTCGGCTGCTCTGGGTGTTCCTTGCTGGGCTAGGGCATCTCCTTACAGTGGCTTCTCCTGTTGCGGAGCACGGGCTCTAGGCGCCTGGCTTCAGTATTTGCAGCACTCGGGCTCAGTAGTTGTGGTGCACATGGGTTTAGTTGCTCCGCGGCAAGTGAGATCTTGCTGCATCAGGAAAGTCCCTTCGGTGTCCCATGAACCCTACCGCTTCTTTGCTATTTTAAGTTAATGTTTCATCAATGATGGAGAAGGAAATGGCTACCCACTCCAGTATTCTTGCCTGGAAAATCCCATGGATGGAGGAACTTGGTAGGCTACAGACCATGGGGTCGCAAAGAGTCGGACACTACTGAGTGACTTCACTTTCGGCCACTTAAATTTCAAGCTGAGATGTTTTACTCTTAAGTTGAAAATGGCTTAAGTCAACGCTCTTTTGCAAGCGGGTAGTGTTGAGTAAAATAATTTAAAATTACATCATCTTACAATTCAGAAGTCCTCTCCACAAAGGTAGTAGAAGAAGGAAACAGTTTTACTATTAAATAAGTATTAAACCAGAAAGTGATGTCCATCTCAGGCAATCTGCTAAGAGACTGAAGACTGAAAGTCCTAACCTGTAATATTAGATAAGCAGATACAAGTGTTGACATACTTGTTCTCAAGATAATAACTCGTTCTCAGATAAGAAGATGTGACAGCATCATTTGTCACAAAAAGTTCATCCTAACTTCACCAGGTAATTGGACTAACCAACTGTTAAGATTGGGTATTGCCAATTGTTAAGACTAACCAACTGTTAGTCCAATTAGTGTTAGCTAATTATCTTTATCCAGAGGAAAAACAAACTTCTCCTATCTTTATGACAGGAGAGAGTTCTGCAGCACGGAACAAGGCACCTGCTAAGTTAGGTTCTTGTTGTTCAGTTGCTAACTTGTATCCAATTCTTTGTGACCCCATGGACTGTAGCCCACCAGGTTCCACTGTCCATGGGATTTCCCAGGCAAGAATACTGGAGTGGGTTGCCATTTCCTTCTCCAGAGGATCTTCCCCTCCCAGGGATCAAACTGGAGTCTCCTGCATTGGCAGGCAGATTCTTTACCGCTGAGCTACCTGAGAAGCCCAAGTTAGGTTCTTACCCTTATGCAGAAATTGGGAGGTAAGTTTGCTATCTCCTTCGATGTTTACCTTTCAAAGAGATGGCTTCCAGATCCTTGAAATATTCCTGGGTTGCAAAATTGACAAGAGCCTTGTTTAGCTTTTTTTAAGGTTGTACATACATTTCAAAGAAACAGGAAAAGAACTTACAAGTTTCTAAAGGAAATACTCTAAGAAAAGGGGGGGGGGGAGGAAATAGTCTCTTCTCTTATTCTCAACAAAGAAAATTAAGCCAGGTTTGTGTTTTTTTGTTATTATTTTTAGTTTGTATTTGTCCTTAGAGAAACAGCATGCATTCATACATTAAGGCATTATTTTTTGAACATCTACTATAGGTTCACAAGAATGGTAGCATGCCCTCTATCTCATGACTGTGCTGGGAACCTCACATGAATTATGTGATTCAATCCTTATAATACTGTGGGAGTTGAGTGTTATATGTCTATCTTCCCTAGGAGGATTTGGGTGCTGGGCTGCGCATTTCTTGGGGATAGAGATTTCCTATGCCTCTTCAGTTTCCCTGTCACTGGTCATTAAAATGATCTTACATGTGATGGCAGCTCACTCAGTATACATGGAAGAGAGGAAGGCAGAACAGAATGGTGGGATTAGGACTTTTTTGGTGGTGAAGTGGATAAGAATCTGCCTACCAATGCAGGAGGGGCTTCCCTGGTGGCTAGTGCAGGAAATGTGCGTTCCATCTCTGGTCTGGAAGATCCCACATGCCTTGGAGCAATTAAGCCTGTGTACCACAGCTACTGAGCTTGTGCTCCACAACAATAGAAGCCACCACAATGAGAAGTCTTCACACCACAACAAAGAGTAGCCCCTACTCACCATAACTAGAGAAAGCCTGAGCAAAAGCAACAAATACCCAGCACTACCACATGATAAATAAACAAATACATTAAAAAAAAAAAAGAATGGTGGGATTAGTCATTCTGAGTGATCTTCAGATGCTTTGTCCATTTGTGTTCACATATTTTGTTTTTAACTTGTGAAACAACCAATGGGCCCCTAAGAGTCGGAGACGTGATGCTTCGAGTAATTCTCTAAATACAAGTTATAAACAAAAAAGCAAATAAACTTACCAAACTTTAAGTTCTTTGCTCCCTTTTGTTTGTGCCCAGGTTTCCAGAAACTGGGAATTCTGAGTCCAGTTCTGGGTTAGCAGCAGAAGTTGTCCTAAACTGAGTTCCCCTCTAAGTAGTTGTGAGAAGGGAGGATCTGAGGACACGTAGAGGATCGGAGAGATTAAAGAGGTAAATTCATATCTAAGTTATTTTAGAGGGTACCTCTATTTCTGTGAAGAAAGCTGAGCACCAAAGAATTGATGCTTTTGAACCGTGGTGTTGGAGAAGACTCTTGAGAGTCCCTTGGACTGCCATGAGATCCAACCGGTCCATTCTAGAGGAGATCAGCCCTGGGATTTCTTTGGAAAGAATGATGCTAAAGCTGAAACTGCAGTACTTTGGCCACCTGATGCGAAGAGTTGACTCATTGGAAAAGACTCTGATGCTGGGAGGGATTGGGGGCAGGAGGAGAAGGGGACGACCGAGGATGAGATGGCTGGATGGCATCACTGACTCGATGGACGTGAGTCTGAGTGAACTCCGGGAGGTGGTGACGGACAGGGAGGCCTCTCGTGCTGCAATTCATGGGGTCGCAAAGAGTCGGACACGACTGAGCAACTGAACTGAACTGAACTGAGTTCTATGGAACCCCAGAGACCCCGGCTAGGCAGAGATTGCCTCTAGGGTGCAGCTTTGGAGACAACTGAGCTTTGTGTGCACAACTGTTGTTGGGCCAGAAGTGTGAGGTAGAAACCTAGCAAATTTGGAGGAGCAGCTCTAGTTAGGGCCTGTGGGCCCCTTCTCTGTTTATATAGCATGAGGTGAATCTGGCCAGCCAGGCCCCTGCGGTCCTAGTGCTGGATTCAGGCTCTGAGGGCTGCGGGCTTTCCCTTGTGTGTGTAGGCCGGAGGCTTTAAGCAGGCAAGGGGAAGGGGGAGATAAAGTGCCAAACGGGATGGTGGTAGGACAGGTTTGTGCTGCAGATTTAATATGTCCCAGGGGGCTGAACCCCACAGCTTCTTCCTGTGGGCTTGGGTCAGATTGGATTCTGGGTGATTGATCAGAGCCCCAGACCGATATAAGCACCAAGTTGTTGCTGCAAGTTTGGATCCTGGATAAAGGGGCTCTAAAGGGGCACTGAGATAGAAGACTTCTGGGCAGACGTGTACCATCTGGGCAGGAAAGCAGAGCAGACACCTTCAGAAATGACTCTTGAGGGCGGAGTCTCGTCCCACGAGGGGCGGGGCTCTCTCAAGTTCTTGGGCGCACGCGCGTGTTTAGGTGCACCGTGCATAGGCGTGAAATGTGTCTTGTGGGCTTGCTAGTCGAGGCCATCACTTCCTAAATTCCTTGGAGGAGCTCCAACTTGAAGACCTGTGCCCAGTGAGGTCCTGCCGTCTCCTTCTGACCATGGCTTTTTTTATACATTGCTTGTGCTATCTAATCGTGACGATAAAATTCATGATACTGTCTTCAAATTTTTTTCCCATGATCAGCAGAAAAATGACAAAGGTACAAATATTTTTCTTAATATAGCCCTATGGTACTTTCATTTTATTGAAGTATAATTGATTTACAATGTTGTGTTAATTTCTGCTGTACAGTAAACTGACTCAGTTATACATGTATATGTATTCTTTTTCATATTCTTTCCCATTATGGTTTGCTGCAGGGTATTAAATATAGTTCCCTGAGCTATATAGTAGGACCTTGCTGTTTATACGCCCTATGTATAATGGTTGGAGAAGGAAACAGCAACCCACTCCAGTGTTCTTGCCTGGAGAATCCCAGGGACAGGGGAGCCTGGTGGGCTGCCATCTATGGGGTTGCACAGAGTCGGGCACGACTGAAGCAACTTAGCAGTAGCACCATGTATAATGGTTTTCATCTGCTCCCCAAACTTTCAATACTTCCCTCTCCTACCCTGTTCCTAGGTTCTTGTTCAGAAATCACAGAGACCTCTCTGACTTTGGTTATTTAGAGCCATGTCTTCTGACAGGTAGTGATGTCTTTTTAAAAAAATATTTATTGAAATACAGCTGATTTACAATATTGTGTTATAACAGAAATTATGTTTTATGTGTGATAGTGTGAAATCATAGAAAATATATTTATTACTCTCTGCCCCTGGTTCCTGGCACAGAGCACCTAAAACTCTTATGATTTCCTAAGTGATGAGAGCACTAGGCACATCTTTTTTTCTAATTTTGGTCTTTGATTCCTGACATAGGGCACCAAATCCTTTAGAATTTCCCAGGGTGATAAGAGTGTCTTTCATTTTAATGAGACAAATCTTGGTGGGCTCCTGGATGGGAGCTAGTCACCAGAAAGACCAGTCTATGATTAGAAGGTGGGAACTTTCCATTCCTCACTTCCTACCCAGTCTCCAGAGAGAGGAGGACTGATAATGAAGTTAATGATCAATCATGCCTATGTGGGACTTCCCAGGAGGTCTAGTAGTTAAGACTCCAAACTTCTACAGCAGGGGACACAGGTTCCATCCCTGGTTGGGGAACTAAGATCCTGCAGGCCATGAGTACAACCAAAAAGAGAAAAAAGAATTCCTTGTAGAAATTCCCTAATTGCCTAGTGGCTTGGACTCTGCACTTCTACTGCAGGGGGGTGGGGCATGAGTTTGATCCCTGGTAGGGTATTCTTCAAGCTGTTCAGTGTGGTCAAAAAGACAAACAAACAAACAAAAAATTAGTTCCTTTTTTTTTTTTTTCCTTCTTTTTCTTTTTGGCTATGCTAGGGAGCTTGCAGAATCTCAGTTCCCCAACCATTAGGCCACCAGGGAACCCCCTTCTTATTTTTGAATCTTTAATAATTGGCATCTGTTTGGTTTTTGTTTTTTTTTTTCCAAACTTTAAACTTTTTATTTTGTATTGGGGTATAGCTTGTTAACAATGTTGTGGCAGTTTCAGGTGAACAGCAAAGGAGCTCAGCCATATATACATATATTCATTCCCTGGCATCTGTTTTTCCATATGACAAGAAGCTTAGGGTGGGCCACCCCAAAACATGCCTCAGTGCAAATTTTGAATTAAATCTACTTAAGAAACGACCAGTGCAAGGGAGACACTCTGATCCTCCTTTCTATCTCCTGAAAGCAAGAAATAAATCTTCATGTGGAAGGTTGATTCCCTGCCTCTGGAGGTAGAAGGATGCCCTTATCACCAGAGATAAGAAATCCAGGCAAGATGGCTGTGTAGACAAACCTTGGAAATTCCCTGGTGGTCTAGTGGTTCAGTTCAGTTTGGTTCACTCAGTCCTGTCCAATTCTTTGTGACCCCAAGGACTGTAGCACACCAGGCCTCCCTGTCCATCACCAACTCCCGGGGGTTACTCAAACTCACGTCCATTGAGTTAGTGATGCCATCCGACCAACTCATCCTCTATCATCCCCTTCTCCTCCCACCTTCAATCTTTCCCAGCATCAGGGTCTTTTCCAATGAGTCAGTTCTTCGCATCAGGTGGCCAAAGTATTGGAGTTTCAGCTTCAGCATCAGTCCTTCCAATGAATATTCAGGACTGATTTCCTTTAAGATGGACTGGTTGGATCTCCTTGCAGTCCAAGAGACTCTCAAAAATCTTCTCCAACACCACAGTTCAAAAGCATCAATTCTTTGGCACTCAGCTTTCTTTATAGTCCAACTCTCACATCCATACATGACTACTGAAAAAACCATAGCTTTGACTAGATGAACCTTCGCTGGCAAAGTAATGTCTCTGCTTTTTAATATGCTGTCTAGGTTGGTCATAACTTTTCTTCCAAGGAGCAAGAGTCTTGCTAGTGGTTAGGACTCTGCATTTTCGCTACCTAGGGCAGACTCAATCCCTGATCTGGGAATTAAGATCCTGCAAAATTCGTGGAGCAGCCAAAAACAAAAACAAAACAAAACAAACACACACACACACACACACACACACACACACACACACACACACAAAAGAACCCACCACCTTATTACTCTTTAATTTACTATCCAAATACCCGATTCTGTTTAGATTCTTCACTAATCGAGCATGCAAAGCCTAAGTTTCTATGTCCTGTCAATTCCTTGCAAATTTGTTTTTTCTTTTTCCAAAAATTATAAAAGCTGCCTGTTCTGGCCACTTCTTACGACATCCTTATGGGGTTTCCCTGGTGGCTCAGTGGTACAGAAATCTGCCTGCAATGCAAGAGATGCTACTGGAGCCACAGCTTCGATCGCTGGATCTGGAAGATGCCCTGGAGAAGGAGATGGCAACGCACTCCAGTATTCTTGCCTGGAAAATCTCCTGGACAGAGAAACCTGGCAGGATACAGTCCATGGGGTTGCAGAAGAGTTGGATGTGACTTAGCAACTAAACAACAAAAATTAGGTTCCTATGACACCTCCATGTGCTCAAATTAAAATTTCCTTTTCTTCATTACCGAAGCAAACTTGGGTCTGCTCACCTGAGTGCAATAAAGCCAATCTACTGACACCAGGTTATGGAAAAGGAAAATATGGAATTTGTATTTGTATTGTAAAAGCGCCAATACAAGGAGGATGGGTGGCTTATGCCCAACAATCTCTAACTCCCTCAGGGTTTTCAGAGAGGAGTTTTATAGGCAGAATTTGGGGCAAAGGCTGCAGGGTGTGAGACTCTCATTGGTTGGAGGTGATGCTCCAGGAATCTTGTGCTCAGCCTAAAGTTACCATCCTCCACCTGAGTTGGGGGACTTAG
The DNA here is from genome assembly GCA_006410635.1 of Cephalophus harveyi. NCBI lineage: Eukaryota > Metazoa > Chordata > Mammalia > Artiodactyla > Bovidae > Cephalophus > Cephalophus harveyi. The sequence continues at coordinate 40,743 of SJYT01078759.1, forward strand.
TTCCTGCTGCTGCTGCTAAGTCGCTTCACTCGTGTCCGACTCTGTGCGACCCCATAGACGGCAGCCCACCAGGCTCCCCCATCCCTGGGATTCTCCAGGCAAGAACACTGGAGTGGGTTGCCATTTCCTTCTCCAATGAATGAAAGTGAAAAGTGAAAGTGAAGTTGCTCAGTCGTGTCCGACTCTTAGCAACCCCATGGACTGCAGCCTACCAGGCTCCTCCGTCCATGGGATTTTCCAGGCAAGAGTACTGGAATGGGTTGCCATTGCCTTCTCCTTAGTTCCTGAAGAAGAGCTCAAAGATATAGTTCTGCATTGAATATATTCCTTGAGGAGGAACAAGGACCCCTGCCCCAAAGCAGCTCTATTGCTTCTCCCTTGTCTCAGCACCCGCTTCCTTCCCTGATTAGCAATTGAATCTGCCCTTTGAAACTCAGGGAGGGTCATGGATGCTGAATGAAGCCTCCTTTGGTGCTTAGGGAAGGTCTTGGAGGCTTAAACCTATTTCCTACAAATAAGATGGGGGGCAGGGCTGGAAAAAAGGGGGACACAGAAAAGATCTATACCCGAGAGGGCCTGACAGTGTGCTGCTCCATTTTCACCGGAACTTAACATAAGCAGGACTATCACTAAGCACATCTGAAACCCAAAAGTTTACCACAACTAGACGTTCGTCAGGTGTGTCTGAACAAGTGGGGATAAACGTGCTCAAGTTATTAAGAAGGCCTACTCAGTGTGAGTGGCTGCAGCAGGTTTGTCCTCAGCAGAGTGAGAACTACAGGTCTAACTGGCCGACTTGCACACACGCTTAGTAGTGTCCAACTCTTACAACACCAGGGATGCATGCCAGGCTCCTCTGTCCATGGGATTTCCCAGGCAAGAATACTGGAGTGGGTTGCCATTTCCTCCTCTAGCGAATCTGCCCGACTCAGGCATTGAACCCACCTTTCCTGCATTGCAGGTGGATTCTTTACCACTGTGCTACCTGGGAAGTGGACTGGCTGACTGAAAGATAAGGAATTAACCCTTGACTCATAATCTAATTGTCTATTCCTAAATTATAAAGGTACTCATACTTGTTGGTCCTATCAGACAAAAATTTCATATAGATATATACAGCAGTTACTGTTAAGTATTACTGAATATTAAGTAGCAATCTGTACGTTTAAAATTTGTTAAATCTATTTTTTAAAGGTTATTAAAACATACCATGTTAATTTGCTTTTGTAATCAAGGTGACTAATAATTTCTGTTCAGTTCAGTTCATTTCAGTTGCTCAGTCGTGTCCGACTCTTTGCGACCCCATGAATCGCAGCACGCGAGGCCTCCATGTCCATCACCAACTCCTGGAGTTCACTCAGACTCACGTCCATCGAGTCAGTGATGCTATCCAGCCATCTCATCCTCGGTCGTCCCCTTCTCCTCCTGCCCCCAATCCCTCCCAGCATCAGAGTCTTTTCCAATGAGTCAACTCTTCGCATGAGGTGGCCAAAGTACTGCAGTTTCAGCTTTAGCATCATTCCTTCCAAAGAAATCCCAGGGCGGATCTCCTTCAAAATAATTTCAGTTGTGTAAATAAAGTCATGTATCGTTTAAAAAAAAAAAAAAAAACACGAAACCAAGAGACACGCACAAAAGAAACAGCCAAGTCCTGGCAAGCCCTGACGACGCAGAGGCATTGGGAGCGGAACCCTGGCCCCGCCCCTGCCTGGCCCTGTCCAGTTAGGCCTCTTTCCACGCCTCCACGTTCCCGCCCAGCCCAGGCCCCGTCCCCGAATTGCCCCGCCTCCGGGTTGCCCCGCCTCTTCCCTTCGTTCCCCTGCGCAGTTTCCTGCAGACCCGGAAGCGGTTATCGCGGAGCGAAGGTCGCCCTACGGGAGCGTGAGTTTCATCTTTCTTGTTTAAACCTGCGCTTTGCGGTACGCTGTCCTCCATACCTGGGGCTGAGGGTCAGTACGAATCTTAACGTTCCGGCACTCATCCTCCACCCGAAGTAAATACGGACGTCGCCTTGAGAGGGGGCAGGGGTGGGGTGCCGCTTCTCCGTCTTTTTGAAATCCGTGCGCTGCTCGCCCCCTCAACCTCGCCCTCTCGGCCACTGGAGGAGAGCGCCAGCTGCCCGGGTGCAGGAGAGGGCGCGTCATCTTTGTGACGCTGGGGCTCTGGAGAGTCCGCTGCGTTCCCGAGACACACTCAGGTCCCTTCACTTCGCACACTCCTCAGCAGAGTCGTACCCATCCCCAGGCCTCCCCTGTTAGTCACCGCCTCTCCTTACCTTGCGTTGGGGAAGGAGGCTAAAAAGAGCCTGTCTTGAGACACCCATGATTTTTCTGTCTGAAATTCTACCCCACTGAATCACGTGTCTTATTAATGTGAAATTAATAGGTATCTAATTCCAGGGCTTCCCTAATGGCTCAGTGACAAAAAAAAGAACCCGTCTGCCAAACAGGAGACGTGGGTGGATCCCTGGGTCGAGAAGATCCCCTGGAGAAGGAAATGGCAACCCACTCCAGTATTCTTGCCTGCGAAATCCCATGGACAGAGGAGCCTGGCGTGCTACAGTCCATGGGGGTCACAAAAGAGTCAGACAGGGCTAAAAACAATCTAATCCCATGTATCCACTTGAGGGGCGGGGGGACGGGAATGCACCACGTAGAAGTTGAGAATGGTGTATTATTTGGCACATAAAACTGAGGACTTAAGCCTGTAAGACAGCCTCCCAGATCTCTCAAGAAGTAAGGGAGGAACCAGGGTATATAGGAGTTTTGCAGCAACAAAAACAAAAAACAGGTAGTTGGAACATAAAAAGATTAGTTAATTTAAGGAAACCGGACATCTCAAGCTAATGAGTATAGTACTTTTCTGTGCATAGGAAAATGTTAGCGTTTGGGTACATTGAAGTCATTCCTTTGGTATGCACCTTATCATAGTATCTATGGCTTTTCTCCACCCTGAATTCCCTCCCAGTGCACAGTTGGGGTGGCTGCAGTAGCTCTTGCAACATCCTTTGTTTAGATAAGGCTGGTGACATTCTTCATCCACACATCCCATACCTGGGACTGACCCACTGAGGGACTGACCCACTGAGAGAATTAGGAAAATGAGGAAAGGAAACTGAAGGGGAACCATCCACAGATGCCACAGTGAAGGATAGATGAAGTTTAGTCACTTAGTCGTGTCCGACTCTTTGCGACCCCATGGACTGTAACCTACCAGGCTCTTCTGGCCATGAGATTTTCTAGGCAAGAGTACTGGGGTGGGTTGCCATTTCCTTCTCCAGAGAATTTTCCTGACCCAGGGCTTGAACCCAGATCTCCCACATTGTAGGCAGATGCTTTACCATCTGAGCCACCAGGGAAGTCCTAAGAAACGGTTATTGTCCTAAAAAATAAAACAGCCAGTTATTTTACCAGCAGAATGGGTTTATTAAGGAACTGCAATACAGGATAGGCAAACAGTAGCAGAAAACCATAGACAAGACCAACAAGCCATGATGAGGAATTGCTTTATAGAGAAAAAGGGGAAAGTCGGGAGTAGTTGTTTTGAACAAAAGTCCTTTGGAGGGAAGTGGAGAGTTTGGAAACATAGCCAAGGTGTTTCCCATTGGCTGGGCTCCTGGGCGGGGAGGATAATTCCTGTTGGGGTTTGTAATTGTCTTCTTGGCATTTGTAATTTTTTTTTTACTGCCCCCCACCTCCAAGTGCTCAATATCTTTTTCTGTTTTGAAATATTTGTTTATTTGGCTGCATTGGGTGTTAGTTGAAGCACTAGGAATCTTTGCTGTGACTTGTGGGCTTCCTTGCTCTTGGATGTGTGGAGTGTTAGTTCCCACACCAGGTATCGAACCCTTGTCATCCTTTGCCTTGAAAGGGGGATTCTTAACCACTGGACCACCAGGGAAAGTCCCTGTAATTGAATCCCAGTGGTAGTGCCTGAGGCCTTTCCCTGAAAACCTCCAGACTCCACATTTTAGAAACTTTCTTTGTTCTGTTTCACCGAATGAAAGAATAAACTGAGAAAGTAGCTGGGGGAGAAAGGAAGATCCAGATTATTTAGAGTTAGGTTGCGGTGGGGGGATTTTCCAGGGAGATGAAGGGAAGCAAAACAGGGAGAGGAGGCCCCTGATCCACAAGAAGAGCACTTTACCTAGAGTGGGGGAAAAGGGTAAGAGAGTGGGCAGACAGAGCAACTTGGAGCTGGTACAGAAAGAAGGGACAATGGGAGATGAGATGAGCAGAAGGAGAAAAAAGCAGGGAGAAAACAGAGTGAGCCTGGCAGGGCAGAGGGCGGGGATGAGGCAGGTATAACAGGAAAAGAGTGAACACAGCAGAGAGCAAAGGTTGGGGAAGAAAGAGGCAGAAATCCATGAAGATGTGAGGCAATCAGGGAGATTGGGGAGAAAGAACAACAGGACTGGTAACAAGTCCCCAGAGTGGAGCAGAACAAGGCTGAGAGGAGGAACAAACAGACAGGGGAGGAGACCAAAATCAGCAGAAACCTGGGAGGAAAACATGGAAAAGCCAGTAGAAATGACGAGAGGGGAACTGGGAGCTGTGGAAAGAGGAGCCAGATGAGTGCTGAATTGATTGGAGATGGATGAAGAGGGGGGTGAGATATTTGGGTGTGGCTTTCTCGTGGCTCAGCTGTAAAGAATCCACCTGCAATGTGGGAAACCTGGGTTCAATCTCTGGCTTGGGAAGCTCCCGTGGAGAAGGGAAAGGCTACCCACTCCAATATTCTGGCCTGGAGAATTCCATGAACTATATTCCTTGGGGTTGCAAAGAGTCGGACAAGACTGAGCGACTTTCACTTCACTTCTCATAGAATGCATTCAAGATCTGGTTAAATTAGGCACGTGAAGATGACATTTGCAAAACTCTTTTCTAAAGGGCTTGTACATTTTTGTAATTATTTGTATCATAGGATAACTTCCATTTGCAGTCCCTGTTTAGCCAGGAGGCAATGATTTGACTCAGCTGGTTATCGGTCACCCTTTTCCCTTTTCCTAGTGTGGGGTCGAAGGTCAGAAGGAGAGCACGCAATGATTGTCCCTACATGGTGCTGTTTGTGGCCGCACTGTCCATTTTGCAGGATCTTAGTTCCCCACCAGGGATCGAACCCATACACCCTGCAGTGAAAGCGCTGAGTCCTCACACTGAACTGCCAAGGAATTACATCAAGGGTCCTGGAGCAAGTGTAGAACCGTTGGAAAGGCAGTCTAAGGGCTGCCTAGAACGCCTGCAGATGGGTTAATGGGTGGTTATGGGGCTGCGTCTTGGGGTGCTATTATCTTAGCTCAAGTTCCCTGGGACACAGATGCAGAGACTGAGATTTGCAAGTGTGGGTTTAATTGGGAAATTCATGGTCACACTTTAGGAATATGCTGGAACTGAGACCTGCGCTGGGCTCATTGTGAATTCATGAATTGCTGGGGTTTGTGGGATTTTGTCACAGGCGGGAGGTTCATCACAGAGTATCTGGGGAGTGTGTGGGGACCCCATGGGAGTTTGTAAGAGCATCTGGTTCTAGAAGTGGATCAGTTGGGCCCTTCAAACAGCTCAACCGGCAGTTGGTTTTCACTAGGGAGAACTTGCTGGGAGTGGGCCTGGAGGCAAAATACCAGAAGAGAGCTATGACGGAGGGAAAGATCTCTGAAGAGTCAGAGGGCAGTGACGCCACAGCAAAACACCTGCAGCAGAAAGGCTCCTCCTGGGGACCTTTTTTTTTTTTAACTATAATTGATTTACGTTGTTGTGTTAACTTCAAGTGTTGTTGTTGTCATCTGGTCTCTCAGTTGTGTCCGACTCTTTGCAAGCTCATGAACTGCCTGCCAGGCTCCTCTGTCCATGGGATTTTTCAGGCAAGAATACTGGAATGGGTTGTCGTTTCCTCCTGCAAGCGATCTTCCCCACCCAGGGGCCAAACCCATGTCTTCTGCAGGTCTCCTTCATTGGCAGGCAGGTTCTTGACCTCTGAGCCACCAGGGATGCCCCAATTTCAAGTGTACAGCACAGTGACTCAGATATATATATATATATGTTCTTTTTTAGATTCTTTTCCCTTATAAGTTACTACAAAATATTGAGTGGAGTTTCCTGTGTTATACGGTGGGTCCTTGTTGGTTATATTTTACTTATAGTAATGAATATTTTAATCCCAAACTCCTAATTTATTCCTACCCCCTCCTTTCCCCTTTAGTAGCCGTAAGTTTGTTTCCTGTGTGGGTCTATTTCTGTTTTGTAAATAAGCTCGTCTGTGTCTTTCTTTCTTTAAGATAACACATATAAGTCGTATCATGCAACATTTGTCTTTCTGTGTCTGGCTTACTTAGTGTGATCATCACTAGGTGGGACTCTTGTTGGAAAGACAGCCTAACTTCCTCGCTGCCAGGGGAGTGGGGATTACTGTCTACTGGTCACATGCTCCCTACCCGCACTGACACTTCTTTTTCAGAGTCACAGACCTCTTTACTTAAAAAATTATTTTATTGAAGTATAGTTACAATGTTGTGTTAATTTCTGCTGTACAGCAAAGTGATCCAACCCACTCAGGATACTGGAGTGGATTGCATGCCATCCTCCAGGGGATCTTTCCCACCCAGGGATCAAACCTGTGGCATCTTCTGCATCGCAGGCAGATTCTTAACCATCTGAGGCAGAGGCTTCCTGGAAGTTTGATCCCTGAGTTAAGAAGATCCCCTGGAGAAGGGAATGGCTATCCACTCCATATTCTTGCCTCGAGAATTCCATGGACAGAGGAGCCTGGTGGGCTACAGTCCATGGGGTTGCAAAGAGTTGGATGCAACTGAGCAGCTAACACTTTCACTTTCACATATGTACATTCTTTTCATACTCTTTTCCATTATCGTTTAACATAGGATGTTGAATATAGTTGCCTGTGCTTTCTCTTTGTGGCTTATTTCACTTAGTATGATCATCTCTAGGTCCATCTATGTTATTGCAACTGGTATTGCTTCATTCTTTTTTATGCCTGAGTAATATTCCTAAGTATTCCATCTTCTTTATTCATTTCTCTGTCAATGGACATTGAGGCTGCTTCCATGTCTTGTAGATTTATCTGAATATATGCTCAAGGGTGGGATTGCTGGGTCATATGGTAGCTCTATTTTTGGTGTTTTGAGGAACCTCCCTACTGTTTTCCATAGTGGCTTCACCAGTTTACCTTCCCAGCAGCACCTCGTTTCTAAGGCCTGTATTTAACTTCCTGGGCACATTTGGTTTTCCCGTCAGCTGCAGGTGCCACCGGTCATCACTCCCTCTTCCTTGAGACGCTGGTTTTGAGGATGTCTGACTAACCTCTACAAGCCTATCTGCCTATTTGTTTTATTTTCTCCTCCCCTCCCTGTTCACTTCTTAGTTTCGTCTGATGAATTCCTGAACTCCCTGGTCTCTGAATATGGGAGCATCCCAAGGCTTAGTCCGTGAACCACTTCTCTGTCTACACCCGCTGCCTTTCCTCATCATCTCATCAAATGGCTTTAGCCCCACCTACTTGTTTCCCAGTTTATCCTTTCCATCCAGACTTTTGCCCTAAGCTGTCAGTCCTGCGTCTGGCTGTCTCCTCAGTATCTCTGCTGGGATGACCCACAGGCATCTCCACCTTAACTTGTCCAGAACTGGTCCTGACCGCCTCCAGTCCTGTTCCCCCTGCCGCCCTCCTTAAGGTTGCTTAAGGGCAACCCTGTACTTTGCAGGGCTTAGGTGAATATCTCAGCATGCTTTGAAATACATACTCCATAATTTGTAAATGTTTTACTGTATAAGGTAAAGCAAAGATTAGACGTTTACTTAAAGTGAAAGAAGGAACACATAGTTTTCAAAATTTTCTTAAGTGATGGGAGAAGAATGTTTGGTCCTTCCTCTTTGGCTTCCCCACCCCGTGCCTCTCTGGCCGCCACTCCTGTCTCCCCGTCCCGTTCCCCTGCTCCAGAGGCACAGCTCTCTTTCCCCTTCCAGCCCCAAGTTTGCTACTGGCTCAGGGTCCTTAAGGGAATGTCCCTCTGCCTAGAACTCTCTGGCCCAGCAGATGTAGATGGCTTCCTCCCCCAGGTCTTTGTTCTGACGTCACCTTCTGAGTGCAGCCATCTCTGAGCTCCCTGTGCCCATGCCAGCCCCGCCCTCACCCCCACCTCTGTTCTATAAGGCCTGCTTGGTGTGTTTTCTTCTGCTCTTTCCCCTTCTGTGGCTGGTTCATTGTGACAGCAGTTCACCATGGGTCAGAGAGAGACAACGTGGGGCTGTGCTGGGTGTGCCTCTGAGTGGTGTGCAACCCACCTTCATGTTAGGTCCATGAAGCGTTTTGCATAGACAGGTTTGTGCCCCTTTTCCCATCAGAGACTCTCCTTAAACAGTTGTGTGGGGCCTAACCACAGGAATGTTTGCGTGTGTGCATGCCAAGTCACCTCAGTCGTGTCTGACTCTTTGAGACCCCAAGGAGTGTAACCCACCAGGCTTCTCTGTCCATGGGATTTTCCACGCAAGAATACTGGAGTGGGTTGCCATTTTCTTCTCCAGGAGATATTCCCGATCCAGGGTCAAACCCACATCTCTGAAGTCTCCTGCATTGGCAGGCAGGTTCTTTACCACTCGTGCCACCTGGGAAGCCAGGAATGTGCACAGAGCCGCAGATGATTCCAATCTGGATCCTGCATTGAGCACCAGGGTTCTTAGCCTCCACTTCTGAGACTGAGATCAGGCCCTGGGGGAGGGGAGGGCGCTCTGCTCTGAGTGGGACTGTGTGACCTGAAGGGCATCGTGGGGTCAGCAGAGGTGCCCCCTGCTGCTGTGTACATGAGGCCTCACCAGGAGGGCACTGTGATCCGAGGGAAAGTGTGGGAAAGTCCCTTGTTGGTCTCTGTGCGGGAATTGACCGTCCTGCGTCCCTCCTGAGACAGTGGGCACGGAGGACTCTGTTCCACATGGTGAGGTCTTCCCTGTGTGTGTGGTTGGGGCTCAGGAAGAGGGTATGTTGGGTCTAAGCATTAAATAGCTTGTTTTCCACTTTCAAGGCTAACTTCCAAAGTCTCGCGATGCCTGAGGAAAAAACCCAGACGAGGAGGAAGAAGAAAGAACAGGTAATAGCTCTTTCTCAGGTAAAATCATATTCTCAGTGGATTCCCCAGCTGTCCTTCCTGAAATGCCCTTCTCCGGACTCGCGAATCTTGTCTGACTCTGGAGTATCCTGTCTGACTCCTGTACACGCACACTCACGCGGGGCCTTCCCTCAGGGCCTGCTGTCTCCACTTAGATCCTCATGACTCAGTGATGAAGAAACTTGAAAAGGCTCCATTGTGGTCATAGAGAGACAATTCCTTTTATTTCAGTAAATTTAAGTGCATATACATGTGTGCATGAATGCACAGGTGTGCAAGACTGTGTTTTTTTATAAAATACATATCATTATGTCTATATAAGTTATATGGTATTGAGCTGTGAAATTATATCTTATATATTTTTCATTGTCTTAAAATTTTTCCACACAGTGACATTCATGAGTTAAATAAGAGTAATTAATGTATTTCTGCATATGTGCGTGATGACATTTTATACGATTCTAGGTTGTTAACCTTGAACTTGTTTCAAGTTTGCTCAAGAAACCCTCTGTCAGTGTACCTTTGGTGATTTTATATGACTTAAGTTTTTTACATTTAATTCTAGAACCTAAACACCTGGGTTTATATGCTTGCTCTACCATCTTTAGCTGTTTGACCTGAGGCAGATTTCTTAGAATGTCTGTGACACAACTGTCGCTGCCTTCAGATGTATAGGACTAAATCTTTTTATTTAAAAAAAATTGTTTTTAAGTATTTTATATTGGAGTATAGTTGAATAGCAGTGTTGTGTTAGCTTCAGGTATACAGCAAAGTGATTCAGTTACACATACACATGTGTCTATTCTTTTCCCATTTAGCTTATTTCAGAGTATTCAGCAGTTGCTTGTGCTATGCAGTAGGTCCTTGTTGTTTATCTGTTGTATACATAGTAGTGTGTATCAGAGAAGGCAGTGGCACCCCACTCCAGTACTCTTGCCTGGAAAATCCCATGGACGGAGGAGCCTGCTAGGCTGCAGTCCATGGGGTCGCTAGGAATCAAACACGACTGAGCGACTTCACTTTCACTTTTCACTTTCATACACTGGAGAAGGAAATGGCAACCCACTCCATTATTCTTGCCTGGAGAATCCCAGGGATGGGGGAGCCTGGTGGGCTGCCGTCTATGGGGTCACACAGAGTCGGACACGACTGAAGCGACTTAGCAACCTCCTGAGACAGTGGGCACGGAGGACTCTGTTCCACATGGTGAGGTCTTCCCTGTGTGTGTGGTTGGGCCTCAGGAAGAGGGTATGTTGGGTCTAAGCATTAAATAGCTTGTTTTCCACTTTCAAGGCTAACTTCCAAAGTCTCGCGATGCCTGAGGAAAAAACCCAGACGAGGAGGAAGAAGAAAGAACAGGTAATAGCTCTTTCTCAGGTAAAATCATATTCTCAGTGGATTCCCCAGCTGTCCTTCCTGAAATGCCCTTCTCCGGACTCGCGAATCTTGTCTGACTCTGGAGTATCCTGTCTGACTCCTGTACACGCACACTCACGCGGGGCCTTCCCTCAGGGCCTGCTGTCTCCACTTAGATCCTCATGACTCAGTGATGAAGAAACTTGAAAAGGCTCCATTGTGGTCATAGAGAGACAATTCCTTTTATTTCAGTAAATTTAAGTGCATATACATGTGTGCATGAATGCACAGGTGTGCAAGACTGTGTTTTTTTATAAAATACATATCATTATGTCTATATAAGTTATATGGTATTGAGCTGTGAAATTATATCTTATATATTTTTCATTGTCTTAAAATTTTTCCACACAGTGACATTCATGAGTTAAATAAGAGTAATTAATGTATTTCTGCATATGTGCGTGATGACATTTTATACGATTCTAGGTTGTTAACCTTGAACTTGTTTCAAGTTTGCTCAAGAAACCCTCTGTCAGTGTACCTTTGGTGATTTTATATGACTTAAGTTTTTTACATTTAATTCTAGAACCTAAACACCTGGGTTTATATGCTTGCTCTACCATCTTTAGCTGTTTGACCTGAGGCAGATTTCTTAGAATGTCTGTGACACAACTGTCGCTGCCTTCAGATGTATAGGACTAAATCTTTTTATTTTAAAAAAATTGTTTTTAAGTATTTTATATTGGAGTATAGTTGAATAGCAGTGTTGTGTTAGCTTCAGGTATATAGCAAAGTGATTCAGTTACACATACACATGTGTCTATTCTTTTCCCATTTAGTTTATTTCAGAGTATTCAGCAGAGTTGCTTGTGCTATGGAGTAGGTCCTTGTTGTTTATTTGTTGTATACATAGTAGTGTGTATCGGAGAAGGCAGTGGCACCCCACTCCAGTACTCTTGCCTGGAAAATCCCATGGACAGAGGAGCCTGCTAGGCTGCAGTCCATGGGGTCGCTAGGAATCAAACACGACTGAGCGACTTCACTTTCACTTTTCACTTTCATACACTGGAGAAGGAAATGGCAACCCACTCCAGTATTCTTGCCTGGAGAATCCCAGGGATGGGGGAGCCNATCCCATGGACAGAGGAGCCTGCTAGGCTGCAGTCCATGGGGTCGCTAGGAATCAAACACGACTGAGCGACTTCACTTTCACTTTTCACTTTCATACACTGGAGAAGGAAATGGCAACCCACTCCAGTATTCTTGCCTGGAGAATCCCAGGGATGGGGGAGCCGTCTATGGGGTCACACAGAGTCGGACACGACTGAAGCGACTTAGCACCAGCAGCAGCAGTTCCACCCCCTGCCCATGCCACATTTTCCCTTTGGTAACTCTAAGCTTGTTTTCTATGTCCATGAGTCTGTTTCTGTTTTGTCTTTCATTTATTTATTTTTTTTACTTGCTTATCTATTTATTTTGATAATTTTATTGGAGGATAGTTGATATACAATATTGTGTTCGTTTTGGGTGTGCAGAGAATGGAGTCAGTTATACATACACAAATATCCATTGTTTTTAGATTCTTTTCAGATCTTTTTAAATTTGCTATTATGTTGTTATACAAGTTAGTACACGCACAGCATTTAGAGGAATGCATAGCACCTGAGAAGTGTTCAGACACTTTATGAGCTCCCTGTTGCTGTCATCACAGTCTCTTTAAAGTCACTATAGACACAGTCATCTCTAAAGATTTCATTGCTGCTCTAGTTCCTCTTAACTTTGAATATTACTTGGTGTGTGGAACATACTGTCTCACATTTCTATACAGATAATCCTGTGTTGATTGTGTGTGTGTGTTTCTTGTATTGTCTACAAAAATGGGAAATATATACTGATTTAGAGGCTGTTATAACATCTCGTGGAAAAGTATAATAAACCAAAATCAGAGACACATAACTTGCTCAAAAGTACCTTCAGTGAATCTGTAACCACACTCACTTTAGTCAAAATCAATCCTTACACCTTTCTCCTTTTCTCATTTTGTGTGAAAATAAGACTCTCCTGGTGGGCCCGTTGGTGAAATGTGTTTTCGTTTCAGGAACGGTTGACATTCAAAGATGTGGCCATTGAATTCACTCCCGAGGAGTGGGAATGCCTGGACCTTGCTCAGAGGGCCTTGTACAGAGAAGTGATGGTGGAGACCCTCAGAAACCTGCTCTCTGTGGGTGAGGATCACTTCCCTCCAGAAGTTGGAATCTGCCCATGAGTAGCTCTGCATTTTCCCTCCTGTGCCTCTTGGGGGCGCCTGCATTGCCTGACTGAGCTCAGAGCCCTGTTGACTCAGACAGGAAAAGCTTCCTAATGCAGCAGGACTTTGAACTTGTCCTTTCTTCATATGACCTTCCCATTTCATGGTCGAGGGTGATTCCAGAGCTCAAATATGCATCAAACTTTATAACAAAAAATATCCAGTTCCCTTTTTTCTACCCCTGAGCTTTTGATTCAGAAATTCTTGGAAGACAGCTAGGTGTCTGTATATTATATACTATGCCCTATGCATTCAAAATCAGGCAGCCAGTGGATGAATTTTTGGATTGTGGCCGGGGGGAAGCTGTGTTTTGTGGCATGCAGGAGCTTAGTTCTCCAACCAGGAATCGAACCCAGGCCCCCAGCACTGGGAGTTGAAAATCAACCACTAGACCACCAGGGAAGTCCCATGTAATGGTTTTTTAGCTTTATTGAGGTATAGTCAAATAAAGTTATAGTATATTTAAATTGTACAACACAGTGACTTGATATACATGTACATTGTGAATGGGTTTCCATGAAGTTACTTAACACATAAATTACCTCACATGTTACTTTTATTTTTTGTTTTGGTGAGAACACTTAAGTTCCACTCTCTCAGCACATTTCAGTTTTATAGTATTAATATTATTCACTATCGTCGTCATGTTATATGTGAAATCCTCAGAGCTTGTTCATCTTATGATGGAAATTTTGAGCCCTTTTATCAACCCCTCCTCATTTCTGTCACCCCCAGTCCCTGGCAGCAGTTATTCTAGTCTGTGTTTCTTGGCCTGGTTTCTTCCCTCTTCATCACACTCCCTATCTTTTAAATCTCTTCCTTTTGGCCCCATGTCATACAGTTAAGAAAGGACAGTATCATACTACTTGCTAAGTCAGTTTCTCTTTTCTTCCTGGGTCAATTTTATATGTGCCCAAGTACGTTTATCTTCCCACAGATTGGCACATACAAACACTGCCCACATGCCCTTTGCTCCCTACCCTCCAGTCTTCTTTTTTTTTAATTCTCTCTATTAATTTACATGTACTTGATTTACAATGTTGTGTTAATTTCTGCTGTTCAGCAGAGTGATTCAGTTATACTGCTATATACATTCTTTTTCATGTTCTTTTCCATTATGGTTTATCACTGTTTAGTAATCTTCACTATAACCTATAGATAATGATTTTTCAGGATGTATTTCACAGTATAACTGACTCACACCACTTGTTCATGTGGCAGAATGGCCATTCTAAGTGAATATGGTTTTATAAGTGACATTCAGAGAATTATTTTATTTTTATAACATTTTATTAAATTCTTCCTCATTTCCACAGGGCAGATATGGTTTTCCAGTTCTAAAGTGCCATTTACTTATATTACTCACTAATTAAATTTGTTGTGGCTTATTTACCATTAGAGTACTATGCTTTAGCATTATTACTATACATTAAATATATAGTAAACATATATAATATGGGCTTCCCTGGTGGCTCAGATAGTAAAGAATCTTCTTGCAATGCAGGAGACCTGAGTTCAATCCCTGAGTGGGGAAGATCCCCTGGAGAAGGGAATGGTTACCCACTCCAGTATTCTTGCCCAGAGAGCAGTAAGATTGTTACTGTGTAATATTGTTCTTTCTTCAAATATGAAGCAGCCATGTTTTCAGTGAAGTAATATGTGTGTTTCGGTCATGATGCCAAATACCCCTGTCAGGACTAACGTAAGTTTGCACGCTGAGGTTTTCAGCCATTATTTAAAGTAGGCTTCCCTAAAATTAATTTGAATTACATGTAATCACCCTTTTTTTTTTTCTTTCACTTTTTTAAATTGTGGTAGAAGTCACAGAATATAAACCATACTATCTTAACCATGTTTAACTGTGCAGTTCAAGCTTCCCAGGTGGCACTAGTGGTCAAGAACCAGGCTGCCAATGCAGAAGAAGTAAGAGAGCTTTGATCCCTGGGTTGGGAAGATCCCCTGGAGGAGGGCGTGGCAACACACACAGTATTCTTGCCTGGAAAATCCCATAGACAAAGGAGCCTGGTGGGTTGTAGTCCACAGGGTCACAAAGAGTCAGACACGACTGAAGTGACTTAGCATGCATGCACACAACTATGCAGTTCAGTGGCACTAAGTACATTCACGTCATTGTGTAACTCTCACCATCATCCATCTCCCAAATTTTTCACTTTCCTAAAGTGAAACTCTGTCCACATTAGACATTAAGTCCCCATTCCCCCTCCCCACACCTCCTGCGCCCAACACACCCCATCCCTGGCATCTTACCAGGGACTCTGTAACTGGAAAGAGTTTCTGACTCTGTAACTTTGACTATTTGACTCATATAAGTAGAATCAAACAATATTTGTGTGATTGTGACACAATATATGTGACTTGTCAATATTCCTGGTGTGTTCCCAAAAAGGAAAGATCATGGTTGCACCATTTCTTATCTGTCCAAAGCATGTAGTCCTTTCAGTATAATACCGTGTTCTTCCATGTGAAGTATTTCTTTCCCAGCTATAATTAACAGGAGACATGCAACTCTGTTTGTCTTGCAGATACCTCTCCTAAACGTGTGTTGAAGGGATCAGCACCAAAACAAAGCGGTCACACAGGAGGGATCCTGCAGACAATGTTGTCGGAAAGACACAAAAGCCATGACCCCAAGGACCACGGCTGCCGGAAAATCCAGAAAAACGTGTACCCTCGGGAAAGTGACAGAAGTAATCAGAAGGGCGTGCCTGCCACCCATCCAAAAAATCTCACTTGTCCAAGAGACGAAGGAAATGAGCGAATTGAAAGCAGGCTGGCACTAAGCTTTCCGTCATATCTGACTGGACTTCCCGTCTTCCCAGCCGAAGGGCAGTTTTATGTGTATCATCAGGTTGAGAAGGCTGACAACACAGGAGCCTCCTTTTCAGTACTTCCAAGAATTGTTCCTCCTGTCCAAATCAACGTTTCTAATGGATATGGGATCAGTTTCTGGCATTCTCCACTACTCATACAAGACCAGAAAGCACACGTTCGAGAAGACCGTTACGGACATGACCAGGATGGCAAAGCAGTTCCTGACAGCTCCCAGAGCCCCAGCCGTCAGATGACCCGTGGAGGGGTGAGGCCTCACACGTGCAACCTGTGTGGCAAAGCCTTTCATCAGAACTCACACCTCACTCGACATCAAAGAGTCCACACGAGAGGGAAGCATCACAAGTGTGAAGAATGTGGTAAGGGCTTCAGTTACAGTTCGCACCTTGTACGCCACCGCAGGATCCATACCGGAGAGAGACCTTACCAGTGCAGCGAGTGTGACAAAGCCTTCAGTGTGCTTTCAAGTCTTATTTATCACCAGGTCGTCCACACTAGAGAGAAACCTTACAAATGTAACGAATGCGACAAAGTCTTCAGTCAGAGTTCAAGCCTTACCAATCATCGCAGAATCCATACCGGAGAGAAACCCTACAAATGTGATCAGTGTGGCAAAGCCTTTAACCAGAGCTCGCATCTCACCAGACATCAGGTCATGCACACCGG
This sequence comes from Cephalophus harveyi, assembly GCA_006410635.1. NCBI lineage: Eukaryota > Metazoa > Chordata > Mammalia > Artiodactyla > Bovidae > Cephalophus > Cephalophus harveyi. The sequence goes on from SJYT01078759.1 coordinate 57,035, forward strand.
AGAGAAGCCTTACAAGTGTGATGAGTGTGGCAAGGTCTTCACTCAGAACTCCAGCCTTGTAAGTCACCGGAGAATTCACACTGGGGAGAAACCCTACCAGTGTAATGAGTGTGGCAAAGCATTTGGTGTGTATTCGAGTCTGACTTATCATCAGGTAACCCACACTAGAGAGAAACCTTACAAATGTAATGAATGTGGCAAGGTCTTCAGTCAGAGTTCAAGCCTTCCCAGTCATCGCAGAATTCACACCGGAGAGAAACCCTACAAATGTGATCAGTGTGGCAAATCCTTTATTCACTGTTCAAACTTCAATAGACATAAGAAAATCCACACTGGAGAGAAACCTTACAAATGTGACGAGTGTGGCAAGGTCTTCACTCAAAACTCAAGCCTCGTGAGTCATCGGAGAATTCATGCTAGGGAGTAACCTGACCAATGTGATGAGCGTCACAAAGTGCTTATTGTAAGTTCTAGCATAAATTGACACCAGAGAGTCCATACTAAAGAGAAATTATATCAATATAACATAGGACAGAGGACTTATACAGATTCATAGCTCACTAGACATCCAGAATCATACACCTTTGATGAAGCCACAAAAATGTAATGTGTGTATAAAAATCAAAATTAAAGAACATCATGACATTCCTACTGCAGAGCAGCCTTACACATGGAATGAATATGGGAAGGTTTCTTATTAAGCATTCATGCCTTTGATGTCCTGAGAGTATTTAAACTAGGGAGAAACCAGACAGACTTACTGAGTGTGGAAAGGCCTTTCAGCAACAGTATCCCATCACAATTCACCAAAGAATTCATTAATGGAAAGAAACCTTATAAACATAATGAATATTTTAAATTTCTTCATGACTTTTCATAACAATCTGCCTCAGAGCATTCACGTGAGGAATGACTAAGTCTCAAATTTAATCTGAAGTATTTCAGACTGCAGAAAAAATATGTTCAAACTTAGATAGGTCCTGAGGATATTATCCTATGGTTTTTTTTCTGAATCTCATTCAGTGTAAAGTATGACAGTTTTACATTTCATGTTTAAAGCTATGACCAATTTTAAACTAATATTTGTACAAATGTGAAGTTTTGGTGGAGGTTCTTTCATATTTTTTCCCCTAGTATGGGAAATCAGCTGCTAGGGTATCATTTTTCAAATTCTTTGTCCATCTGGTTTCCTTGGTACCTTGTCAGACTCAGTTGGAAGTATTTGTGTGGGGGCTGCTTCTGGGTTTTCTGTTTTGTTTCTTTGACCCGTATGTCTTACTCCACAGACATCACAGTCTTGATTACTTTTTACCATGTTAGAAGTCTTGAATGAGAGTGACTCCAAACAATTTATTCTTCTTCAGATGTTTTTGCTATTCTAGTTCTTTCCATGTAAGTTTTAGAAAAATCCTGTTTGTTTCTACAAAATATCTTGATAGAAAATGTCTTATCAGTTTGCAATCATTTGATAGCGTTTCTGTGTTAACGCCTTCTAATAAATGGCTGTTGTATGTCTTTATTTGTCTGTTCTTTGGTTTCTTTCACCAGTATTTTATAAATATCAGCATCAAAATCCTGTCAACACTTTGTTTAGCACATTTCTATACCTTTTGAATAATTGGACATGTTATTTTTTAATTTGTCTCCATGTGTTAATTGCTCTATATAGAAATACAGTAGATTTTTTAATGATGATCTTGTATCCTCAGAATTTACTAATCTCACTTATTCTAGAGATTTTTGTAGATTCTTTGGACTTGTGTATCTGTAATCATTTCAGTAGTTTCCTAGTGCAGCTTGCCGACAAAAATTCAGTTATCAAGAAGAAAAGGGAATTTATTCAAGCCAAACTGCGGATTATAATCCAGGAAGTAGATTCTCAAAAAGCTCTGACAACTGTTCCAACTGTTAAAGAGTTCAAGGTACAGTCACAAACATTTTTGAGGATTGTACGTCAAAATGACATATTTAAAAAAATTGTTTTAACATTTTATTTTTGACTGCTCTGGATTTTCATTGCTGCACAAAGGCTTTTCTCTAGTTTGAGGCTTCTCATTGTGGTGGCTTCTCTTGTCGTGGAGCACAGGCTCTAGGGCACGCGGGCTCCAGTAGTTGTGGCTTAGTTACCCTGCGGTATGTGGGACCTTCCCAGGCCAGGAATTGAACCCGTGTCCTTTGCATTGGCAGGTGGATTCTTAACCTCTGAACCACCAGAGAAGCCCAGACCTACTGATATTTTACATGAAATTCACCAAGGATACATGGTCCAGGTAAGTACATTCAAACAGCAGGTCACCAGGACCTCGTATAGAATTTGGAAAAGACACCATTCTTTTAAGAAGCTAAATTGTTAGCTCCAAAAGAAAGGGAGAATATTAGGCCTTTTCTGTTGGTTGGGCAGGCACGGCCATCCCTGAGGAACTGTGGCTCATGTATAACACAGGTGCACACTGTACATTAGGGAGGGAGGGAGGAGGCCCAAACAATATTTAATGTTTAAATTTTTTCTTGTCTTAAAATACACATTGTATTTCATCAGGCTGTAAGAAATGACCACAAACTAAGTGGATTAAAACAAATTGTTTTCCAGTTCAGGTCAGAAGTCTAAAAAGAGTATCTTAACAGAACTGGGAGAAATTTGTTTCCTTGCTGTTTCCAAGTTCTGGGGACTGCTTACATGCTTTGCCACTTCAAAATAAGCCAGATACCATGTTTGGTTTTTTTTTTTTTAATTGGTTTTGGCCTCACTGTGTGGCATCTGGGATCTTAGTTCCCCAACCATGAATTGAACCTGTGCTCTCTGCAGAGGAAGTAATGAATCTCAACCACTGAACCTCCAGGGAATTCATATATATATAAATTCATATACACACACATACACATTATATATACATATACATGTTACACAAGCTTGAATATATTGTTCATTGTTGAAACTCCTTTAAATTTTTTGGATCCTTAAATCTAGCGGTCACAAGGGTATATTCTAATCTTTGTGTATGATTGAGAAATTGTCCATTTCTCCCACTTTTTTATTCTTCTGCTTTGTTCCCTTGGATCTTAGCCTAAAGAAAAATCCTTATAAATGAAAAGGCCATACACCCCACCCAGTTTGTGTATGTTAGTTGCTTATGTCTGACTCTTTGCGGCCCCATGGACTGTAGCTCGCCAGCTTCCTCTGTCCGTGGGTTTCTACAAGCAAGAATACTGGAGAGGGTTGGGATTCCCTTCTTCAGGGGATCTTCCCAACCCAGGGATCGAACCCCAGTCTCATGCTTTGCAGACAGATGTCTTCACCATCTGAGCCCTCGACCCTGCTCCTCTGCTTTTGTAGAAATAGTAAAGATTCCACCATAGATATATTTCCTCAGTGGAGGACAGAAGGAACAATGCCGGGTTGTTTTGAGGTTCACATGAAATGGTAGCTATTAAGCATTTGGAATACTGCCTGGCACAAAGTAGGAGCTCAGTGATCACTGTTGTTTAGTAACTAAGTAGTGTCTGGCTCTTTTGAAACTCCATGGATTGTAGCCCACCAGGCTCCTCTGTCCATGGGATTTCCCAGGCAAGAATACTGGAGTGGGTCGCCATTTCCTTCTGCAGGGGATCTTCCCAACCCAGGAATTGAACCTCAACTCCTGCATTGATGGGTGCATTCTTTACCACTGAGCTACCAGGGAAGCCCGATAGAGGACGTGGGAGTTCAAACTGACTCCTGTCTTCCCTCAAGCTTAACTGAGATAGCATTTAACAAAATATTTCAGCCTCTAAATATCCCAATTGATATTTTTATTCTTTATAATATTTATTGGCCGCATCACGTCTTAATTGTGGCACACAGTGTCGTCAGTCTTTGTTGTGGAATTTTTAGTTTTGGCATGTGGGATCTAGTTCCCTAAGCAGAGGTTGAGCCTGGGCCCCTGCATTGGGAGCACAGTGTCTTACCCACAGGACCACCAGGGGTCTTTCCAGTTGGTATTTTTGCTTGTTAATTTCCATCTTAAAAATATTCTACAATGAGATACCACCTCATATCCATTCAGATGACTATTAGCTAAAAAACAAAAACCATAAAATATTAATAACAGGTGTTAGCAAGGATGTAGTAAAACTAAACCTTAATCACTGCTGGTTGGAATGTGAAATGGTACAACTAATATGGAAATCTCATGGCAGTTCCTCAAAAAATTAAACACAGAATTAACATATGATCCCCAAATTCTGCTACTGCTCAGAAAGAAATTTGTACAAGCATGTTCACAGCAACATTATTTACTGTAGCCAAGAGGTAGACACAACCAAGTGTCCGTTGGCACACAGAGGAAACCCAGTGTGGTCAACAGTAAAATACCATGTATGTGTGCTCAGCCATGTCCAACTCTTTGCAACCCAGTGAATTGTGGCCCTCCAGGCTCCTCTGTCCATTGGATTTCCCAGGCAAAAATACTGGAATGGGTTACCATTTCTTTCTCCAGGGGATCTTCCTGACCCAGGGAAAAACCTGCCCTTCAATGCAGCGTCTGACACGTTATTCCCCCATCCAGATCCATCCTAGGTATGTAAATCAAAACCGAAGATTCTTTCTTTCCATAAACTCTTCTCACATTTCACTGCCTCCTGAATTGTAGGGAAATTTTTATTAGATTGAAATACACGTACTCAGAGAAACTTTATATTATCTTCAAATAATCACAGGCCACACTTTTTACAACAGATTCCTTGTCTCTGAAGTCTTACATTGAAACAGCTCATGAAAACAAAATTAATGACATCTTACTTAGTAAATAACTAGTTCAATGTCTTCAATATATTTTATTTTGTATGTATGTTACCTAGACTTTTTTTTTTTTTTTTGCTTAATTTTTTATATTGATTTACAATGTGTTAGTTTCAGGTATACAGCAAAGTAACTCAGTTATACATATGTCCATTCTTTTTCAGATTCTTTTCCCATAGAGCTTATTACAGAACATTGAGTTCCCTGTGCTATACAGTAGGTCCTTGTTGATCATCTATTTCATGTATAGTAGTGTGTATATGTTAATCCCAAACTTAATTTATCCTCTCTGCCACATTTCCCCTTTGGTAACCATAAGTTTTTTTTTGACATCTGTGAGTCTGTTTCTGTTCTGTAAATAAGTTCATTTGTTTCATTTTTTAAAGAATCCACATATAATGGATATATGATATTTGTCTTTCTCTGAGTTAACTTCACTTTGTATGATAATCTCTAGGTCCCTCCATATTGCTGTAATGGCATTATTTTGTTCTTTTTCAGGACCGAGTAGTATTCCATTGTACCACATCTTCTTTATCCATTCCTCTGTTGGACATTTAGGTTGCCTTGTATCCTGGCTATTATAATAGTGCTGCTGTGAACATGGGGACGCATGTATCTTTTCAGATTACGGTTTTCTCCAGATACATGCCCAGAAGTGGACTTGCTAGATCATATGGCAGTTCTATTTTGAGTTTTTTTAAGGAACTTCCATACCGTTCTCCATAGTGGTTGTACCAACCAATAGATTTTAACTTCTGAAGACAGTCTGCTGCTCACCACTCTGTGATGTGACAGCTCATTGTGGGGCTGGACACAGCGAAAACTGAATGAATAAAGGATTTTACACTTTGAACACAAGTGAAAAATTTAGAGCTTTCTGACCCAATTAGGGACCAGGTTATTCCTTTTGCAGCAGGCAGAGCAGAGCCTGGATACACAGGTGTCTGGACTCATCGGAAGAAAGGGACTGACAGTGGGAAAACACGAACGTGTTAGTGAGGAGATGTTAATCAGCCACCAACTGGGATGATTGAAAACCAACCTGTAAGTCACAAAAATGGTGCAGAGCATGTAGAAAGATAGAAAGATGCTCACCAGGGCAAGGATTCTTTGGGCAGCTCTGGTCTCAGGTGGGGATCCGGCTGAACGGTTGGTCCTAGGAATGTGGCGGACTTGCTGGTGATGTCTGTACAGGGTGAAAACCATGTATCCGCTGGCCAGGGTCATGAGTCCAAAAGACAGAGTGCTAGGAGGGCTTAAGAAAGCTGCCAATAGTGTGGATGTTATTGTATCAAGATGACTAATAGAGCAGTATCCCACATCTTTTTGCTTTGTGGTGTTCATGCTGCTCCATTTCCCAGACACATGAGTGAACACAAATGTATTTACAAGCAAGTGCAAAATTCAGCATAGGTAAAGAATGAAGCCGGCGTACTTGGGAGCTTTTCCTTTAAGACTTGTCCATGTGGAGTTCCTGGGGCTGATCATGATGGCCTGTAAGACACTTAAGAGACATGTGGTGCTGAAAGATACCCCCACAGCCACCCTGTGAACGTAGAAAATGAGTTTGCATCCAGGGTCACCAAGGAAATGTCTCAACCCAAAGGCTGCCGCCATCTGGGGAAGTCCTTTAGAAAGGAGGGCCAAGATGTTGGTGAAGATCAGGTGCCTGAGAATGAAATCAAGGGGTTTTAACCTGTGTCCCCTGAGGTGAATGGTGACATTCTGGTAAAGAAACAAGAAATTCCCTAAGATTCCAACTACAGTCTGTGATAAGGAGATGATCCCTACTGCAAGATCCCTGGAGGCCACTCCGCCACCTCCCTGACCCCAGGGTTCGTGTTCAGGGTAAGATGGCATTGCAGGAGTATGTGAGCTTTGTGTTAATTGGTGACACGGCAATTGAAATCTGCTCTTCTTCACTCGGGCTTCCCAGGTGGCTCAGTAGTAAAGAATTCGCCTGCCAAGCAAGAGACCCGGGCTTCGATCCCTGAGTCAGGAAGATCCCCTGGAATAGGAGATGGCAACCCACCCCAATATTCTTGCCTGGGAAGTCCCATGGAAGAGGAGTCTCGTGGCCTACAGGACTTAACGACTAAACAACAGTTCTTCATTCAGCAATACTCATTCATAGTTTTCATTAACAACTGGTTGCATAAGTGGTATTGTTCTGTATGTAATAACATCGACTCAACTCTGAGATGTTATTATTTTTCAGAGGAGGAGTCCCTGAGTACAGATTGTAAGAACCATGTGAACTCGCAGCCCCCTAGTTGGCCGACTGAGAAATGGAGCCTGTGTTTTCTAGCTGCAGACAGGCCTCTTCACCACAGTCCTATGTGAAGAAAGGGGTCGGTTTTACTCTTTGTGTCCTCAAAACCTGTACTTTGTTGTTGTTTTTTTTTTAACTGATGTCCTTTGCTATTCTTAAATGTTTTTATCTTCATTAATAATTGTTATGGTAGCAATTTTATAACTATATAAGTTTATTTTTTATAGGCCAGTGTTGCCTATGAATAAATATTTAAAATGAAAATCAGACAATAAAGCACCGACTACCATAAAACCCTGTAAGAATGATTATCCCAGACGAAGTGTTGGGTTTATAGGGGCAAGAATGGCTTAACATGATGTAACAGAGATGCATTTGTCCTTATTCCAAGAACAAGCATAAAATGAGAGTAACCACCAAAATCTTTGTACTATAATATGATGGGCTAAACTCTAGGCTTTGAAATAGATATGAGACAAAACACTGTAAAAGAGAGACCAAATTATTATTGATTACATAGGGCATAATTGATTAATAATGAAAAGATTAAATAAAACTCTGTGAGGAACAGTGTAATAATTATTGAAATAGACTCGTATACAAGTATTTCAAATGACATGCAGGAGGCAGGGAAACAAGTGCAGTGAATAAATTTAAATTGGAGATTTGGTATGAATTTAGGATTGACATTAAAGTTTTTTTTTTCCCCAGACCCTGTGGCATGTTCGATCTTAGTTCCCTGACCAGAGCTAGAACCTGTGCCCGCTTCTTTGAAAGCACAGAGTCCTAACCACTGGACAACCAGGGAAATCCCTAAAAACATTTAACAGAGAAGTATCAGGAGAACACATCTGAAGCTTAAAACTGCCAAGATGATTTTGCTCTCAAACCCACAAACAATGTTTTTTCTGAAATAGTCTTTGACTAATTTCTTTTTGGGGGGCTGAAGGGGTGGGTTAAATGTGATCTCTCATTGGTTTTCCAATTTTCTACACAAAAATCCACAAGAAAGACTGTTAAGGTGGATAATAATGAGTCTTTGCTGATGCCTTCCACTTGCTCTAAGAGCAGAGGGAAAAAATTCCACACGAGATTGAGTTTATCTTTCTGACTCAGGCAAGACACGTAGGTGGGTCTTGAGAAAACCCAGAGAGGAAAACTCTGGGGCCGCCTTCTTGGAACCAGGAGAGGAGCCTGAAGGCACGAGGACTGAAGTATGTGTCTCAAACGGACCTAGGATACCAAGGAATTGAACTGGGACTCTCCCTTCCTCTGGAAATGTGACTGAGTAAGCTCCCTCATCCTTAGTGCTCCTGGAAAATGGGGAGCGGTCGGTTCCATTCGCCCATTAATCAAGAGACTACTGCGCCCTACCAGGGCAGTAAGGTGCTTTGAAATCCGCTTCGAATCTCCGCCCAGAAAACAAAAGTGTCCACGAGGGAGAGGGGAGGGGAAAGGTGCAGTGGGAGCCAGGGAGCGTGTGCCCTGGGAAGAGAGGATGAGCAGAGAGGGCAGAGAAGGGCAGGAGGAGGGATGGGGCATGTGGGTGTCCATCCTCAGGAAGAACAAAACAAAAAATCCACGCCTAGTGGATGTTGGCTGCAGGGCACCCTAAGCCCGGCATCTCCCAGGCAGCCCTAGATTGTCAGTCTTGGCCTAACTTAAAGAGGGATAACAGTTTCACCATAATCAGAGCACAGGGAGTTTCTGTTTGGGTGTTTTTTTAAACCCACATGGAGATAAAATTACTGCATCCATTTGAAACAGATAATGTGCTCAGCTTAAGAGGGAAAAAAGATCTTTATGTTGTAGCGTTAAAGAATTAACCAATGACAACTTTACCAGCCAAACTGAGAGTTTTGAAAACTGTTCTGGGCGAGGTCAGTTTACATGTGATTTGCGGGAAGGGGCTGTGAAATCCCCTCTGAAATCCCTGGTCAAGCATGCCTCTTAGTGGAAGGTTGCTGCTGGTCACCAGGAGCAGACATCCCAGGGAATGATTTCAGTGCTTTTCTAAGTATAAGAAGATGCAAGGACAACCCAGGTTCATGAAAACATTTCTCCTGGAAATATCTCTGTCTCTGAAGGCCAGTTCTGCCAGTTTTCCCAGAATAGAGTGCGCTTCATCCTCTCAGGTCAGCTGTAGGTCAGTGACCGCGGTGACTGACATGGTTCTTGTAGAACTGGCTGGTGGGCAACATTCTTTATTTTTACAGTCCCTTCTTTTTCAGTCTTAATTTCAAGGTTTGGGAGGCATTTGTGACCAATTTGTCCCCCAGTGCTAGGAGCTGAGAATGCTCATTCCTAGGTCCGCCAAGGATTTTGTTGGTGGGCTACTCAAGGTGCCATCACTAGTCTAGACCCTGTAACAGTAGCCAAAGGTTTCCGGACCTTCTGTCTCGCTAGTCTGTTACAAGCCAGGAAATGATGGCCCTTGGTTATTTCTTTCCATATCTGGAGTTACACAACTACAGTCATTGATCTTAAAAGACTAGGTATTTGGACAATGGTTTCAAGTTATCTAATCAGTTTGCTCAGAGGCTAAGTAAGACATACATCTGGTATGCAGGAAACTATCATCTTGTGAAATAGGCAGGACACAGGCAGTGTAGCTAGTAACATTCGTGAGGAAGGTGATCCCATTATCTCCCCAGTTGTCTGACCAGTCTGTTCTGTACCAATTGTTATCTTTAGGGGAAATGATATAACATTATTGTACATAAGTTTTCACCAAAGATGCCTGTACGCACAAGGTGAATGGCGAGTCACCATGGTCCCTCACAGGACTGAGAAAGGAACCTTATGTTCCAAGGCAGTGGTCCTCAACCTTTTTGGCACCAGGGACCGGTTTCGTGGAAGACAGTGGTTTCCACAGACCTGGGGCAGAAGGTAGGGGGTGGAGATGGTTTCAGGATGATTCAAATGCATTACATTTATTGTGCACTTTCTATTATTATTACGTCAGCTCCATATCAGATCATCAGGCATTAGATACCAGAGGTTGGGGACCCTTGTTCTAAAAAGTTACATGGGGACTTTCCTGGTGGTACAGTGGATAAGACTCTGCACTCTTAATGCAGGGGGCCCAGGTTCGATCCCTAGTCAGGGAGCTAGATCCCGCACACCACAACTTAAGACCTAGCTCAGCCTAAATAAATATATAAAATATTTATTTTAAAATATACTAGAGTAAAACAGCACTCATCCTCCTCGGTGGATTAAAAGGCATCAGGAATTGATATATAGAGTCAGGAACTATCCATCTCTCTCCATGAGTTCAGCACATACTCCAGGAATTATTCCTGCATCCCAAGGACTCTGTACACTGGACTGCTTTCTACCTGGAAAAATCCTGTTTCTGAAATGAACACCTCTCCAGATTCTTGATACACTCCTGCCCTTATGGGTGGGAGAGGGCTCAGAATAAAACAAAATATTCAGAATAAAAAGGAAGAGACTCACCAGAGTCCTCTGGCTGCCAGGATGGGTGGGCTCGGTGCCAGAGTCCCCACAGCCAGTATATGTGAGAGGGAGACAGCCAGGCACTGAAATAAAACCTTGTGATGCTGTGACCTCACCTCCCCAGTTCAGTTCAGTTCAGTCGCTCAGTCGTGTCCGACTCTTTGCGACCCCGTGGACTGTAACCTACGAGGCTTCTCCATCCGTGGGATTCTCCAGGCAAGAATACTGGAGTGGATTGCCATTTCCTTCTCCAGGGGATCTTCCCGACCCAGGGATCGAACCCAGGTCTCCCGCATTGGAGGCAGACGCTTTAACCTCTGAGCCACCAGGGAAACCCCCACCTCCCCACAGAACTACAATTATTATTTCACCTGGAGCAGCAATGGCAGTACACGCTAGGGGAGCTGAGAATGTTTTTAAGCTATTCATCATCCCAGTTCTTGAGTACCAAAAACAACATGTCTAGTGAGTATCTCCCAAAGGGCCATTAGGGTGTGTAAGAAGAGTCTTTTTCATGTCTGTGTCTCTGGAGCATTGAAGATCCTACAGATAAAGATCAGAAAACCCTGAGGGCCGAGCCATGAGGGACTTTCAGCAAAACAAAAACTTCCTGAGAAGTTCTACTGAAGACTCTTGTTCTTTCCTCTCGCTCAGACCCCTTTCAAGCTTCCAGACCCCTTCTAAGTTACGGGAAGAGAAATGGGATGACACAAGAGAGACTGAGAAGGACTAGTGAATGGGGTAAAAGTGAAAGGAGAAATGATGTCAAGAATTGAAATATAAAAACATTAGATAGCCAGCCAGCAACAGATGACTGGGTAAAGAAGATGCAGGAATACTACTCAGGCGTAAAAAAGAATGACATTTTACATTTGCAGCAACATGGATATGAATGGACTTAGAGGGCACTGTGCTGAGTGAAATAAGAAAGACAAATACTATATGATATTGCTTATTTGTAGAATGTAAAAAGTATAACAGTGAATATAACAAAGAGAAAGCAAACTTACAGATATAGAGAACAAGCTGAACAAGTTAGGGGTTACCAGTGGGGAGAGGGAAGGGAAGGGGCAAGATAGGAGCAGGGGAGTGAGAGGTACAAACTACTAGGTGTAAAATAAGCTATAAGGTCTATTGTACAACATGGGGGATACATTCAGTATGTTATAATAACTCTAAGTAGAATATAACCTTTAAAAATTGTGAATCACTATATTGTACACCTGAAACATATAATATGGTACATCAACTCTTCTATCCAAAACAAATGAAATAGCATATTGTGTTTAAAATAAATGACTGAGACAAGACAGATAACCCATACAGCTGTTTTGCCAAAAGTTTTACTTTCATTTTCTTTTTTATTTCAAATTTATTTTTATTTGGAGGATAATTGCTTTACAATATTGTGTTGGTTTCTGCCATATATCAACATGAATCAGCCATAAGTATACATATGTCCGCTTCTCTTGAACCTCCCACCACATCCCACCCCTCTAGCTTGTCACAGGGCACCAGATTTGAGCTCCCTGTGTCATACAGCAAATTTCCACTGGCTATCTAATTTTACATATGGTAATGTATATGTTTCAATACTACTCTCTCAATTTGTTTGAGGTTCAAAGGATTTGTTAACAGCAACAACAAAACCACTCATTACACGCAAATAACGTTTCAATTGTTAATAGATTATTCAACTTAATTAATTTCAATATACAGTCATTAGAAGAAAAGAAGTTAGAAACAAGAGAAGTTAACAGCATATATATCACCAAGTTGGGCCAACCCTACATTCAGACTTGAACAGTGCTGGGAAGTTATGAATGACAGCAATCTAGAGTCCCAGTTGGGAAAGGGGTCCCAGGCAGTGTGTCCACCCAACAGGTGAGACTTCAAATTGCAGTTTGAACACTCCTGCTTATAATCCCAGGCCACAAAATGGGATCATCAGTCTGTGTGCAAAAATGCAGCTCTGTGGAGGCTGGGTAGGAAGCTGGCCAGGCCCCTAGAGGCTCAAGAATTCCAAGATGTACTACCTTATCTAAGGCAATGCAAAAGAATGCTCCAATTACCGCACAATTGCACTCATCTCACATGCTAGTAAAGTAATGCTCAAAATCCTCCAAGCCAGGCTTCAGCAATACGTGAACCGTGAACTCCCTGACGTTCAGGCTGGCTTTAGAAAAGGCAGAGGAACCAGAGATCAAATTGCCAACATCCGCTGGATCATGGAAAAAGCAAGAGAGTTCCAGAAAAACATCTACTTCTGCTTTATTGACTATGCCAAAGCCTTTGACTGTGTGGATCACAATAAACTGTGGAAAATTCTGAGAGATGGGAATACCAGACCACCTAACCTGCCTCTTGAGAAATCTGTATGCAGGTCAGGAAGCAACAGTTAGGACTGGACATGGAACAACAGACTGGTTCCAAATAGGAAAAGGAGTCCGTCAAGGCTGTATATTGTCACCCTGCTTATTTAACTTATATGCAGAGTACATCATGAGAAACGCTGGACTGGAAGAAACACAAGCTGGAATCAAGATTGCCGGGAGAAATATCAATAACCTCAGATATGCAGATGACANTGTTGGTTTTTTTTTTTTCTTTTTATCTTTCTTCTTGTTCTCTTTTCCTTTAATATTCTATTTTTGAAAATCCAAAGACTGGTTCCAAATAGGAAAAGGAGTACGTCAAGGCTGTATATTGTCACCTTGCTTATTTAACTTATATGCAGAGTACACCATGAGAAACGCTGGTCTAGAAGAAACACAAGCTGATATCAAGATTGCCGGGAGAAATATCAATAACCTCAGATATGCAGATGACACCACCCTGATGGCAGAAAGTGAAGAGGAGCTAAAAAGCCTCTTGATGAAACTGAAATTGGAGAGCGAAAAAGTTGGCCTAAAGCTCAACATTCAGGAAACAAAGATCATGGCATCCAGTCCCAACACTTCATGGGAAACAGATGGGGAAACAGTGGAAACAATGTCAGACTTTATTTTTGCGGGCTCCAAAATCACTGCAGATAGTGATTGCAGCCATGAAATTAAAAGACGCTTACTCCTTGGAAGAAAAGTTATGACCAACCTAGATAGTATATTCAAAAGCAGAGACATTACTTTGCCAACTAAGGTCCGTCTAGTCAAGGCTATGGTTTTTCCAGTAGTCATGTATGGATGTGAGAGTTGTACTGTGAAGAAGGCTGAGCACTGAAGAATTGATGCTTTTGAACTGTGGTGTTGGAGAAGACTCTTGAGAGTCCCTTGGACTGCAAGGAGATCCACCCAGTCCATTCTGAAGGAGATCAGCCCTGGGATTTCTTTGGAAGGAATGATGCTAAAGCTGAAACTCCAGTACTGTGGCCACCTCATGCAAAGAGTTGATTCATTGGAAAAGACTGTGATGCTGGGAGGGATTGGGGTCAGGAGGAGAAGGGGACGCCAGAGGATGAGATGGCTGGATGGCATCATGGACTCGATGGACGTGAGTCTGAGTGAACTCTGGAGTTGGTGATGGACAGGGAGGCCTGGTGTCCTGCGATTCATGGGGTCGCAAAGAGTTAGACACGACTGCGTGACTGAACTGAACTGAACTCTAGATTTTTTATCTCTGCTTTTTGGTATTTGTTGTCAATTTTGTACATTTAAAAACCCAATATTCAGTGCCCAATTTTACCTGAGCGTGAGATTACTGGCTTGACCACTCTCTCCTCCTTTGAACACTCGTTTTTCTCCACCATTTTGTCTCTGTCTCCTCCCTCCCCCTTCTTTTCTCTACCCAACTCTGTGAAGCTCTGTATATTCCAGATGATGGAGAACACTTAGGGAACTGGTTACTGGCTGGATCTGTCTCTCTCCTTTTCATTTCCCTCTTTTATCCTCTGGCCACCTCTGTCTACTTCCTCCCTCTCCTCTTCCCTGTATAACTCTGTGAATATCTCTGAGCAGTCCAGACTGAGGAGTGCACATAAGGAAGTGATTACTGGCTAGCTTGCTCTCTCCTCTTTTGATCCCACATCTCATTCCAGTCACCTTTACTCCCTCCCTCTTCTCTTCTCCATGTAACTCAGTGAACCTCTCTGGGTGTCCCTCAATGTGGAGAAACTTTTCATCTTTAACCTAGGTGTTTTATCACTGGTGCTGTATAGATGGAGAAGTCTTGAGGCTACTGTAAAAATAAAACTGAAACCCAGAAGCAGGAGGCTTAAGTCCAAATCCTGAGAACATCAGAGAACTCCTGAATCCAGGGAGCATTAATTGATAGGAGTTCATCAAACACCTCCATATCTACACTGAAACCAAGCACCACCCAAGGGCCAACAAGTTCCAGAGCCAGACATACCACGCAAATTCTCCAGCAACACAGGAACACACCCCTGAGCTTCAATATACAGGCAGCTCAAGTTACTCCAAAATCATAGACGTCTCATAACTCACTGCTGGACACTTCATTGCACTCCAGAGAGAAGAAATCCACTCCATCCACCATAACTCCGATACAAGCTTCCCTAACCAAGAAACCTTGACAAGACACTGATACAACCCCACCCACAGAGAGGAAACTCCATAATAAAGAGAACTCCACAAATTCCCAGAATACAGAAAGACCACCCCAAAAGCAGCAATATAACCAAGATTAAGAGACAGAGGAATACCCAGCAGGTAAAGGAACAGGAGAAATGCCCACCAAAGCAAACTAAAGAGGAAGAGATAGGGAATCTACACGAGAAAGAATTCCAAGTAATGATAGTGAAAATGATCCAAAATCTTGAAATAAAAATGGAATCACAGATAAATAGCCTGGAGACAAGGATTGAGAAGATGCAAGAAAGGTTTAGCAAGGACCTAGAAGAAATAAAAAAGAGTCAATATATAATGAATAATGTAATAAATGAGATCAGAAACACTCTGGAGGCAACAAATAGTAGATATCAGAGGCAGAAGATAGGAGTAGTAAAATAGAAGTTAGAATGGTAGAAATAAATGAATCAGGGAGGAAAAAAGAAAAACGAATTAAAAGAAATGAGGGCAATCTCAGAGGCCTCCAGGACAATATTAAATGCTCCAACATTCGAATTATAAGAGTCCCAGAAGAAGAAGACAAAAAGAAAGACCATGAGAAAATACTTGAGGAGATAATAGTTGAAAACTTCCCTAAAATGGGGAAGGAAATAATCACCCAAGTCCAAGAAACCCAGAGAGTTCCAAACAGGATAAACCCAAGG
>SJYT01078759.1:83033-130576 GCA_006410635.1 Cephalophus harveyi
GCATCACTGACTCGATGGATGTGAGTCTGAGTGAACTCCGAGAGATGGTGATGAACAGGGAGGCCTGGCGTGCTGCGATTCATGGGGTCGCAAAGAGTCGGACACGACTGAGCGACTGAACTGAACTGAGATATACAGATGACACCACCCTTATGGCAGAAAGTGAAGAGTAACTAAAAAGCCTCTTGATGAAAGTGAAAGAGAAGAGTGAAAAAGTTGGCTTAAAGCTCAACATTCAGAAAACGAAGATCATGGCATCTGGTCCCATCACTTCATGGGAAATAGATGGGGAAACAGTGGAAACAGTGTCAGATTTTATTTTTTGGGGGCTCCAAAATCAGTGCAGATGGTGACTGCAGCCATGAAATTAAAAGATGCTTACTCCTTAGAAGAAAAGTTATGACCAACCTAGATAGCATATTCAAAAGCAGAGACATTACTTTGCCAACTAAGGTCCGTCTAGTCAAGGCTATGGTTTTTCCAGTAGTCATGTATGGATGTGAGTGTTGGACTGTTTAGAAAGCTGAGTGCCAAAGAACTGATGCTTTTGAACTGTGGTGTTGGAGAAGATTCTTGCTGAAAGGAGATCCAACCAGTCCATTCTGAAGGAGATCAGCCCTGGGATTTCTTTGGAAGGAAAGATGCTAAAGGTGAAACTCCAGTACTTTGGCCACCTCATGCAAGGAGTTGACTCATTGGAAAAGACTGTGATGCTGGGAGGGATTGGGGGCAGGAGGAGAAGGGGACGCCAGAGGATGAGATGGCTGGATGGCATCACGGACTCGATGGACGTGACTCTGAGTGAACTCAGGAGTTGGTGATGGACAGGGAGGCCTGGTGTGCTGTGATTCATGGGGTTGCAAAGAGTCGGACACGACTGAGAGACTGAACTGTTGCTGATAACTCACTTCCTGGAACAGGTCCTCAAGGTATATTCTTCTAGGCATTAGGGAGGAGTTCAAAGTTTCTTCCAGAGTCTTTTGGGCTTTGATGGCTCTCAGTTTGAAATAACTCACATGCCATAGTGACATTTGCAGTGGAAGCTTTTGCCTCCATCCACTGTCTTCAGTCACTCTGTTTCTCCTGAGTGTCTTGTCCTCTGCATCCCTACTCTCTCCCTCTGTGCTGGCAAAGAATCTGGCTTCTATCGCCAGCAACCAGAGCTCCAGCCTGAGGCTGCCACCCTCAGCTGGATTATCAAAAGTGCTTGCCAATTAGGATTGCCAGGCCACCTGCCAAGGAGACCCTGTGTCTATCCATCTATGACAATCTAGCTTGTATTTCTCTTTGCTTCTACCAGACCAGAGCTGAAAGTGAAAGAAAGTGAAGGTGAAAGTCGCTCAGCCATGTCTGACTCTTTGTGATCCTAAGGACTATACAGTCGATGGAATTCTCCAGGCCAGAATACTGGAGTGGGTAGCCTTTCCCTTCTCCAGGGTATCTTCCCAACCCAGGGAGCAAACCTAGGTCTTCTGCATTGCAGGTGGATTCTTTACCAACTGAACCACAAGGGAAGCCCAAGAATACTGGAGTGAGTAGCTTATCCCTTCTCCAGCAGATCGTCCTGACCCAGGAATCTAACCCTGGTCTCCTGCATTGCAGGCAGATTCTTTACCAACTGAGCTAACTTGCTGCAAACAAGCTTCTGAAGTAATTCTGGAGTTTCAGAATCACTCTGATTCTGGCCAGAGTTACCTGGGAGAATTGCCTTGCAGGAATTTAAGAAGAGGGTCAGGAGATCTGCCCTAAATATTTGTAAAGTTACAGGCAAATCACAAAAGGTATAAACCTCAGTTTCCTTGGCTGCTGAATGGAGATAATGAAGAGTTGCATTCCAAAAACTGGAGAGTGAGTAAAATGTATAGGACATTTCTTTTTAGAAAAACCAGACAATGGCATGGGGGTGGGAACCACAGGATTTGCTAGTGATGCCCTGTGCCTAATCCAAATGGGATTCGCACCAACCACTGCCTCCTCCACGAATTGAAACCCCTTTGACTTCCTTGACCGTGTCTCCTTTTCACTCCCCCACCTGTATTAACTACCTCTGACCTGACCACCAAAATAAATCGGAGAAGCCAATGGCAACCCACTCCAGTACTCTTGCCTGGAAAATCCCATGGATGGAGGAGCCTGGTAGGCTGCAGTCCATGGGGTCGCAAAGAGTCAGACATGACTGAGAGACTTCATTCACTTTTCACTTTCATGCATTGGAGAAGGAAATAGCAACCCACTCCAGTGTTCTTGCCTGGAGAATCCCAGGGAGAGGGGAGCCTGGTGGGCTACCATCTGTGGGGTCGCACAGAGTTGGACACGACTGAAGTGTCTTAGCAGCAGCAGCAGCAACCAAAATAAATACCACAGATTGGGTGACTTAAACAACAGGAATTTATTTCCTCACGGTTCTGGAAGGTAGATGTGCTGAATCAAGGTGTTGGCCAGCAAGGTTAGTTTCTCTCAAGATCTTCTGTCAGATGGCCATCTTCTCTCTGTGTCCTCACATGGTCTTTCTTTGCATGATTGCATCTTAATCTTGTTTTATCTCCTCTTGAATTAGGAAGAAATCTTTTAACATAATCACCTCTTTAAAGTCCCTATGGGGCAAAGCTAAAGATGGCTGAGGAACAGGATGGGTAGACGACTTTCTCCCCCACAAATTCATTGAAAGATCATTTGAACACTGAGCAAATACCACAAAACAACTTCTGAATGCTGGTGGAGGACACCAGGCACCCAGAAAGGCAGCCCATTGTCTTCAAAAGGAAGTAGGACAAAATATAAAGATAAAAAGAGAGACAAAAGAGTTAAGGAAGAAGATCTGTCCAGGGGAGGAAGTCATAAAAGAGGAGAAGTTTCCAAACACCCAGAAACCCTCTCACTAGTGGGTCTGTGGGGAGTTTTGGAATCTCAGAGGGTAACATAACTGGGAAGAAAAAATAAATAAACACCACAGATTATGCGTCTAACCGCAACTCCCAGTGGAGAAGTAGCCCAGACACTTGCGTCCACCACCAGCAAGTGAGGCCTGAACAGGGAGGCACAGGCTGCATTGCTTAGGGTAAGGATGGGTCCTGAATGCCCTGAGGGCAATCTGAGGGAGCTAACCTGAGATAGCAACCCAAACCGTGGGAT
Organism: Cephalophus harveyi; assembly: GCA_006410635.1. NCBI lineage: Eukaryota > Metazoa > Chordata > Mammalia > Artiodactyla > Bovidae > Cephalophus > Cephalophus harveyi. Next base: position 86,166 of record SJYT01078759.1, read on the forward strand.
ACCCAGAAAGGGGGGAAAAAAAGAGAGAGAGAGAGAGAAAGAACTTTCCTGGGAAAAGCTCTAACCTAAGGCACTGCTGGCCCACCCACAGAACAAAGGACTGAGTGAATACCAGAGGAGAGCTAGGCAGCAGCAGACCAGCCAATCCCCCTCCGGAGGCAGGGAGGCAGGCGGATGGCAGCCAGAGCCGGAAAGGGGGCAAACTCAGCCCCAGAGATGGCATCCCCTACCAAACTGCAAACAAATTCCCAGTTGTTAACCAAGTCTTCCTGGGATCCTGGACAGTTGACATCCTCCAGGAGGGTTGTAGCCAGAGATCGGCCCCCAGAGGAGACACACAGCACACCTGAGACTGTGCTCCCATTGTGCACCCAGGAAACTGAGTGGCTGGGACCGCGGAGGTGATAGGACATACCGCCCCACCTGGGGAACGTGCACTCCCCAAGCACCTGGTCGCCTGAGCTGCTCAGACCTGGGAACGACACAAAACGGAGGCCCAACAGAGTCTGTGCCTTTGTGGAGTACCTGAGAACCTGAACCTTAGCAGCTTAGATGTGGGAAATGCCCACTTTAGACAGTTCCCCTGCAGAGTAACCTGGAGCCTGAGCAGTGTAGACCAGGAAAGCACACACACTGTAAGTGGGGTCAAACCCAGTGTGGCCAAGACACTGCTAGCACTCCCCACATACACCAGTGATTCGTGTTTGCAGTGTTCCTCTCTCCCTGCAGCACAATTGAACAAGTGAGCCTAAATAAATGACCACCTTCACCTCCTTGTGTCAGGGCAGAGGTTAGATACTGAAGAGACTTGCAAACAGAGGAAGCCAAAATAAACAAAGAGGGAACTGCTTTGGAAGTGACAGGTATAACAGATTAAAACCCTGTAGTTAACACTGGCTACATATGAAGGGACATATAGACCCTTGAGAAGTATAAGCTGGAACAAGGAACTATCTGAAACTGAACTGACCCCACACTGCCCTCAATAACTCCAGAGATATTCCTAGATATATTTTACTATTATCATTTTTAATTTTTTAATTTTTTTTATTTTTAAGTTCTTTATTACTCCTTAAATTTTCATTTAAAAAATCTATTACCTTGAAAAAAGACCCTATTTTAAAAGAAAATTTCATATTTTTTAATAACTTTTGAGATTTTTTTTTAATATTGTATTTTTGAGAGTCTAATCTCTATTCTAGATTTTTAATCTGTGCTTTTTGGTATTTGTTACCAATTCTGCACCTTTAAGAATCCAATCTTCAGTATCCATTTTTACTTAGGAATGTGATTACTGGCTTGATTGCTCTCTCCCCTTTTGACTCGCCTTTTTCTCCTCCAGGTCACCTCTATCTCCTCCCTCCCCTTCTCTTCCCTACTTAACTCTGTGAATCTCTTAGGATGTTCCAGGCTGTGGAGAACACTTAGAGAACTGATCACAGGCTAGACTGGTCTCTCTCCTTTTGACTCCCCCTCCTCTCCTCCTGTTTACCTCTATCTCCCTCCTCCCTTTTCTCTTCTCTATGGAACTCCATGAACCTCTCTGAGTTCAGTCTTCCAGACTGTGGAGAGTAAATAGGGAAATGATTACTGGCTAGATTGCCCCCTCTTGTTTTGATTCCCCCTCTTCTCCTCCTGGTCACCTTTATCTCCCTTCTCCTTTTTCTCCTCTCCATGTAACTTTGTGAATATTTCTGGGTGTCCCCCACTGTGGAGAATCTTTCACCATTAACCTAGATGTTATATCATCAGTGCTGTATGGATGGAGAAGTCTTGAGGCTACTGTAAGAATGAATAAAATCCAGAGGCAGGAGACTTAAATGCAAAACTTGAGAACACCAGAAAACTCTTATTCCCAGGGAACATTAATAGACAAGAGCTCATCCAAAAGCCTCCATATCTACACTGAAACCAAGCTCCACCCAAGAGCCAACAATTTTCAGAGCAAGACATACCAAGCTAATACTCCAACAAAGCAGGAACATAACCCTGAGCACAAAAATATAGCCAAAAGTCACACCAAACCCATAGACACCTCAAAACTCACTACTGGACACTTCATTGAACTTCAGAGTGAAGAGATCCAGCTCCACTCACCAGAACACCAATGCAAGCTTCCCTAACCAGGAAACCTTGACAAGCCACTCATCCAATCACATCCACAGGGAGGAACCTCCACAATAAAGAGGAATCACAAACTTCCATTCTACAGAAAAGTCACCCCAAACACAGCAACCTAAACAAGATAAAAAGGCAGAAAAATATTCCACAGGTAAAGGAACATGATAAAAGCCCACCAAACCAAACAAAAGAGGAGGATATTGAGAGTCTACATGAAAAAAGAATTCAGATTAATGATAATAAAAATGATCCAAAATTTTGAAAACAAAATGGAGTAACAGGTAAATAGTCTGGAGACAAGGATTGAGAAGATGCAATAAAAGCTTAACAAGGACCTAAAAGAAATATAAGAGTCAATCAATAATGAATAATACAATAACTGAGATCAAAAGCACTCTGGAGGGAACCAACGGTAGAACTGAGGCAGAAAATAGGATAAGTGAGGTGGAAGATAAAATGGTGGAAATAAATGAAGCAGAGAGGGAGAAAGAAAGAAGAATTAAAAGAAATGAGGAAAACCTCAGAGACCTCTGGGAGAATGTTAAATGCCCCAACATTTGAATCATAAGAGTCCCAGAAGAAGACACAAAGAAAGGCCATGAGAAAATATTTGAGGAGATAATAGTTGAAAACTTCCCTAAAATTGTGAAGGAAATAGCCACCCAAGTCCAAGAAAACCAGAAAGTCCCAAACAGGATAAACTCAAGGAAAAACACCCTGAGACACATATTAATCAAATTAACAAAGATAAAACACAAAGAACAAATATTAAAAGCAGCAAGGGAAAAATAACAAATAACCCACAAAGGGATCCCCATAAGGATAACAGCTGAATTTTCAATAGAAACTCTTCAAGCCACAAGGGAATGGCAGGACATACTTAAAGCAATGAAAGAGAAAAACTTATAACCCAGATTATTGTACCCAGCAAGGATCTCATTCAAATATGAAGGAGAAATCAAAGCTTTACAGACAAGCAAAAACTCAGAGAATTTAGCACCACCAAACCAGCTCTTCAATAAATGCTAAAGGAACTTCTCTAGACAGAAAACACAGAAAAGATGTATAAACTCAAACCCAAAACAACAAAGTAAATGGCAACAGGATCCTACTTATCAATAATTACCTTAAATGAAAATGGGTTGAATGCCCCAACCAAAAGACAAAGACTTGCTGAATGGATACAAAACCAAGACCCTATATATGCTATCTACAAGAGACCCACCTCAAACCTAGGGACACAGGCAGACTGAAAACAAAGCACTGGAAAAAGATATTTCATACAAATGGAGACCAAAAGAAAGCAGGAGTAGCAATACTCATGTCAGATAAAATGGACTATGAAATAAAAGATGTGAAAAGAGACAAAGAAGGACACTACATAATTATCAAAAGATTAATCCAAGAAGAAGATATGACAATTATAAACACAATATCAGTGGAAGACTTTAATATCTGGCTCACACCTATGGATAGATAAACTAAACAGAAAATTAACAAGGAAACACAAACTTTAAATGATAAAATGAAACAGTTAGACCTAATTGATACCTATAGGACATTTCACCTAAAACAATGAATATCACCTTCTTCTCAAATGCACATGAAAAATTCTCCAGCATAGATCACATCCTGGGCCATAAATTTGCTGCTGCTGCTGCTAAGTCGCTTCAGTTGTGTCCGATTCTGTGCGACCCCAGAGATGGCAGTCCACCAGGCTCCCCCATCCCTGGGATTCTCCAGGCAAGAACACTGGAGTGGGTTGCCATTTCCTTCTCCAATGTATGAAAGTGAAAAGTGAAAGTGAACTCACTCAGTCGTGTCTGACTCCCAGTGACCCCATGGACTGCAGCCTACCAGGCTCCTCCATCCATGGGTTTTGCCAGGCAAGAGCACTGGAGTGGGGTGCCATTGCCTTCTCTAGGGCCATAAATTTAGCCTTGGTAAATAAAAAAAAAAAAAATTGAAATCATCTCAAACAACTTTTCTGATCACAATACGGTAAGATTAGATGTCATCTACAGGAAGACTCTGACTGTGGCTCAGATCATGAACTCATTACCAAATTCAGACTCAAATTTAAGAAAGTAGGGAAAACCGCTAGACCATTCAGGTATGGCCTAAATCAAATCCCTTATGATTATACAGTGGAAGTGAGGAATAGATTTAAGGGCCGAGATCTGATAGATACATACCTGATGAACTATTGAATGAGGTTTGTGACATTGTACAGGAGACAGGGATCAAGACCATACCGATGGAAAAGAAATGCAAAAAAGCAAAATGGCTGTCTGGGGAGGCCTTACAAATAGCTGTGAAAAGAAGAGAAGCGAAAAGCAAAGGAGAAAAGGAAAGATATAAGCACCTGAATGCAGAGTTCCAAAGAATAGCAAGAAGAGATAAGAAAGCCTTCTTCAGTGATCAATGCAAAGAAATAGAGGAAAACAACAGAATGGGAAAGACTAGAGATCTCTTCAAGAAAATTAGAGATACCAAGGGAACATTTCATGCAAGGATGGGCTCGATAAAGGACAGAAATGGTATGGACCTAACAGAAGTAGAAGATATTAAGAAGAGGTGGCAAGAATACACAGAAGAACTGTACAAAAAAGATCTTCACGACCCAGATAATCATACAATAAATTGTGGAAAATTCTGAGAGAGATGGGAATACCAGACCACCTGACCTGCCTCTTGAGAAATCTGTATGCAGGTCAGGAAGCAACAGTTAGAACTGGACATGGAACAACAGACTGGTTCCAAAAGGAAAAGAAGTACATCAAGGCTGTATATTGTCATCCTGCTTATTTAACTTATATTGCAGAGTACATCATGAGAAACTCTGTGCTGGAAGAAGCACAAGCTGGAATCAAGATTTCTGGGAGAAATATCAGTAACCTCAGATATGCAGATGACACCACTCTTATGGCAGAAAGTGAGGAGGACCTAAAAAGCCTCTTGACGAAAGTGAAAGAGGAGAGTGAAAAGGTTGGCTTAAAGCTCAACATTCAGAAAACGAAGATCATGGCATCTTGTCCCATCACTTCATGGGAAATAGATGGGGAAACAGTGTAAGCAGTGTCAGATTTTGTTTTTTTGGGCTCCAAAATCACTGCAGATGGTGACTGCAGCCATGAAATTAAAAGATGCTTACTCCTTGGAAGAAAAGTTATGTCCAACCTAGATAGCATATTCAAAAGCAGAGACATTACTTTGCTGATAAGGGTCCGTCTAGTCAAGGCTATGGTTTTTCCTGTGGTCATGTATGGATGTGAGAGTTGGACTGTGAAGAAGGCTGAGCACTGAAGAATTGATGCTTTTGAACTGTGGTGTTGGAGAAGACTCTTGAGAGTCCCTTGGACTGCAAGAATATCCAACCAGTCCATTCTGAAGGAGATCAACCCTGGGATTTCTTTGGAAGGAATGATGCTAAAGCTGAAACTCCAGTACTTTGACCACCTCATGCGAAGAGTTGACTCATTGGAAAAGACTCTGATGCTGGGAGGGATTGAGGGCAGGAAGAGAAAGGGATGCCAGAGGATGAGATGGCTGGATGGCATCACGGACTCAATGGACGTGAGTCTGAGTGAACTCCGGGAACTGGTGATGGACAGGGAGGCCTGGTGAGCTGTGTTTCATGGAGTCACAAAGAGTCAGACATGACTGAGCGACTGATCTGAACTAAACTGAACAGGAAAAAAAACTATTAAAAATACAAACATATGGAGGCTAAACAGCACACTTCTGAATAACCAACAAATCACAGAAGAAAATTTTAAAAAAAATCAAAATATTCACATAAACAAATGTAAATCAAAGCACAACAACCCAAAACCTATGGGATTCAGTAAAAGCAGTGCTAAGGGGAAGGTTCATAGCAATACAGCCATACCTCAAGAAACAGGAGAGAAATCAAATAAATAACCTAACTCTGCACTTAAAACAACTAGAGAAAAAAGAATTAAGCACCCCAGGGTTAGTAGAAGGGAAGAAATATAAAAATTAGGGCAGAAATAAATGAAAAAAAAAAAAAAAAAAAGAAACCATAGCCAAAATCAACAAAGCTAAAACTGGTTCTTTGAAATGATAAATAAATTTGACAAACCATTTGACAGACTCATCAAGAAACAAAGGGAGGAGAATCAAATCAACACAATTAGGAATGAAAATAGAGAAATCACAACAGAAAACACAGAAATACAAAGGATCATAAGAGACTACTATCAGCAATTATATGACAATAAAATGGACAACTTGGAAGAAATGGATAAATCCTTAGAAAAGTATAACTTTCCAAAAGTGAACCAGGAAGAAATAGAAAATCTTAACAGACCCATCACAAGCACAGAAATTGAAACTGTAATCAGACCAGACAGCTTCACAGCTGAATTCTACCAAAAATTTAGAGAAGAGCTAACACCTATCCTATTCTAACTCTTCCAGAAAATTGCAGAGGAAAGTAAACTTCCAAACTTATTCTAAGAGGCTACCATCACCCTAATACCAAAACCAAAGATGCCACAAAAAAAGAAAACTACAGGCCAATATCACTGCTGAACATAGATGCAAAAATCCTTAACAATATTATAGCAAACATAATCCAACAACATATTAAAAAGATCATACATCATGACCTAATGGGCTCTATCCCAGGGATGCGAGGATTCCTCAATATTCACAAATCAAAATCACAATGTGATACACCACATTAACAAATTGAAAGATAAAAAACATATGATTATCTCAATAGATGCAGAGAAATCCTTTGACAGAATTCTACATTCATTTATGATTTAAAAAAAAAAAAAAAACCTCAAGAAAGCAGGCATAGAAGGAACAAACCTCAACATAATAAAAGCTATATATGATAAACCCACAGCAAACATTATCTTCAATGGTGAAAAATTGAAAGCATTTCCCCTAAAGTCAGGAACAAGACAAAGGTGTCCACTCTCACCACTACTATTCAACATAGTTTTGGAAGTTTTGGCCACAGCAATCAGAGTAGAAAAAGAAATAACAGGAATCCAAATTGGAAAAGAAGAAGAAAACTCTCACTTTTTGCAGATGACATGACCCTCTACATAGAAAACCCTAAAGACTCATCAGAAAATTACTAGAGCTAATCAATGAATATAGTAAAGTTGCAGGATATAAAATCAACACACAGAAATCCCTTGCATTCCTATACACTAACAATGAGAAAACAGAAAGAGAAATTAAGGAAACAATTCCATTCACCATTGCAATGAAAAGAATAAAATACTTAGGAATAAATCTACCTAAAGAAACAAAAGACCTATATATAGAAAACTCTAAAACACTGATGAAATATACCATATTCATGGACCGGAAGAATCAATATAATGAAAATGAGTATACTACCCAAAGCAATCTATATATTCAATGCAATCCCTATCAAGCTACCAAGGGTATTTTTCAAAGAATTAGAAGAAATAATTTCATAATTTGTATGGAAATATGAAAAACCTTGAATAGCCAAAGCAATCTTGAGAAAGAAGAATGGAACTGAAAGAATCAACCTGCCTGACTTCAGGCTATACTACAAAGCAACAGTCATCAAGACAGTATGGTACTGGCACAAAGACAGAAACGTAGACCAATGGAGCAAAATAGAAAGCCTAGAGATAAATTCACACGCCTATGGACACCTTATCTTTGACAAAGGAGGCAAGAATATACAATGGAGAAAAGACAATCTCTTTAACAAGTGGTGCTGGAAAAACTGGTCAGTTCAGTTCAGTTCAGTCACTCAGTCATGTCCGACTCTTTGCGACCCCATGAATTGCAGCACGCCAGGCCTCCCTGTCCATCACCAACTCCCGGAGTTCACTCAGACTCACGTCCATCACGTCAGTGATGCCATCCAGCCATCTCATCCTCGGTTGTCCCCTTCTCCTCCTGCCCCCAATCCCTCCCAGCATCAGAGTCTTTTCCAATGAGTCAATTCTTCACATGAGGTGACCAAAGTACTGGAGTTTCAGCTTTAGCATCATTCCTTCCAAAGAAATCCCAGGGTTGATCTCCTTCAGAATGGACTGGTTGGATCTCCTTGCAGTCCAAGGGACTCTCAAGAGTCTTCTCCAACACCACATTTCAAAAGCATCAATTCTTCAGCACTCAGCCTTCTTCACAGTCCAACTCTCACATCCATACATGACCACAGGAAAAACCATAGCCTTGACTAGACGGTAAAAGAATGAAACTAGAACACTTTCAAACACCATACACAAAAAATAAACTCAAAATGGTTTAAATATCTAAATGTAAGACCAGAAATTATAAAACTCCTATAGAAAAACATAGGCAAAACACTCTCTGACATAAATCATAGCAGTATCCTTTATGACCCACCTCCCAGAGTAATGAAAATAAAAGCAAAAATAAATAAATGGGACCTAATTAAACTTAAAAGCTTTTGCACAACGAAGGAAACATCAAGGTGAAAAGACAGACTTCAGAATGGGAGAAAATAATAGCAAATGAAGCAACTGACCTAGAATTAATCTCAAAAATATACAAGCAGCTCCTGCAGCTCAATTCCAGGATAATAAACGACCCAGTCAAAAAAATGGGCCAAAGAACTAAACATTTCTCCAAAGATGACAAACAGATGGCTAACAAACACATGAAAAGATGCTCAACATCACTCATTATCAGAGAAATGCAAATCAAAACCACAATGAGGTACCATCTGATGCCAGTCATAATGGCTGCTATCAAAAAGTCTACTAATAATAAATGCTGGAGAGGGTGCAGAGAACAAGGAACCCTCTTACATTGTTGGTGGGACTGCAAACTAGTACAGTCACTATGGAGAACAGTGTGGAGATTCCTTTAAAAACTGCAAATAGAACTGCCTTATGACCCAGCAATCCCACTGCTGGGCATACACACCAAGGAAACCAGAACTGATAGAGACATGTGTACCCCAATGATTATCACAGAACTGTTTATAATAGCCAGTACATGGAAGCAACCTAGATGTCCATCAGCAGATGAATGGATAAGAGAGCTGTGGGTACATATACACAATGGAGTATTACTCAGTTATTAAAAAGAATACATTTGAATCAGTTCTAATGAGGTGGATGAAACTGGAGGCTATTATACAGAGTGAAGTAAGTCAGAAAGAAAAACACCAATACAGTATACTAACACATATATATGGAATTTAGAAAGATGGTAACGATAACCCTGTATGTGAGACAGCAAAAGAGACACAGACGTACAGAACAGTCTTTTGGACTCTGTGGGAGAGGGAGAGGATGGGATGATTTGGGAAAATGGCATTGAAACATGTATAATATCATATAAGAAATGAATCACCAGTCTAGGTTCAATGCAGGATACAGGATGCTTGGGGCTGGTGCACTGGGATGACCCTGAGGGATGGTATGGGGAGGGAGGTGGGAGGGGGGTTCAGTATCGGGAACACGTGTATACCCATGGCAGATTCATGTTGATGTATGGCAAAACCAATACAATATTGTAAAGTAATTAGCCTCCAATTAAAATAAATAAATTTAAATTAAAAAAATAAAAATAAAATAAAAATTATGTCCCTTAAAAAAAAAAGAAAGAAAAACACCAATACAGTATACTAACACATATATGTGGAATTTAGAAAGATGGTAACGATGACCCTATATGCGAGAAAGCAAAAGAGACACAGATGTAAAGAACAGACTGTTGGACTCTGTGGGAGGGGGCAAGGGTGGAATGATTCAAGAGAATAGCACTGAAACAAGTATATTATCATATGTGAAATAGATTGCCAGTCCAGGTTCAATGTATGAGACAGGGTGCTCAGGGCTGGTGTACTGGGATGACCCTGAGGGATGGAATGGGGAGAGAGGTGGGAGGGAGGGTCAGGATGGGGAACACATGTACACTCATGGCTGATTCATGTCAATGTATGGCAAAAACCACCACACTATTGTAAAGTAATTAACTTCCATTTTAAATAAATAAGAAAATTAAAAAAAAAAATAAAGTCCCTATATCCAAATACAGCCCCAATACAAGGTCCTGGGGATTAGAACTTCAACATATAAATGGGGGTGGCACAATTCAGCCCCAAATACCTCTCTGAACTCTCCCCTCCTCTGCTTCCTGTGTCCACTCCCTGTCCTTAGTCTGAGCTCCAAATGATGAAGTATGGGAGAATTTTCTTTACATTTATTCTTTCTGAGATTTAATCTAATCATTGGCTTCAAATTGCATCTTTTGGCCTTGTATTTGGTGTACATATTGGAAAAGGGGCTCTTGGTCCTGTCCTGAGTGTGCAATTTGGGAAGAGTGTATCACAAAAGACTGGAAGAATAACTGTGGCTCTACAGGATGGGGTAGGTCATGGTGGAGGTGTTGGAGGGGATCTCAGCTACTTCTTCTTTGCTTGGTTCTGTGCTTATTAGAAGTCCAACAACCAGTGGCAGACTTGACCTGATCAAAGACAACAGTAAACTCAGGCCCTGTTGCTGTACTATTCAGCTCCCTCCAGGGCAGTGGGCATGTCCAACGCCACCTTTGGGAACCTGCAGGGACATCAGCATAGAAAGCAGAGTGATGACTTTGCCCAGACCAAGACAAAAGGAGAGATGACTGGCAAGTGCAAACATATTTGAATGGTATCCATAGCATGCCACCTACATTCCCCATCCTCCTCTGATGTCACAATGTTGGTCCAGGAGCCATGGACTATGAGAAGCATGCCAGACAGACTACAAGCCTTCTGAGACCCTAGAGCCAACAGGCTCCTTTCCCTGAGGTATCATAGGACTCCATCCAAGTCTTGAAACTTGCTTCTGGCCTTTCAAGTGTACCCCCTCCAGAAGAACAGGATGACTTCTTGACTATTGGGGGAAAAAAAAAAAAAAAAAAACCTTATTTATTTCCTGAGACAGCCAGCACAGTCACAAACAATGCTCTGGCCCTCTTGGCTGAAATCACAGTGGATAAGCCTAAGTTTGAGGAGAGAATGAACAGATTCTAGCAGAAAAGCAATGCAGAGACTTGAGAAAGGGGATTTGGGGGGGCCATAACCTTGCCCTACAACTCATCTCTCCTGCCCCACATTCTCTGAGGCTGGTCTGGAAAATCCACTGTCTCCCAAAGTGAAACCACAGAAATGCATGGGAGGGGGTGGTGAGGAAGCCTCTGAGGAGCTCTGGGTCTTTATTTTTCAGTGCAGAAAGAGTTTAGCTAGAAGCAAAGCAATATTAGAGTAGAATGCTTGTGAAGCTTACAAGCAGGCAGGCAAGAGGATGCTGTCCTGAGGACTTGGTGGGCTATGGTTTTATAAACAAAGGAAAAGGGGGGAGGGGGAAAAGACCACCTTCTTCCTCATTTTTGAGTAAATAGCAAGCCTCCATCTTCAGTTCTTGCTCTATGTCAGGTGGGGAAAATTTCTTGTCCCTACATTGTCAAATAAGGATTGTTATGGCACTATTCAAATTAACAGAAGGGTGGTAAAATGCACTAAAATTGGTAAATCATCTCATGTTTCAGTATAATGTCACTTCCCTATATTTTTGCTCTTACTGTGTGCAGAGAAGCATGTCCTAGGGATCATTAACTTACTGAGCTCACTGGGCAACATGTATGTCTCATTCCATCATTGTTTATTGTTTTGGGGCATGTCTTGTGCTTCCGTTGCATGGTTTTCTTGCTAAGCAAGCTTGTTTGGTTTTGTTGTTAAGCAAACCTGCTTTCCTGAGTAATCATGAACATACATGGGTTTCATGATTTTTTCTTTATTCTTGATCCCTTAGTGGAATTAACCATTTAATCACCTGTTTTCTACCTTTACTCTGTCCCTATCCAAAAGGCTCATGGCCAAATGAACTGCTGCTGGGAACTCCACTCAGGGAAAGGTCCTGGTGATGTTCAGAGTTTTCCACAGGTAAGTGTCAGGTGTCCCTTGGATGCCAGCTATTCTGACTGTTGTAACCCACGTTGAAATTCCCTTTATGGTAGTCTCATCATCCAAGCATGTGAGCATTTGCTGCAATCCAGGCAGTGCATTCTACTGAGGGACAGTTTTGCTAGAAAGATCTTTATTCATTTGAGCTGATAACTGCTACGTGTTGTTGGTGTGCATGTACAACATGTATGAGAATGTGTATATGAACATGCAGCTGGTAGGTATCAAAATGGGAAATGAGCATACCCAGTTTCATTTCTAGGAATTTCTTCTTCAGAAATATCTGTACAATTGTGTAAAACAATGTGTTTTAAGGTGTTCATGGAGGAATTGTAATAATGCTTTCCTGGCACTGGGACTGTTAAAATCATCCCATCCAGTCTCCTGTTTGATAGAGGAATCTCCACAGCATACTTGTCAAAGAGATTCTTCCAATTATAAGTCCTGAGCTTTCAGGAAGGGAGGGGAGCAGCTCTTGTTTCACTTTCTGTCTTCTCTTCCTTGCTTGTTTCTTCACTGTGACCCTCTTGACACTGGCCATAGAGATCCATGGAGAAGGGGACAGGAGCCTTGGTGGGATTCCTGGGCATCTGGACCTTCTCCTTAGTGACTACCTGGAAGAAACCCAATATAACCCCACTGTGCCTGACTCTGGAGGCCTAAGAGATGACCTCAATTACAGGGAACCAGCAGCAGGGCCAGGCAAAGGGGCTACAGTGACAGAAGCTCCACAGCTGTCTGCCCAGGGCAGGTAACTGCATTGCCACCTGGTCTGAGAAGGAGCCAATCCAACACATTCTCAGAGGGTGTTAATGTTGCCCAGGAGGCTGCTTTCATCACAGATGGGGAACTCCAGGCTTTGACACTGGTGATGGTAGAGCACAGAGCACTGATGACCTTGGTGACTGGAGAGAAGGGACCACTGCAAGCCTATTGCAGAACAGTGAAGGTCAGTTGTGGGATCCTGTCTCAGCCTTGCAGAGTGAGCACTAAAAAGTAAAGGGAAGAAAGCCAGACCATCTCTGTGCCCAGCACTGCAGCCCAGGGGAAGGGAAAGAAGAAAAAAGGACAGAGGTTCTGTAGAAAGAGTGCCCTTGCTGTAGGATTGTGCAATTAATTGAAAACTCAGCGAGAAAAACGTATATATCATCTACTCACCAAAATTTGTAGATGAATATCCATCACCTACTTATCAGATAGTTCATTTGATCTAAATGATTACCCCTTCCTTTCTGGGCATCTGAGAGTGGCGTGTTCCAGCAGAAGAAACAATCTACTATTATTCTGTATGAATTCGAGTGAAACACAAGAGTGAGCATCCATTCCCTCAAACTGCTTCCTGTCAAGGAGAAGAGGAAGGCAACCAAGAAAATAATCCAGTCCCATGAGGGGATGACCAGTGTCAGGAATGAGGCAGACAAAGTACTTTGTAAGCATTAAGGAGGGAGTCTTAACCCACAGGAGTAGCCCACCACTTCCTAGGGGCACTTACAGCTCATTCAGAACCCAAAGGATCAATGATAGCGAACTTGGCCAGGAACAAGGGGTGGACCAAGAGGCTGGTACTGAACAAACATTCACATTCTAAGTACACAGCAGAGGCAACAAGGTGCAGTCATTAATCCAAAAGAAAGGATGTGGTGTGCTTGTGAAGCCAGAATAGAGAATCAGGGAGAGAGAAGATGGATCAAGGAAAATGGGCAGAGGACGGAACATGGCATGTTAGGAATCCTAGCACTTTACTAAGAGAAGTGAAAGCCTTGGTAAGATTTAAGCTTGAAAACAAGGTTAGCGGAACACCTTTTCTATAATCATATTAGCGACATGTTTTAGGAGGAACTACAAGCTAGTGAAGGAAACCTGGGTGCACAGATGAGGCCTGGATAGGACTTCTAAGGGCTACCTCTGAAGGTGTGTGAGGCCCTGGGCCACCTTAACTCTCCCACAGTTTAATTACATAAACAAAAGTTTGCTGCCAGACCTGTTACTGTAAAGTTCTGAGAAACCACTGCTGAATTTCCTGGTGTTGGTTCTTGGTTTAACAGCCATTTTGTATGTAAATTCAGCCTCAGAGTTTCTTCTCCCATTAGTCAAGGACCCCAAGAAGGAAAGGGAGAAAGGAGAGAGCTGCTCTGGCTTTCACTATAGCAGAAAGCAGAAGTTAGCTCCCACAAGCTCCAGTCTCCTCCTGCATTTTATCCAACAAATTTCTTGATAAGAACTGGTTGGGAGCAGGATTAGCATTGCCTTAAGCTGTTTTAAGGGTTAGTATTCAGAAGTCTTCTAGCAAGAGGATCCATGAGAAAGGAATATTGCTTCCCTGTAAAGCCCATTTTCCATTTACAGTTTGTAGCAGATGTGCTCTCAGCCTTGGGAAACTCATCCTTGGCCTCTTATATGTGGTTTAGAGAAAGTCAGAAGGAACATCGAGGGCAGTATACTGACACCACAGAGCATAGGGTGCCTTATTGGGAAGGACCTCATTAATTGCGTCTTTCAGTTAGAGGTCTGTGAGATGTTTTGGATGGCCCTTAGTTTTTTCCTGGCAGTAGAATTCTGGGTGTTAGGTCTGCCCACAGTTGATATATTGGAAGTAACGTCAGTTCATTTCAATTCAGTCCCTCAGGCGTGTCCGACTCTTTGCCACCCCATGAACTGCAGCACGCCAGGCCTCCCTGTCCATCACCAACTCCCGGAGTTCACTCAAACTCACGTCCATCGAGTCGGTGATGCCATCCAGCCATCTCATCCTCTGGTGCCCCCTTTTTCCCCTGTCCCCAATCCCTCCCAGCATGAGTCTTTTCCAATGAATCAACTCTTCACATGATGTGGCCAAAGTACTGGAGTTTCAGCTTTAGCATCATTCCTTCCAAAGAACACCCAGGGCTGATCTCCTTTAGAATGGACTGGTTGGATCTCCTTGCAGTCCAAGGGACCTTCAAGAGTCTTCTCCAACACCACAGTTCAAAAGCATCAATTCTTTGGTGCTCAGCTTTCTTCACAGCCCAACTCTCACATCCGTACATGACCACTGGAAAAACCATAGCCTTGACTAGACAGAACTTTGTTGGCAAAGTAATGTCTCTGCTTTTCAATATGCTATCTAGGTTGGTCATAACTTTCCTTCCAAGGAGTAAGTGTCTTTTGATTTCATGGTGGCAGTCACCATCTGCAGTGATTTTGGAGTCCCCCAAAATAAAGTCTGACACTGTTTCCACTGTTTCCCCATCTATTTCCCATGAAGTAACACAACTTCCCACAAAACACACCACCTCTCACCAGCACCTCACCATGCTGTACCTGACTATCCCACACCCCTAACCCTCATCTGAAAATTCAGGAGAGTCAAGCCAGGGCAAAGTATTAAGACCCTTCTGCCAACTAAAAATTTCTAACTTGCCATCTGCTTCTGTTCACAGTGAAGGAAAGGTTTTTGTCTCATTGCAGAAAGAATTCAGAAGCAAGACAGGGAGGTCAAGAAAGTAAAGTGAGGATTTATTTGAGCAAAAAAAAATGGCAACCCACTCCAGTATTCTTGCCTGGAGAATCCCATGGATGGAGGAGCCTGGTGGGCTACAGTCCATGGGGTCGCAAAGAGTCAGACACGACTTCACTTTCACTTTCATGCTCTCAAAGAGAGAGCAGACAAACAGTTGAATAGCTGAGCTGAGTTTCTTGGCAAGCCAGTCATGTGGGACACACATGTGAAATGGAGTATTTCCTGCCATATCAAAATACAAGGATGTTATAGCCATCTGTAATTTCAACCCAACAAATGTGAATTTCTGAACACAGGAAGAACAATACCTGCTATCCAGCAGCCATTGAGCTGCTACCACAAGCTACAGCCATTCCCTATGGTGAACAAGGAACTAAGGATATGAATAATTAAATTGCAGGATGCTGGCCCAAGATAGCTGAGATACATATGAAAGGAGTGACTTCAGTAAGTCCAGATTCTTGCATCTTCCCATACAGAGAAAAGTGTTGAATTCATTAACTTGAGCTATCTGATTTTCCTTAATTAACAGTAATCTTTTGGTGTTCAGATTACCTGACCCTTGCTGCAAACTTCTATATAAACTTACTGCCTCCCCAGAGGTTACCCAGTTCTTTCAAGGTTACTTGAAATGCTTTCTCCTAGGTTTGAAGTTCTAAAAATTCCCACCAAATAAAACAAATTCTAGATTGTGACTATTTTAAGTGGACTTACAAATGAAGGGATACTCATTGGGGAGGGAAAGGTTTGGGGTCATATTTGTCATGGCAACATGAGCACAGGTTGGAAAAGAATTTCCAGACACAGTACTGCAGAAAGGAGTGAGTTAGTTAAGAATAAAGAACAGAGATAATGTGAGTGTTGTGAGCACAGTGGGCCAACCACCTGATAGATCAGAGAAAGCCAATAGGACATTGTTGGAACAGTGGACTGACTCAGGAGAAAGCCAATACTTTCCATGGGTTTGTAGACAATTTTTATAGTCTAAAAACAAAGAAAACTGTTGCTGGAAGTGTAGCATTAGGTGATTGGTTAGCACATTATAGGGTAAGTACTGGGGTGGGCATTTTTGCCTAATTTGGGTCCAGGACGCTGCATGGTAAGGATCAGGGAGGCTTTTGGCAATGGTTACAGTGAAGCTCAGTCAGTTCCAGAGATGACCTTGGTTCTGGGCTATGTCTCTATGGCCTTGGTGCAAGGTCTTGCATCTGTGGCCTTGGAATAGGACTCTTCAGTATTCTCTGATTTTCATACCAGCTCCACCTTCCCAAGGTGGGGAAGAATCGGACACGACTGAGCAACTGAACTGAACTGAACCTTGAAGGGAAGTGTCATGGCCTTAGTGCCTAATGGCTGCTTCTTATCTGCAAGGCTAATTTTATTATAAGAGCATAATGAGCTAAAGGTTACATTCAAACACCACAGATTCCTACCTTTTCCCACCTTTCTTTATCTGCCTCCAGAACACTTATCACTCAAAATGTATGATTTCCTGTCTGTCCGGAGGTTCCTGCCTTTCTTTGCCCAAGGACCCCCCGCTTTTCACACAATGTGTGGTTTTCTGCTACCTGATCCCTGCCCTCATTTCTCTGCTCATATCTGGCTATCTGCCTGCTTTAACACCTCTACAAGGATGAGGTCACTAACTATTGCAGTCACTGACTTTTAAAACACCCTGAAAAGTGTTCAGGGTGGAGTTCAGGAATGAAGTACTCTGTGCTCTGGGAAAAACTGTCAGAACAAATCTTCAGATATTAAGATATTTTCAGGAGAAGATTGTATGAGCCCAATTTCTTGCATCTTTTTATATCTATAAATGCACTAAATGGAGACATTTATTAATGGAGACATTTATTCCTCATGTCTTGCAGCAAGCATCTGCCAAAATGTATGCTTGAGTATGCTTGAGTATGCTTATCTCCCTTCACCAAAATCACATGTATACTGACCTTCCCCTCCTCTCCTGAACAGTTCCTCAGAGCTTTCTGAGAACCTGTCTCCTGGGCTATTGTCCTCATTTTATTACCAATAAAATTTAACTTACAACTCTCATGCTGTGCTTTTTTTTTTTTTTCCAGTTGATACTTCCCACCAGCCATGTGTTATTGAACACAAGTCTGTGTACCCAAATACAGAGTGAGGCCAGGCAAACCAAAATGTTAGAATTTGGAGCAGAGAAACATTGATTACAAGGTCAAGCAAGGAGAATGTTGGTTGATGCCAAAAAATCTGAACTCTTCAATGGCTTTCAGGCAGAGTTTTCAAAACAAACATCTGAGGTGAGGGCTGCAGGAGTGTGACTTTCCTCTGATTGACTGGTGTTGTTCCACAAATCATGTGCTCAGTCTGAAGTTACTATGCTCTTTACTTGGTGGGCCTTAGTTACTGCTCAAAGATATATTGTTGTGTAAAATACTTTAGGAGGAACTAGGACCCACTATTATTTCTTGACTGCTCTTCCTTTGTTTCCGCCTTCCCTCACTTACCTAACTAGTAACTGTTTGATCTGTCCTTTGGAATTCAGGAAGGTCTAAGAGTCTGAAGCCTTTTTCCTACAAACAAAAGACAGGGGACAGAAAAGGGTTTTTGTGTATTGAGGGCCCCACAGTATCCTGCTCAGTTTTTATCAGGACAGATGAAGGGGATAGGGACATAACAATTTTTTGCCGAAGTTTATCATAAAATGTACTCAGGAGACACCCATGGGACAGAATATGAACACCTTTCTTACCAACTTTTTTCCTATAGTTCCCCCTTTTTTAAAATTTTATTTTATTTTTTAATATAATTTATTTTATTGTAAGGTAATTAACCTCCAATTATAATAAATAAATTTATACTGTCCCCCTTTTATAAATAAGAACACTGGGGCTCCTGCCTAACTCCCACACACAGACTTAGTGTCCCTGACAGGGTTTTTAACCTAGTCTCTGGCCCAAATTCAGTGTGTAGAATTTATTATCCCAAAATGCCTCTTTGGCATATTAATTGTTTTAAGCTGGCTATTTTCTTAAAAAATTAAAAAAAGAAACATGGGGAAAATCCTGAAAAACAATTACTCTTTTGTAAGAAAGTTTACACTTGTAAGGGAAAGCTCCAAAGACAAGGAGTCTCCTTTGCCATAACTAGAAGAGGAGTAAGACGACCAGATCTCTATCCTATCAGTGGAGAAAGCAGTGACTTATATCTGCATTGCCATCACCCTTATTTACTGTCTTTTCCTGTTCACCTTCCAGAACTGAGTCTTCCCACCCTCAACATCCTCTTGTCTTTGGCTGAAGCTGGTATATAAGGTGAGGGTTTTGGCCACTTTGGTGAATTGCTCAATTTTTCTGGGTCTCTACCATGTATGTGCTGTGCAAAGTGGCTTTAGCCGTGTCCAACTTTTTGCACACCTATGGAACATAGCCTGCCAGGCTCCTCTGTCCATACGATTCTCTAGGCAAGAATATTGGAGTGGGTTGCTGTGCCCTCCTCCAGGGGGTCTTCCCAACCCAGTGATCTAACCCCAGTCTTTTATGTCTCCTGCACTGACAGGTAGGTTCTTTACCATGTGGGTAGCCCATGTATACATGTTGTTAAATGTTGTTTGATTTCCTCCTTTTCATCTGTCTCATGTCAATTTAATTCTAGCCATAAAACCTAGATGGATAGAGGAAAATTTCTTCCTCCCTGACAGATGTTTACTAAGGCTTTCATTAGAGTTGTCAGATAAAATACAAGTCAACCAATTAAATTTAAATTTAAAATAAACAACTTTTTAAAAATGTATAAGCATGATAGTTTTCCATTGTTACTGCAACAAATTACTACAGACTTACTGGCTTACAGGAACTGACATTTATTATCTCACAGTTCTGGAGGCTAGAAGATTGCAATGGATCTCCTTGGCTAAGATCAGGGTGTCAGCAAGACTGTATTCCTGTCTGTAGGCCCTGGAGGAGAATCCATCTATATGCTTTTTCCAAATTCTAAGGGCTGCCAGCATTCCTTGGCCTGTGGCTCTTTATCCATCTTCAAAGCACAACCAGTTGATCCTTTTTCACCATGCAACATTCTGACACTGACTATTCTGCCTGCTTCTTCCCCTATTGCTTGTGATTTCACTGGTCTCACTAAGATAACTCAGATAATGCTCTTGTTTTAGGTTTATTAGCAATCTTAATTCCCCTTTGAACACATTCACAGTTTTCTGAGGATTAGGACATCTCCTTGGTGGCTTTATTCTGCCCATCACTATAAATATCACCTAAGTACTGCATGAGGCATAATTATACACAAATGTATCCACTGTTACTCTAAACTTCAAATTTAGCTAGGCCTTCTATATTTTATCTGTCCTACCTGATAGCCTTCACTCTGGCCCTGGGGTTTTGTTTCTGCCAGTCTTCTTTCAGAGACTGGTATTGAGAACTCAACCTCTGTGCACTGGTACTGAATCAAGTCTCAAAGACAGAGGCTTGGGTGAAGCAGAAAAGAATTGCTAAATTGCTTTTATCAGGGAAAGGAAAAAGTGTGTGTCCTTCAAAACTGTGTGTCCCAACCCAGTCATATTTCATGAAGAAATTTTATAGCAGTGGTTTAAGGGCAGGTTTTCTGATAAGGATTAGAGTGTGTGAAGGGCCTGCACTCTTTGAATCTGGCCTCAGATGGTCTTCTCTGGAATGAAGAATGCAAATGTCTTCCATTTGTTAGAGACATTAGTTCTGTAAAGGCTTCCCTGGTGTCTTCGATGGTAAAGAATCTGTCTGCAATGCAGGAGACCTGGGTCTGATCCCTGGGTTGGGAAGTTCCCCTGGAGAAGGGAAAGGTTACCCATTTACCCATTCCAATACTTTTGCTTAGAGAATTCCATGGCCAGAGGAGCCTGGTGGGCTACAGTCTATGGGTTCACAGAATTGGAAATGACTCAGCAACTAACACTTTCTTTCTTTCTTAGTTCTGCAAAGAGTTCAAAGATATTATTATGTGTATCCCTTAAAGGGGAACAAGAACCCTGCCTCTAGACTGCACTGTTGTTTCTTGGCTGCTCTCCTTCATCTCGGTATCCCTTCCCTTCCCTGATTAGTAACTAAAGGCTTCCATACCTAAGACCCCCACAGGATCCTGCTTGATTTCAGGATCACATACCATGTGTCAGGTTTCATTCCACATCAGGGCTTTGTGCTAACATTCTTCCTGGAAATCCCCATGTTTCCTGGGTCTGCTTGGATTTAACAGCTCGGACTACCAGCACCTCCTAGTGATGTCATCTACCCAACCCAGCTCCTATGTGCTTTGCAGGACTCCTGAACTGCCAGCGCCTCCCAGAGGTGTCATGTATATAGCCTAGCTCCAGTTTGCCTTACAAGTCTCCTGTTCAATCGTAGCATCTTTCACAGGGAGGCCAGGAAGTAGGTGATGCAAACACTCCACATTTCTTAGACAAGAGATGTGCTCAGGCCTGATTTCAGATCAAGCTGGGCAGAGATATCGGAAACAGAGCTGTACCAGGAAAAGTGGGTGGTCAAGGCACATAGCACACATCAAACTGAAAGTTTTCAGGATCAGATGGGTGGCATGATTTCACTGGGGCTGGGTGAGAAGACCCATGGGGAAGAAGATGTTGAGAGAAGACCCAAATTGGAGGGTGAGTGGGAAGGATGTGTGAGGAGGAGGAGAGTTAATGAGATGGAGATATGGAGGTAAAGGAGAGGAGGTGAAGAAGGCTAACTAGCTGACTTAAGAAAGAGGAATTTAGGCTGGCATAAAGGCAGGAGGCAGATCCACAGTCTGAGCTGTAACAGGTGAGGCAGAAGCAATACCCTGCATCCCAAGTCTCTTCTCACAAGGTTTCCACATTGTGAGGCCTGCCCCTTTCAGGGGAAGACTACCTGTAGTGTCCTTCTGGGGCAGGATCACTCACTGCAGGTGCCTGTACTGCTATCTTCTTCTTTCACCTGCATAAAGCTCCAGGGGTCCTGAAACTCCCTGCAGGGCTGCCCAGCATGTTAGCTGGAATTGCCCTGCAGGGCTGCCCAGCATGTTAGCTGGAATTGCATAGCCTCTCATTTGTTGCTTTTGTTCAGTCACCAAGTCATATCCGACTCTTTGCGACCCTATAGGTTGGAGCATGCCAGCCTTCCCTGCCCTTCACCATGTCCCAGAGTATTCTCAAATTCATGTCCATTTTGTCAATGATACTATCTAACCAACTTATCCTCTCCCACTCCCTTCTTTTGACTTCAATCTTTCCCAGCAGCAGTGTTTTTTCCAATGAGTTGGCTCTTCACATCAGGTGGCCAAAGTATTGGGGTTTCAGCTTCATTATCAGTTCTTTCAATGAATATCCGGGGCTGATTTCCTTTCAGATTGACTAGTTTGATCTTCTTGCTGCCCAAGGGACTCTCAAGAGTCTTCTCCAGCACCACAATTCAAAAAACATCAATTCATGATTCATCAACATTCAGCTTTCTTTGTGGCCCAACTCTCACATCCATACATGAGTACTGGAAAAACCAGAGCTTTGACTACATAGACCTTTGCAGGCAAAGTGATATCTCTGCTTTTTAATACACTAAATGGTTTATCATAGGTTTCCTTCCAAGGAGTAAATGTCTTTTAATTTAACAGCTACAGCCACCATACACAGTGATTTTGAAGCTCGAGAGAATAAAACCTGTCACTGCTTCTACTTTTTTCTCTTCTATTTTCCATAGAGTGATGGGATCAGATGCCATGATCTTAATTTTTTTAATGTTAAGTTTTAAGCCAGGTTTTTCACTCTCCTCTTTCACGCTCATCAAGAAGCTCTTTAGTTCCTCTTCACTTTCTGCCATCAGTGGTATCATCTGCATATCTGATGCTGTTGATATTTCTCCTGCCAATATTGATTTAAATTTGTGACTCATCCAGCCCAGAATGTCTTATGATGTACTCTGTATATAAGTTAAACAAGCAGGTTGACAATCTATAGCTTTGTTGTATTTCTTTCCCAATTTTGAACCAGTTCATTGTTCCATGTCTGGTTTTAACTGCTGCTCCTTGACTGGTATACAGGTTTCTCAGGAAGCAGGTAAAGTGTTCTGGTACTCCCATCTTTTTAAGAATTTTCCAGTTTTTTTTTTTTTTTTTAATTAGTGCAATTGTACAGTAGTTTGAACAATCTTTGGCATGGCCCTTCTTTGGAATTGGAATGAAAGCTGACTTTTTCCATTCCTGTGGTCACTGCTGAGTTCCAAATTTACTGACATATTGAGTGCAGCACTTTAAACTATATCATGCTTTATGATTTTAAATAGCTCAGCTGGACTTCCATCACCTTCACTAATTTGTTCTTAGTAATGCTTCCTAAGGCCCATGTGACTTCATATTCCAGGACATCTGGCTCTAGGTGACTGACCACACCATCGTGGTTATATGGGTCATTAAGATCTTCTTTTTTGTAGTTCTTCTGTTTATTCCTGCCATCTCTTCTTAATCTCTTGTGCTTCTGCTAGGTCCTTATCATTTCTGTCCTCTATTATGCCCATCCTTGTATGAAATTTTCCCTTGATATCTCCAATTTTCTTGGCGAGATCTCTAATGTTTTCCAGTCTATTGTTTTCCTCTATTTCTTTGCATTGTTCATTTAAGAAGGCCTTCTTATCTCTCCTTGCTATTCTCTAGTACTCTGCATTCACGTGGGTATGTTTGCCTTTCTCCTTTGCCTTTTGCTTTTCTACTTTCCTCAACTATTTGCAAAGCCTCCTCAGATAATCACTTTGCCTTCTGTATCTCTTTTTCTTTGGGATGGTTTTGGTCACTGCCTCTCATATAGTGTTAGAAACTTCTGTTGATAGTTCTTCAGGTGGTCCGTCTGCCAGATCTAATCCCTTGTATCTATTCAACACCTCCAGTGTATAATCATGAGGAATCTGATTTAGGCCTTACCTGAATGGCCTAGTGGTTTTTGCTACTTTCTTTAATCTAAGCCTGAATTTTGTAGTAAGCAGCTGATGATCTGAGCCATAGTCAGCTCCAGGTCTTGTTTTTGCTGACTATACACAGCTTCTCCATCTTTGACTGCAAAGAATATATTCAATCTGATTTCAGTACTGACCATTTGGGGATGACCATGTGTAGAGTCCTCTCTTGTGTTGTTGGAAAAGGGTGCTTGCTATAACAGGTGTGTTCTCTTAATACAATTCTCTTAGCTTTTGCTCTGTTTCATTTTATACTCCAATATCAAACTTGCCTGTTACTCCAAGTATCTCAGCCTCTCATTACCAGGGCACATTTTTCACAAAGAAAATTCTCAGTTTTCCAGGCATGGTGAGGAGAGATCAAGAAGCACAGTCTCTTCAAACACCTGCATCCCAGGCACAGGTGACCATAGAGATGGGAACCAAAGAGTGGGTCACCATTGTATGTCCCTATCCATCTCCCATGAAGAGGGTCATGCCTGACATTCCTGCTGATTCATTTCTTATTTCTTCCTAGACTGTTGTCTTTTGTTCTAGATTAGCTTGTGACCTCATCTGAGGAAAGACATACATTTATTTTCATTTATCATCCTTTTGGCTTCAGATTCTAGCTGAATCTTAGCCTGCTCCAATCACCCATGACTTGCTGATAATTTAGAGACCGAATTCCTGGGCATTCCACATTTTGAGAGAAAAGGTGTTTTTTTGATAATGAATTCTATATTGACTTTGACTAACCAGAATGAATATATCTTGGAAATCTCAATTCTTTAGAAGCCTTTTCTATTTTCCTCTTTCAACACAAAGGAGCAAATCACACTCACACATACACGCACACCCACAGCAAGCTTTATTCAAGTAAGACTGCAAAAGTAGGTCTAAGGAACTTTTTTTTTTTTTTTNACAATCCAAACCAAAACCCAATGGATTTTTTGTTTTAGGAGAGTAGTGGAGAAGACAACTTGCAACAAGACGGAACAACACACACACACACACACACACACA
The DNA here is from genome assembly GCA_006410635.1 of Cephalophus harveyi. Lineage (NCBI taxonomy): Eukaryota > Metazoa > Chordata > Mammalia > Artiodactyla > Bovidae > Cephalophus > Cephalophus harveyi. Next base: position 110,680 of record SJYT01078759.1, read on the forward strand.
CACACACACACACAAAACTTCATGTAGAATATCTCTCCAAAAGTATTTAACTCAGTGGAGAGTCTTCCTGGAAGAGGTTAATATACAGAATGAAGCTACCATATATAAGACAGTATGATTTTACCACAAACAGCACACAGATCAGTGGGAAAATACAGTTCTTAAACAGACCCTGTAATAGAAAATATTTTAGATAATCCAATGAAGATAAAACAAAACGTCACCATGTTGGGAAAACTGAATATTCAACAGGCAAGGTATCTAGCTTTATTGAAATACAAAATAAATCCTCAAAGCATTAAAGAACTAAAAGAAAAAGGTGAAACATGAGCTAAAGTTGAACTGATTCTGGCATGAGTACAAACTTTCCAAGCAAAAGAAAGACCATAATGAATAGACTGCTATTCCATATTAAAATGAAACACTGTATATTTCAACAAGTGAAGAAACAGACAGACAGACAGCAGACCAGGAAAGATACCTGCAATATGGAGAACACAGAGTAAAGAGCTACACAGTGTAAACGTCCTTGATAGAGAGGCCCACACAAATCTGTCAGAGTGAACTGATAGAAAGCCCATCGAGAAATGGAAAAAAGAACTCATCGATAATTTTTTAAAAGGAAATTAAAGCAGTGAGATTAAATTTTTTAAACACTAACACTAACACTGCGAGGCTCAATTTAGCATTCAATACTGACAAAGAGCAGGGTGCTGGGTACTGTTGATGGAGTTTAAACTACAGTTCTCTGGAAAGCAATCTGGCAATATTTATCTAGGATGAAAAGTATACACACAAAAAAATTCCCAGTATTCCATTCTTTCCACTTTTAGGAGTCTAACCCAAAGAAATAGTAAGAGCAGTAACAATAGTACACGTGATTTTATCATATTATTTTTAATGGCACAAATTGTAAAATGCTTAAATCTAGCAATTACACAATTTTAATAACTTAAAGACCATATTCCAGATGATAAAAATATAATGCAGCAGGCAAAAATTCACAACGTGATGCTAAGCAGCAGGGAAATGAGGATAAAAATTCGTGTATAGTGAACACTCATTTTTGTTTTTTTAAATATATACGTACACAGGTAAGTTGAGGGAGATAAAAAAAAAAAGACCTCAGGAAATTACAACGAACTATTAATGGTTACCTCTACACTGACTACAGATGATTTTTATTTTCCTTTTTTCCTAATGATAGTTTCCAATTTTCCCCTAATAACCATTTATTACTATTATAATTTGAAAAAAGCAATAAATGTAATAATTGTAGTATAAGGTGGCAGGCAATTTTGCCCCTAATTAAAGGTTCATTGTTCATCGTAGTGGCATGTTATCTTTAAACAGGTCAAATATGTGAAGCGGTTGTACTGCCGTACGCACGCATGATTGCTGAAACAATTCTCACTGCCACCGAACCCTCTGGACCGCAGGCTCGTCTACAGGAGGCAGTGGGCTCCGCCGAGAGCGCAGTGCGTGGAAGAAGGCAGGAGGCCTTCCTGGGGCTGTGATCTGAGAACTCTCTGGCATCCATCTCTTAGCTTTTCATAAAACCCACCACGTGCCAAGTACCATGGACCCAACAGTGAGCACAATTCTTGCTTTCATGGAGCCTTCAGTTTCTCTTTCCCAAATTTTAGGTTAAAATGATTGACTACCATTTTGTCCTTTTGATACGTGTGATCATGATTTCATAACAAATTCTATCTCAATACCTGGGTTCGACCCCTGGGTTGGGAAGACCCCTGGAGAAGGGAAGGCAACCCACTCCAATGTTCCTGCCTGGAGAAGTCCATGGACTGTATAGTCCATGGGGTCACAAACAGTCGGAGACAACTGAGCAACTTTCAGTCACTTACTCCCTCCCTGTCTCAATACAAGAATCAGATTCATTCTGCAGTCACTATTTTTAAAGCACGTCTAAAATCCACTCTTCCCCCAAAGACACAGGTTTGCTATAGATAGCATTAACACTCTGACCATTCAGAGACCACCACCAACTCATTCTGTCAATTGAACTTGTCTCTGACCCCCAGGATGGCCTTCACAGACGACAGAAACAGGGCTCCCCAGTTTGTGCAAATAGTTCCTAGAGAAAACTGCAATGACAATGTAAAGTTCACTGGCGGAAGAGAAAGGGGAGCTAGCTAGATTTCCAGAGAGAAGAACATGCTGGCCTCAAACACACAAAATGAGAAACCAATTAGCAGGGCCCAACACAGACGGGCTGCTTGTCAGGTGTGTGCACAGTACCTAGTTAGCAGAACAAGCAGCAAGTTTAAAAAGCTGGTGCTCCATCTGCTAATTCAAAACACCCTGCTCCCAAGAGCTCTATCTACATCATCAGCAAAAACTGGAAAGGTTTCTTCATCGGCCAGAGGTGAGGGAGGCCTGTCTAACTGTACCAGAGCTTGCACCTCGCGTGGGAGGAACCAGCAGTTACCACCTGTTTCAAAAGGTGGTATTTCCAAAGATGATGTGTAAGGCTGTGCTGTGCTGAGTGGCACAGTCGTGTCCTACTCTTTGCAACCCCATGGACTGTAGCCCACCAGGCTCCTCTGTCCATGGAATTCTCCAGGTAAGAATACTGTAGTGGGTAGCCATTCCCTTCTCCAGGGGATCTTCCCAACACAGGGATCGAACCTAGGTCTCCCGCATTGCAGGTGGATTCTTTACCATCTGGGCCACCAGGGAAGCCCAAGAATACTGAAGTGGGTAGCCATTCCCTTCTCCAGAGGATCTTCCCAACCCAGGAATCGAACCAGGGTCTCTGGCATTGCAGGCAGATTCTTTACCAGCTGAGCTACAGGGAAGCCCATGTGTAAGGCTACTAAGAGTCAAAGGTCTTCTTGCTTAAAAAATAAATAAAATCACTAAAAACTAAAAGTCATACCCGGGGATTGTGTACGCTTTCCCATTTTTTAATCATTGAGAGAGCCCCCCAAAAACTAGAGATAGAGAGCTGTTATCCCCCCACTGGTTGGGCAGCTGAGGAAAGATTTTCCCCGCTTATGATCTCTAGGAAGAGTCCCCCAGAAGAGGGGCTGTTCCACCAATATATCAATTAACCAGATTGTGTAAAACCACGTGCCCTCCAAAGAGATGCTTATAGACTATAACCCCAGAGAAGGCAGACAGCAGCACCTTCACATGCTCCCAGATGCAAACGCAGGGCCACACAAGGGGAGCTGGACATTAGGAATTCTACCCAGAAACTGTCATTCACCTTCATGAAAGCCTAGATCAAGTTATCACTAGATACCTGCTTCAGCTTTTTAGACACCTGCATTTGAGGGCCTGCGGGTAGGGGGTCCATTCACCATGGATGAAATGATTCTGGGACCAGAATTAGTTTACACAATCAGGACCCCTTCACTGGCCAAGATATCATTCCTTAAAGCTAAAAAGGTTGTTGTACTTGTCAAAATCTTGTGACTCTTATCACAAATTAGATCAGAACTTTCAAACGGGAGGAATAAAATTTGTAGCTCGGAAGCATTTGAACGTGAGACCCTTCTGCGGCTCCACACTTTCATTTCATGGAAAGGGTTGGTGGGGAAAGGGGAAGTCTGACATTCCATCATTTTCTTGATTACTTTGGATCTTTCTCCCTTGTTGCAAGAATTATAAACACTCCCACTTCTTTTATATTCAGAAAGTGTCGTTTGTACCCTAGTAAGTCTTTCAAAAATAAACACTATGAGGGAAACAGCTGCATTGTTGCAAATGTGTGTGTGCACTAGCAAACTCACTACTGCTTGGATTATATTCACACACTCACACCCACCATAAAGCTAAGAAGGAAACTAAAATGTCACCTGTGCACTTCTGGGCTGATTAAATTGAAGTTCTTTCAATTTATCGCCTTCATACAGCCTGTCCAAACAAAAAGATCTCAAGAATTCCTTTGTAACAGCCCAAACAAGAGCCTAAACTTGCAAAGCTATTTTTCAGAGCTCAATAGTACAACAACAGGAAGTAGAACTTCTGGGCCGGGGATTTCGCTATTTACTTTTTCTTTCAATGGCTGCTTTTAAACGAGAGAGGAAAAAAAATGTCCACAGGCATTACAAATCCTGGAAGCTATGAATCAGGAAGTGGGAAATGGTTGATGCTGAAATGGCCAGCCTGAAAGTCCTGGCTCTTTCATGTCGTCAAGTCTCCAGAGCTAGGAATTTCAGAAATCTTAGGCATTCTACATTATTTTCTGAATCTTAAAAGAACCAAGATTTGAGCAATAAAGGCAAGGGAGAATTAAGCAGTGAGTAAGCCCCTAACCTCTGGCTCCGTGCCCCGACCAGCACACATACCTTGCCCCCATAATTAAAGGTTCAGTGGGAACTCACTGTCTACAAACGGGGTTTTGTTTATGATGCTGCTGCGGAGAAGCAGACGAGGGGTCCTGGTGGGCACAGACAGCTGGCCTCACGCCTCCGCCCCCTCATTCCCACCCGATGTGGAACCTGCAGCAGACCTGGGACTAAATATTTCACATCTCAGAACACCCAATGGTTGATGCATATGGTCACACTGGTTTTCAGGGAAGACTCTACCTAACAGAGGCTACTAAATCTGAGTAAAACTCAAAGGCCCATGAAACACTTTCAGATGTCAGAGTTGAGCGGGGCATCGGTCCTTCACCTGTTAATTTAAGGGCACTTGAGCAACAGTGCAGGGCTTGCTCTCCACTAAGACACCCTACAAATGTCTGCACAGGCGTTTACTATGCTGATCCAAGGGGGAAAGGCCACACTCTCATCCTCCCTACGAAGGTCTCCCTCCTTCCACGACTCAACCAGAATGCCTTNAGATATGCAGATGACACCACCCTTATGGCAGAAAGTGAAGAGGAGCTAAAAAGCCTCTTGATGAAAGTGAAAGAGGAGAGCGAAAAAGTTGGCTTAAAGCTCAACATTCAGAAAACGAAGATCATGGCATCTGGTCCCATCACTTCATGGGAAATAGATGGGGAAACAGTGGAAACAGTGTCAGACTTTATTTTTGGGGGCTCCAAAATCACTGCAGATGGTGACTGCAGCCATGAAATTAAAAGACGCTTACTCCTTGGAAGAAAAGTTATGTCCATCCTAGATATCATTTTCAAAAGCAGAGACATTACTTTACCGACTAAGGTCCATCTAGTCAAGGCTATGGTTTTTCCTGTGGTCGTGTATGGATATGAGAGTTGGACTGTGAAGAAGGCTGAGCGCCAAAGAATGGATGCTTTTGAACTGTGGTATTGGAGAAGACTCTGGAGAGTCCCTTGGACTGCAAGGAGATCCAACCAGTCCATTCTGAAGGCGATCAACCCTGGGATTTCTTTGGAAGGACTGATGCTAAAGCTGAAACTCCAGTACTTTGGCCACCTCATGCAAAGAGTTGACTCATTGGAAAAGACTCTGATGCTGGGAGGGATAGGGGGCAGGAGGAGAAGGGGACAACCGAGGATGAGATGGCTGGATGGCATCACGGACTCAATGGATGTGAGTCTGAGTGAACTCCGAGAGATGGTGATGAACAGGGAGGCCTGGCATGCTGCGATTCATGGGGTCGCAAAGAGTCAGACACGACTTAGCGACTGAACTGAACTGATCTTCTATTTCACTAATCCTATCTTCTGCCTCCGATATTCTACTATTTGTTGCCTCCACAGTGTTTCTGATCTCATTTATTGCATTATTCATTATATATTGACTCTTTTTTATTTCTTCTAGGTCCTTGTTAAACCTTTCTTGCATCTTCTCAGTCCTTGTCTCCAGGCTATTTATCTGTGATTCCATTTTTACTTCAAGATTTTGGATCATTTTCACTATCAATATTCGGAATTCTTTCTCAGGTAGATTCCCTATCTCTTCCTCTTTTGTTTGGTTTTGTGGGCATTTCTCCTGTTCCTTTACCTGCTGGCTATTCCTCTGTCTCTTCATCTTGGTTATATTGCTGCATTTGGGGTGGCCTTTCTGTGTTCTGGCAATTTGTGGAGTTCTCTTTATTATGGAGTTTCCTCACTGTGGGTGGGGTTGTATCAGTGGCTTGTCAAGGTTTCTTGGTTAGGGAAGCTTGTGTTGGAGTTCTGGTGGGTAGAGCTAGATTTCTTCTCTCTGAAGTGCAATGCAGTGTCCAGCAGTGACTTATGAGACATCTATGATTTCGGAGTAACTTGAGCTGCCTGTATATTGAAATTCAGGGGGTGTTCCTGTGTTGCTGGAGAATTTGTGAGGTATGTCTTGCTCTGGAACTTGTTGGCCTTTGGGTGGTGCTTGGTTTCAGTGTAGGTATGGAGGCGTTTGATGAGCTCCTATTGATTAATGTTCCCTGGATTCATGAGTTCTCTGATTTCTCAGGATTTGGACTTAAGCCTCCTGCTGCTGGTTTTCAGTTTTATTTTTACAGTAGCCTCAAGAATTCTCCATCTATACAGCACCGATGATAAAACATCTAGGTTAAAGATGAAAAGTTTCTCCACATTGAGGAACACCCAGAGAGGTTCACTGAGTTACATGGAGAAGAGAAGAGGGAGGGGGTAGTTAGAGGTGACTGGCATGAGATGAGGTGGGATCAGAAGAAGAGAGAGCAAGCTAGCCTTTTGTGTGCTCCTCAGTCTGGACCGCTCATAGATGTTCACGGAGTTATACAGGGAAGAGGAGAGGGAGGAAGTTGACAGAGGTGGCTAGGAGGATAAAAGAGGGAAATGAAAAGGAGAGACACATATCCATCCAGTAACCAGTTCCTTAAGTGTTTTCCATCGTCTGGAACACACAGAGATTCACAGAGTTGGGTAGAGAAGAGAGGGGGAGGGAGGAGACAGAGAACCTGGTGGAGAAAAAGGAGAGTCCAAAGGAGGAGAGAGTGGTCAAGCCAGTAATTTCGCTCTCAGGTAAAATTGGGTACTGAAGATTGGGCTTTTAAATGTACAAAATTGACAACAAATACCAAAAAGCAAAGATTAAAAATTTAGAGTTAGAGGTTGGATTTTCAAAAATACAATATTAAAGAAAAGAAGAAGAACAAGAAGAAAAAAAAAGTCACAATAATTATTAAAAAACAACAACAAGAACCACGCACAAAAAAATATATTTATATACAGCGTTTTCTTTAAAAATAGGGTCTTTTTTTTTTAAGTGATAGTATGTTATAAAAATTAAAACTAAAGGAGAAATAGAGGACTTAAAATTTCAAAAAGTTAAAAAAAAAAGAAGAAGAAAAAACAATCAAACAACAACATCAACAAAAAATAAGAGAGAGAATGGTCGTAAAAATAGTATATATATTTCTGGGACTTTCTCTGGTGTTGTGGGCAGTGTGGGGTCACTTCCAAGGCGGTTCCCTCTGTTTAGCTTCTTCTGTTTGCTGGTCTCCTCAGTGTCTGATTTCTGCCCTGAAACAAAGCGGGCGGTGGTGGACACTTTTTTTTTTTTTTTTTTTTTTTAGGCTCATTTGTTCAGTTGCACTGTGGGGAGGGAGGGATGCTGCAAACAAACAACACTGGCATGTGCTTGCAGTGTCTCAGCCACGCTGGGCATGCCCCTGCACAGGGCGCACACTGCTCAGGCTCTACGTTGCTCTGCCGGGAACCGTCTGAGGCCAGCCCTAGGCTGCATGCACCTCCCCAGTCTAAGCTGCTCAGGCTCAGCTCTCAGGTAGCCCTCAGAGGCGCAGATTCAGTTGGGCCTACGTTTTGTGCCTTTCCCAGGACCAAGTAGCTCAGGTGTTTGGCGAGCGCGGTGGCTGTGACTTATTGCCTTTCCCTGCTGCTCAGTTTTCTGGATGTACTGCTGGCACCCCTTGTCAGGCAGATGGTGACTGTCCAGAACCCCAAGAAGTCTTAGTTGGCAAAGAAGCCTGCTTGCAGTTTGGTAGGTAAAGTCTCTCTGGGACTGTGATTGCCCCCTTCCAGCCCTTATGGCTCTGGTTGCCTGTCACTGGTGGGGGATGGTCTGCAGCCGGCTATTTCTGTTCTGTCCTTTGTTCTGTGCACGGTCCTGGCGGTGTCTTATGTTAGAGCTTTTCACGTGGTAGCTATCCCACAGTCTGGTTTGCTAGCCCAAGTTAGTTCACTCTGGTTACATTCAGGGTGTTCCAGCCTGATTCTTAAAAGGCCCTGCAGCCCGCACCTCCCGTGCCTCCCTGCCCAGCCCCCACTTGCTAGTGGTGGATGCAGGCGTCTGCGCTGCTTCTCCGCTGGGGGAGTTACCGGTGGGCTCGTAATCTGTTGGTTTTAATTATCTATTTGTTTTTCCTCCCTGTTATGTTGCCCTCTGTGCTTCCAAGGCTCACCACAGACTCGGCAGTGAGAGTGTTTCCTGGTGTTTGGAAACTTCTCTCTTCTTAAGACTCCCTTCCCAGGACGGGACTCCCTTCCCAGGACAGAGCTCCCTCCCTACCTCCTTTGTCTCTTTTTTCATATTTAAATTTTTCCTACCTGTTTTTGAAGACAATGATCTGCTTTTCTGGGTGCCTGATGTCCTCTGCCAGCATTCAGAAGTTGTTTTGTAGAATTTACTCAGTGTTGAAATGTTCTTTTGATGAATTTGTAGGGGAGAAAGTGGTCTCCCCATTCTATTCCTCTGCCATCTTAGGACCCAATCTCTAAGGAACTTTTGATCTCAGAACCTCTGAAGGGTAAAGATCTAGGGATCTGAATTTTTAACAAGCTCTCAGATGAATCCTTAGGAAAGGTTGGGAAAAACCAACCAGACAACTGAAATGGGATAAAGCCTCTTAGCCTTTCTGGGCATGATTTCAGGTACTTTACACTATTGTTCTGTTCTATCCTCACATCAAATCAATACATAGCTATAATTTGTCCATTTGGCTGTGAGGAAATAGACACACAGAGGCTTTAAATTACTTATAAACTAAAGTTTATACTGGTAGTAAATGGTGGAGGCAGAGGCAGAATTTGAATTAGTTCTTAAGCTCTTGCACTATGGCATTCACTTACCTTGGAACTCACCAATGGTAGGTGAGAACCAGTGGACCCATTTGTCCCCCAAGTGGGCAATCACAGCAAATGTTTACACAGAAGACCTGTGAGTTGAGCCTCAGCTGATGGTGGCCATGGTTGAATTTATAATGCTTCCTTATATTGGCTTTCCCCATTGCCCTCCCCCTGCTTCTTTCTCTTGCTACGTCATATTTCTTCCCAAAAGAACTACCTTTATGCAGACTTTTGTTTCAGACTCTGCTTTTGAAAACCTAAGTTAGACACTTACTTACTTTAATCTAAGTTTTAGAGTTGCAAACAAAATTCTATAACCCTTAAATGAAAGAGTCAAGTCATCTGCTTAACCACAATGTGCTCATTTTCCTGGCTTTGCCTGATACAAACTTGGAGTCATAGAACAACTGGAGCTTCAGTGCTGGATCCCTGCTTGTGATTGCCAGGCCCTAGGCATTTGTTTGCAAGGATTTTTCTACTGCATAAGTCCAAATGTTAATGACGAGTACATGAGGTATTTGCGATAGTCATACCTTTTATTGAAAAACCAAATAACTAGGCATTATGATGGGCGCTTAGACAGTGCAATGTAGAACAGATATTTTTAAGACCTGTTTTAGGAATCCCTGCCTTCATAAGATCTTCTGGCCAGCCACGTGGAGACCTTCTCTCCTGCTTTGCCAACATGTCTGGTTTCCTCCCACCCTCCTACATAGTTGGAGCGCACACTGCAGTGAGACCAAGAGTCCAAGAAGTGGAATTTCCCTGATAATCAATCTTACAGTAGATAATCACCCTGTCCACCCCCCCCCCCACCAGCCACCACCACATCAGTTTATATTCATAGCATTGGGTTCTTCCTCACACATTACAATCATATTTTTTGTTGTTTTCTTACTTAATTTCTACCCCTTTCACTCATTCCTGGAATGGACAGTCATCACTAGCACTGACTTGACAAGGAGCTGACTCTTAAAGCATGCACTGGGCACATGAGGAAATGAGTATCTCTGGTGTCCCTGGTGAGTCAGTGAAGACAGATACGAGAGAACACTAAGGAAGAAACAATAAGCCACACCAGGAAGGGACTATAGAACTGAGAAGGTCACTGCATTTTCACAGAAGCAGGTGAGCATTCAGCAGATGGTGAAGTTGGAAAGGAAAGGAGAAAAGGGCCTCCTGAGTATTTGAGGATCTACATCCAGCATCACCCAGTGGGAGCATGGGTACCCAGGGACTGGCAAAATGGAGTGACCACAAGTTGTTGGGGTTTCACCCTTTGCACAATTTGCAATTCTAGTTGCTGATGGTGTAATTCAGTCTAAGGGCAAGAAGAGATGGACATTCCAGGTCAAAAAGAGAGAGGGGGAATTGGTCCTTCCTTTGCTTTTTTGTTCTATTTGGACTCTCAACAGATTGAAAGACATTGGTGAGGTTGTTCTTCCTCACTCTCTTTACTGACTCAAATGCTAATTTTTTTTTTCCAGAAACACTCTCACAGATACCCCCAGAAATGGGCAGGTGGTCCTCAAAGTAAGATACAAGGCATACAGTCCCTTGCTTTCTGGTTCTGAATAGAGACTCTATTTCTACACTTTATTAAAAGCTTGGCAGTTTTTAATTTGATGTAAGCAACCAACGCTGTTGGAATTATACTGAAAACAGGAGTAAATTGTCTTGAAGGAAAATAAAGATATTTTCTCACTGGTGAGTAAAACCATGAATACAATATGTGAATTTTATTTTTATTTTTTTCTACTTAATGGTTTTGTTCTTGTTTGGCTGGGTTTTGTTTCTTTATTTGCTTACATACTGATCTTGGTAAGGGAGCAACATTTGCCACCCCAAAATGTCTCTTTACAGGGTGGATTATTTAGAAATGAGAATAATCAAGGCCCAAAAGACAAAGGAAGAAACTTTGAAATTCCCCCTAACTGCCTAAATGAATGTATAGATAAAGGGCCTGTTCCAGGAAGCTATCCCCATAGAAAACTACAGCATAAACTGGCTGTGCAGACAGGGAGGAACTCACCAAAATCTGTCTGTTAACTTTTCTCTTTGTGTGGCCCAACAAATATTCATCTACCAAACCCTTGCTTTTTATCTCCATGTCAATTGCCTTTCTCCCCTTTGAAGTCCCAAACCCTTCCCACAATGTATGCTTTTGTCTTTAGCTGAAGATGGAATTTAAGGTGCAGGTTTTGGCCATTCAGATGAGTTACTCAGTTTTCCTGGGCTTCTCTCATGTAAACGTGTCATTGAACTTTTGTATAATTTTCTTCTGTTAATCTGCCTCATGGCAATTTATTTCTTAGAACGACCAGAAGAACCTAGAGGTTCTTCCTCTCTGCCATCTAAAGTGATTTTTAGAGAGCTGAGCATATCATGTGACATCTGAATAAGTATAGCATTGTTACGCACTTGAACCAGAGGCAGACAGCTGAGAGCTGCCCCTAAAACCATTGGAGACTCTTCAGATCAAGCAAAATTAAGTTTATTAATTTACTGCATTAAAGGAGAACACCACCTTGAAAGAATTCTAGGAACATCTCAAAAAGAGAAACCCAGTGGGATAATTATAAGTTTTTAGGATATGAGTCAGATCACTTTAACACAAGCCATTCAAGGAAAGAAACTGGTAGGTACTAGAAAGAATTTTTGCATAATAGATTTAAGTTAGCAGTCACAGATAGACAAGGGTCTTGAAGTGAATATTGATGTATCAAGAAGTTAGCTTTGATAAGTAATCTATTTTGTGTGACTTCCAGTCTTATTTTCCAAGAACAAGTGCTTTTCAAAGCAAAGTGCTGAATTATGTTTGCTTGGTCCAATACTGTTTAATATAGAAAAAAGAAGGCCGTTGATTACAATTCTCAGGTGAAAGTGTTAGTCACTCAGTTGTGTCCAGCTCTGCGACCCCATGGACTATAGCCCATAGGCTCCTCTGTCCATGGAATTCCCCAGGAAAGAATACTGAAGTTGGTTGGCGTTCCCTTCTCCAGGGTATCTTCCTGATCCAGAGATTAAACCCAGATGTCCTGCATGCCACCAGGAAAGCTCTAGGTATGGGGACAAAAAAGTGTTGCCTGTCATTCCAGTAAACAATGACTGTTGTTCATCATCAAGCCATCAGCTGCCCGCAATGGTGCACCCTTAGGGGAAATCAGGATGGAGGAAAACAGGATACTGTCCCTAGATAGTTAAGATACATATTTAAGGAATAATTTCAATAAACCCAGATTCTGGCATCTTCACATACACAGAAAAGTGTTAAAATCATTAACTTGAGATGTCTATTTTTTTTTTTTTGTAATTAGCAGTAATCTTTTTATATTGATTTGCTTTTTGTTTTTAACAAAAACTCCCATATATACTGGCCCCTCCCTATCCTCTTCAGAACTGTTCCTTGGAGTGATCTGAAAGGCTGTGTCCCAGGCTACAGTCCACAGTAATGACTAGAATAAAACACAGCTTCCAACTTTTAGGTTGTACATGTTTCTTTGTGTACAGTTTCCATATCTAACTATTACAGAACTCGTTAGGATAATTGAAATTAAATGTTAAGTAAGAGTGATTTGAAAAGTAAATGCTTTCTTCAAGATAATATACCTGCATAGTTCAGAGCAGTTTACATTTATCTTGTAAATTAGACAAGGCTCATGGGCTTCCCTGGTGGCTCAGAGGTTAAAGCGTCTGCCTCCAATGTGGGAGACCTGGGTTCAGTCCCTGGGTCGGGAAGACCCCCTGGAGAAGGAAATGGTAACCCACACCAGTATTCTTGCCTGGAAAATCCCATGGATAGAGAAGCCCAGTAGGCTACAGTCCATGGTGTCGCAAAGAGTCGGACACGACTGAGTGACTTCACTTCACTTCATGTACTAAGTTATGCTGACTTGTTCCTTCCAGTGACCAAGGAGTTCAGATGGCTTGGGTTCAGAAGTCAATGTCAGTTCATCTGGTAAGGTCTTTAATAAAGTCAACACTGAAGTCAAGTTGTTCAAATTTCAAGCCCCTGGTTCTTCCACAGCCTTCAGCCATTACCACTTGTGTGATGATTCAGCCATTACCACTTGTGTGATGATTCAGCCATTATCACTTGTGTGATGGCATGATCTTTAGAATAAACCACATCTTCACAAAATCAAGATGATAGCTTATTGTACAACTTCCCAGCACTAGGCGCCATGCTAGAGACCAGTGATGAAGAAAGAAAAGTACTGTATTCTGTGCCTCTAGAAGTTAGGAGCCTAGTGAGAGAGAAATCATTACAATAGAAGTGACTCATGCAATGATTGTGTTTTCCAGACCCAGTGCATGTCCACCTGAAATATTGTTTATATTGTATGTGTGTATATGTATTCAGGGGTGGAGGTGGCAAGGGTGGTGGTCATTGTGAAAACAGATAAGAAGAATGGGGAAAGCACAGTGGAGGAGTCAGCTGGAATGGACTCTGAAAGGAATGCCTGAATTTCCCCAGATAATGAAGGAAAGAAGTGGCATTCCTGGCAAAGGGACTATTTATGAAACCTTAAGATGTATTGGTGATTTCAAGGCATTACATTCTCCAGGAGTGATTTGGCTCATTTCTGTGGATGACTTTCCCTATGGAAGTCCCCACCTGTGCAGAATAGCTTGGTGCCATAAATGGAAGTTTCCATGATGGGGAGTCCTGCAGCGAGTCCTGTGGTGCAGAGAGCAGAGTGAGCTATTGAGATCATATTGACTGAAAAGGTGGCTTAGAGGGAGAGGCTGGTTTTACTTGAACTTCAACTTAGAGTTTGGGAAGTTAGCACATTCCAAGGCAAAAGAATGAGCTAAAACCTAAAGATATAACAAGAAGGGACAAATGTCAGAGCAGCCTCCCACTCTGGGCTGAGGATTTGAGGGCAATGGCCATAGGGCCTGGGGCAGAGGGCTACAATCACACCCTTTGCTCACTCCAACAGGCTCTCAGACATCAGCCTGGGGGCCCTGAGTCCTGTTAAGGCTGTGGATCTATAATATATCACAGAATCAAAATGACTTTCTTTCAAAATGCACACTGCTTCAGGCATGCTAAATGTTCTCTGAGCTCCAATATACATAATTATTCTGCCATCTACAGTGCCCAGCATTCTTGGCTAGAGTGGCATACCAATGAGGCTGCATGAGATGCCACTTGAATAGGCTTAACTGATTTTAGAGATCCTCAAATGGAATTAGAGTAACTTTGTAGAAGACTGCCTCTCCTAATGGGGTCTAAGGAGGGAGAAATAAAGTGCTGTCAAAGCCAAGTATGTGTGCCCAGTGCAGTGAGATCAAAGAAACCTAAAGTTTTGAGGTTGGAGCTGAGGAAAGTTTATTGCTAGGGCCAGATAAGGAGAATGAATGGCTCATTCTCAAAAAACCTGTACTCCCTGATGGTTTTCAGGGAAGAGTTTGGGGTGAGGGCAGCAAAATGCCTGACTTTCTTCTAATTGGTTGTTGGTGAGGTAACAGGGTAGTGTTCCAGGAATCTCAATCGCCAGTCTTCTGGTTCTGACCAGTCTGCTCTCTCAGCATGTGGTCACCATCCTCCATCTGGATGGGAGCCTTAGTTCCTGCACGAGAACTCAAAGATAGTTTCAGATTGTTATTACATCCTTTGCAGAGGAACTCAAGGACTTTGTTTTATCACTGCAGTATTGTTTCTTGGCAGCATTTCCTTTCTTCCTGCCTTCCCTCACTACCATAGTTAGTAACTGCTTGAGTCTGCACTTTGAAACTCAGGTAAGGCTAGGAGACTAAAGACTTTTACTTCAAAAAAAGAAATGGGGCTTTTGTATCCAGGAGGGCCCTACAGACCCTTATTTTCCGTTTCAGTTCCCCCTTTTCTTTGTTCTTTGTTTCTCAGTTTCCACTGGTTTCTGATGCTAGTGCATCTTCATATGCTTGTTCTGTTAACATTTTTCATAGTCCAAGTTGGTGTTATAGAAAGCTATGACAAGGACACCTGGCAGGAAGTCTGATTCAGATGCTCATTCACTATCAGAGATAGCAGAGGTTCTAATAGCTAAAGCAAGACCCAGAGTCTACAGAAGTGATTTTTCACTGGCTTGTTCTTCCAAAGCATGCCTACATAATCCTCTACGTTTTCTGAAATTTCATTATTCAATCTACTGAATTTTAAAATACAAACTTTTAGAATTAGTTTTAAACTTAGTTCAAATTCTGACTACTTTGCTTAATATGCATATGCATTTTTGAGATGCTTGATAAATTCTGAATGTTAAGGTTATATATGTCTGACAGGCCAAGCAGTATTGTCTCTAATAAAATAGGGAACCTCTTTTAAAATTAGATTCTTGGAGCAGGATCTATGGGGATGCATTGGGTTATTCAAGGGATGGAGATCTCAGTGATAGCGCCAAATCCATGGTTCTCAAAGTGTGGATCTTAGACAAGCAACATTAATATCACCTGAGATAATTACTTGTTAGAATTACTCCTGAAACCAGACTTAAGAATATATTTTAACAAGCCTCCAGGTGATTCTGGTGCTGCTCAGATGTGAGAAGTTCATTGCTCTAAGTTCATTTTTAACCATACAATCCCAACCTTTGATTTAAGGAATCTTCATCATCACCCTTATGTGAATCAGGTGTCATATACTGTTTTAAGCTTCCTATATAATCTTATTAAATTAAAAAAAAATTTGTGGAACACTCTAATTTTACAGATGAGAGAATTGATTCTTAAAGAAGTTAAGTCATGTGTGCCCAAGGGACATAGGTACAAGATACAAGGTACGTAGGCTCATTTAAAGCCACCATCTATACCACCACACTAAGAGTGAAATGTGTAGAGCCTCATTTAAAGGAGAGTTATCTATTGGTGAAGAGGTATCAAGGATCAGAACCAGTAGTTATCAACCCTGCTGAATCTTAGCATCACCTGAAAAGTGTTAGAGAGTTTCCCTTCATTTTTTATTGTTTTCTATGTATGTAACACAAAATTTACTATTTACTATTTTAACCAATTACAATTTAGGGGCATTAAATACATTCACAACTATCACCACTGTCCATCATAGAATGTTTTCATCACCCTAAACAGCAACTATACCCATAAAATAGTAACTCTGAGCCCCCCCACTACCTCAGCCCTGGTAATCTCTATTTTTATTTTTTTACCTTTGAATTTATATATTCTAAGCACATCACAGATGTGGAATCATACCATTTGCTGTCCTCTTGTATCTTGCTGACTTCACTTAGTGGGCTTCTCCTGTCACTCAGTGGTAAAGAATCTGCCTGTAATGTAGGAGATGCTGCTGATGTGGGTTTGATCCCTGGGTCAGGAAGGTTCCCAGTAGGAGGAAATGGCAACTCACTCGGGTATTCTTGCCTAGGGAATCCCATGGACAGAGGAGCCTGCAGGACTATAGTCCATGGGATCACAAAAAGTGGGACACAAATAAGCATACACATATGCTATACTACTTCACTTAGCGTAATGCTTTTAGGGCTTATTCTTGCCTGGAGAATCCCAAGGACGGGGAAGCCTGGTGGGCTGCCATCTATGGGGTCGTACAGAGTCGGACACGACTGAAGCGACTTAGCAGCAGCAGCAGCAGCATATTGTAATATGTATCAGAATTTCTTTTTAATGATGAAGACTACTTCATTGCATGTGCATACTACATTTTGTTTATCCATTCTACTAACGATGAATATTTGGGTTGTTTTCACATTTTGTCTCTTGTGAATAATGCTGCTCTGAACATTGGTATAATTATCTGGTTGAAACCTGGCTTTCAATGGTTTGGGATACATGCTAGCAGTGGAATTGCTGGATCAAATGGTAATTCCATGTTGAATTTTTTGAGGAACTGCTTAACTGTTTTCCACAATGGCTGCACCATTTTACATTCCATCAGTAATGGACCAAGGTTCAAATTTCTCCACATCCTTGCTAATACTTCAGTTCAGTACAATCACTCAGTCGTGTCTGATTCTTTGCGACCCCATGAATCGCAGCACGCTAGGCCTCCCTGTCCATCATCAACTCACGGAGTTCACCCAAACTCATGTCCATCGAGTCGGTGATGTCATTGAGCCATCTCATCCTCTGGCGTCCCCTTCTCCTCCTGCCCCCAATCCATCCCAGCATCAGGGTCTTTTCCAGTGAGTCAACTCTTCACATGAGGTGGCCAAAGTATTGGAGTTTCAGTTCAGTATCAGTCCTTCCAATGAACATCCAGGCCTGCTCTCCTTTAGGATGTATTCATTGGATCTCCTTGCAGTCCAAGGGACTCTCAAGAGTCTTCTCCAACACCACAGTTCAAAAGCATCAATTCTTTAGTGCTCAGCTTTCTTCACAGTCCAACTTTCACATCCATACATGACCACTGGAAAAACCATATCCTTGACTAGACAGACCTTTGTTGGCAAAGTAATGTCTCTGCTTTTCAATATGCTGTCTAGGTTGGTCATAACTTTCCTTCCAAGGAGTAAGCGTCTTTTAATTTCATGGCTACAGTCACCATCTGCAGTGATTTTGGAGCTTCCCAAAATAAGTCAGCCACTGTTTCCTCATCTATTTGCCATGAATTGATGGGACCAGATGCCATGATTTTAGTTTTCTGAATGTTGAGCTTTAAGCCAACTTTTTCACTCTCCTCTTTCACTTTCATCAAGAGGCTTTTTAGTTCCTCTTCACTTTCTGCCATAAGGGTGGTGTTATCTGCATATCTGAGGTTACTGATATTTCTCCTGGCAATCTTGATTCCAGCTTGTGTTTCTTCCAGCCCAGCATTTCTCATGATGTACTCTGCATAGAAGTTAAATAAGCAGGGTGACAATATGCAGCCTTGATGTACTCCTTTTCCTATTTAGAACCAGTCTGGTGTTCCATGTCCAGTTCTAACTGTTGCTTCCTGACCTGCATATAGGTCTCTCAAGAGGCAGGTTAGGTGGTCTGGTATTCCCATCTCTTTCAGAATTTTCCACAGTTTATTGTGATCTACACAGTCACAGGCTTTGCCAGTACTTATCTTCTTTTTAAAAAAAAATTCATCTTTATGGGCATCAAGTATTACCTCACTACAGTCTTGTTCAGGGCTTTTTGTGCATGCAGGTTTTTATTGTTTTGTAATTATGTCAATATCCTTATGAGCTATAGCTTTATTCACATTTTCTACTTCATAATTCAGCATCAACAGGTTGAGCGTTTCTATGAATTTGTTCATTTCATCTAGGTTGTCCAATTTGTTGGTGTACAGTTTTTCATAATACTCTCTTGTAACCCTTTTTATTTCTGTAATATTGGTAGTAATATCTTCACTTTTCATTTTATTTTAGTAATTTGAGCATTCTCTCTTGATTTTTCTGAGTCAATATAGCTACAGTTTTTTCAACTTCGTTAACCTTTTCTGATAACCAATTTTTTTTTTAATTTTATTTTTACTTTATTTTACTTTACAATACTGTATTGGTTTTGCCATACATTGACATGAATCTGCCACGGGTGTGTACGAGCTCCCAATCCTGAACCCCCCTCCCACCTCCCACCCCATATCATCTCTCTGGATCATCCCCATGCACCAGCCCCAAGCATCCTGTATCCTGTATCAAACATAGACTGGCGCTTCATTTCTTACATGATAGTATACATGTTTCAATGCCATTCTCTCAAATCATCCCACCCTCTCCCTCTCCCTCAGAGTCAAAGAGACCTTTCTATACATCTGTGTCTCTTTTGCTGTCTCGCATAGAGGGTTATCATTACCATCTTTCTAAATTCCATATATATTTTTAATTTTATTGTCTTTCTATCTGTAATTTATTTATCTCCTAATCTTTATTGTTTTCTTCTGCTCATTTTTTGTCTTTTAAAGTCTTATATTATTTATTAATTTTTAATTTTTATTTTGTTTTGAGGTATAGCCAATTAACAATATTGTGATAGTTTCCGGTTGAAGAGGGAAGGAACTCGGTTATATATATACGTGTATCCATTTTCCTCCAAACTCCCTTCCCATCCAGGCTGTCACATAACATTGAGAAGAGTTCCATGTGCTATATAGTAGATCCTTGTTGGTTAATCATTTTAAATATAGCAATGTGTACATGTTTATCCCAAACTCTTTAACTGTTCCTTTCCCTCATTCTTTCTCTGGCCAACATAAATTCATTCTCTAAGTCTGAGTTTTTTTCCATTTTGTGAAAGTGAAAGTGTTAGCTGCTTAGCTATGTTCAACATTTTGTGACCCAATGGACTACAGGCCGCTAGGCTCCACTGTCCATGGAATTCGCTAGGAAAGAACACAGGAGTGAATAACCATTTCCTTCTCCAGGGGATCTTCCTGACCCAGGGGTCAAACCCGGGTCTCCTGCATTGCAGATGGATTCTTTACCATCTGAGACACCTTCCCTTTTGTAAGTAAGTTCGTTTGTATCATTTCTTTTTAGATTCCACATATAAGGGATGTTACATAATATTTCTACTTCTCTGACTTATTGTTTTGGGTTTGTTCCTCTTTTGCTAGTTCCTTAGGTGTAAAGTTAGGCTTTCATTTAAGGTCTTTTATCTTTATTTTCTCTTCAAGAAAATTAGAGATACCAAGGGAACATTTAATGCAAGGATGGGCTCGATAAAGGACAGAAATGGTATGAACCTAACAGAAGCAGAAGATATTAAGAAGAGGTGGCAAGAATACACAGAAGAACTGTACAAAAAAGATCTTCATGACCCAGATAATCATGATGATGTGATCACTAATAGAGCCAGACATCTTGGAATGTGAAGTCAAGTGGGCCTTAGAAAGCAACACTATAAACAAAGCTAATGGAGGTGATGGAATTCCAGTTGAGCTGTTTCAAATCCTGAAAGATGATGCTGTGAAAGTGCTGCACTCAATATGCCAGCAAATTTGGAAAACTCAGCAGTGGCCACAGGACTGGAAAAGGTCAGTTTTCATTCCAATCTCAAAGA